>JAMWET010002962.1:112500-135000 GCA_024036415.1 Prochilodus magdalenae | reverse complement strand
AATGCATGGCATGCTGGGCATGACACATTCCACAACCCAAAGCCCTTCCCAGTACATCCAAAACCCTACCAGTACAACCAAAACCCCTACCAGTACAACCAAAACCCCTACCAGTACAACCTAAACCCCTACCAGTACAACCTAAACCCCTTCCAGTACAACCAAATCCACTTCCAGTACAACCAAAACCCTCCCAGTACAACCAAAACCCTCCCAAACCCTCCGAGTACAACCAAAACCCTCCCAAACCCTCCCAGTACAACCAAAACCCCTTCCAGTACAACCAAAACCCTCCCAGTACAACCAAATCCACTTCCAGTACAACCAAAACCCTCCCAGTACAACCAAAGCCCCTCCCAGTACAACCAAAACCCCTTCCAGTACAACCAAAACACTCCCAGTACAACCAAATCCACTTCCAGTACAACCAAAACCCTCCCAGTACAACCAAATCCACTTCCAGTACAACCAAAACCCTCCCAGTACAAACCAAACCCCTTCGAGGACAACCAAATCCCCCTCCAGTACAGCCAAATCCCCTTCCAGTACAACCAAATCCACTTCCAGTACAACCAAAACCCTCCCAGTACAACCAAAACCCTCCCAGTACAACCAAATCCACTTACAGTACAACCAAAACCCTCCAAGTACAAACCAAACCCCTTCCAGCACAGCCAAATCCCTCCTAGTATAACCAAAGCCCCATCCAGTACAACCCAACCCTCTCCCAGTACAACCAAAATCCTTTCCAGTACAAACCAAACTCTTCCCAGTACAATGAAAACATCTCCCAGTGCAACACAGACTCTTCCCAATACAACCCAAAGCCCTCCCATTGCAACCTGAACTCACACAGTAGAATACAAACTCCTCCCAGTACACACACAACCCCCGTACAGCACAAATTCCTCCCAGTACAAGCCAAACCTCCTCCTAGCACAACCCAAACTCCTCCCGGCACAACCCAAACTCCTCCCGGCACAACTCAAACTCCTCCTAACTATCCAGAGATGGGTTTTTTCCAAACACTGGCAGATGAGGTGCCCAGGTGTGAAGAGTTTTGAGATGCTGATGTTGCTAAATTAATAATCTGAGTTTAAGATGAAATTAAATACATGTCTGACTTTAACCCAGCACTATATAACCATATACACAGAAAAGTCTCCCTCTCTCTCTTTATCTCTCACTCTCTGTCTGTTTATCTTCTCTTTCTATCTGTGCCTCTGATTATCTCTGGATCTTTCTCTTGATCTCTCATCCTCTCTTTACCTCTATCTCTATCTCTCATTCTTTTTCTTTATATCTCTCTCATTATCACTATCCCTGTGTCCTTCTTCTCATCTCTCTCTATCTCTCTCTATCTCTCTTTATCCATCTTTCTGTATGCATTTCTCTTTATTTCTCGATCTCTTTCTCTTTATCTCTTAATTTCTATCTCTCTCTCTCTCTCTCTCTCTCTCTCTCTCTCTCTCTCTCTCTCTCTCTCTCTCCCTCCCTCTCTTTCTCTCTCCAAAGGGACAGGCTGACCCTGATTGATTGGTGTCAGGATCTGTTCAACCGCAATTAATTTTTACAAATTATTTTCTCTCCCTTTTTCTTTTCCTATCCCTCCTTCCCCCTCTCTCTCGCCCTCGCTGATATCTTCCTCCTCATATAATGACAAAGATAATAAAGCATAGTCCTTGGGGGGACTATTTTGCCTCAAAGCGTGCATGTATCCCTCCACCATGAATAGATCATAAACAGCGTCTCAGACATCAGGCCATCATAGCCATCTCACGTAGTAAGTTTCTGTGAGTGGGTTTTTAGAGGGGAAGGTCTGGTTACCTTCACCACCACTGTGGGCGTTTAACACCAAACCACCCTGAATGACTCGGTTTACATCCTAAACGTTTGATTATGTTTGAATTCTGAAATAACGGTGTAAGTCTCTCTCAATGTTAGTGTTGGTTTGGTTACAGTACAGCAGTGTGTGTGTGTGTGTGTGTGTGTGTGTGTGTGTGTGTGTGTGTTGATGATCAGTGTGCTTTTTTATATCTGGATATGCCACATAATGCAATATTCAGATATTTTTGCAAATCATTATTAATAATCTGTGAACAGATGTACATGTTCTACCCATCAGGAATGTATTAGTTCATTTAAGCACTGTCGTGTTCTTATGAAATCCAGGGCATGGTGCTGAGCAGTTCCACAGCGCTGTGCTTCCTCGCTAAAGGAGCTTCCTTTTGGCCTGAAGCGCTGGAACGCTGTCTCTCTCTCTCTCTTGCTCTCTCTCTACATCACATCTCATCTCTCCCATTCTCCTGTGAAGTGAAGCTTGTTGAGGCCAAAGCATGATGTCTTGGTCCTCGTTATCGCTGTTGTAACGCTGAGATGAAAAGGCCTCTGGTGTTCGGTGGTTTAGCAGCATAGCCCCCGACAGCATAAGGAGGACAGTACAGTAAAATACAGTGCAGTAAAACACACTACAGTACTGTAAAATAAAATGAACCACAATACAATACAGTACAACTCAGTGCAGAACAATAAAATCTAGTACAGTAAAATTTAGTACAGTGCAATAGTGCAGAGTACAATACAGTACAGTGTAATTTAGTACAGTATGATACTGTGAAATTCAGTACAGTAAAATACAGTACAGTACAATACAGTAGAGTACAATACAGTACAATTTAGCACAGGACAGTAGAGCAGAATACAGTACAGAGCAATACTGTACAGTACAATTACAGTACAAAAAAGTAGAGTACAATACAGTACAGTACTATACAGTACTATACAGTACAGTGCAATACAATATAGTACTATACAATACTATACAATATAGTTAAAGTAAAAGAAGTATGTAGTGCCATACAGTACAGTAAAATACAGTACAGTACAATCGAGTAGAGTACAATACAGTACAGTACAGTGCAATACACTACAGTACTATACAGTTGAATACAGTACACTGCAAAACAGTACAATACAATGCAATACAGTAAAATACTATAGGTTACAGTGCAATACAGTACAGTACTATACAATACAACATAATTCAATACAATACAATACAATACAATACAGTACAGTACAGTACAGTACAGTACAATACAATACAGTACAGTGCAATACATTACAGTACTATACAATACAATATAATTCAATACAATACAGTACAGTACAATACAATACAGTACAAAGCAATACAGTACAATACAAGTAAAACAACTATGTAGTGCCATACAGAATAGTACAGTTCAGTATGCACAATACAATCAAGTACAGTACAATAGGGTACAGTACAATACAGTACAGTACTATACAGTATAGTGCAAAACAGTACAGCACAGTACAGTACAGTACAGCACAGTACAATACAGTACAAAACAATACAATACAGTACAGTGCAATATAATACAATACAGTACAGCACAGTACAATACAGGGCATTGCAATACAATACAATACAATACAGTAAAGTACAATATAATACAATACAGTACAGTACAATACAAAAGAATACAATACAGTACAGTGCAATACAGTACAAATAAAACAAGTATGTACTGCCATACAGAATAGAACAGTGCAGTTCAGTGTAGTGCAGTACAATATAGAACAGTACAGCCCTGTTGTAGTGCAGTATAGTGGTACAGTTCAATACAGTGGTACATTGGAGTGCTGCACAATAACATATTAAAGAATAGTACAGTGCAGTATAGTGCCGTTTACAGTATAGTACAATAAAATACAATACAATGCAGTACAATTTAGGACAGTACAGTTATTACTTCAAATGTATGAACTGTATGAACTTCGCCCCACCACCTCATGCTTTAGCTCTGCTGCAGCAGAGAAACTGACCTTTACACAATGCGACTATAGATCTACATTTCATTCTATTGATTGTGGGAGGTGATGTAAGATCGGCTGATTGATTCAGTGATTGATTACGGTGAAGGAACGAAACTGTAGCCTTGTCTCTGAATGCTTTCAGTGCATCCGAAATAGAGCATCTGAATGTTCTGCTTGCAGATGCACCTCTGCAGTTAAATTCTCTCCCAGCTTTGAACGAAATCAGCACAGGCATGACATTCATCAAAAAAAACACCAATTACAGGCCTCTTTTTCTTTCATTATCCAGGCATATTCCCTCTTTATTCATTATCTTTCACTGTAGTCATTTTTCCACTGCCGAAGTTTGGAGCATCTGTCTGTTTCTCTCTCCTTTACTCTCTCTCTCCCTCTCCCTCTCTCAGGCCGGCCCTAAATGGGTTTTAGTTAAAGCCTCTTTGCAGTGCGGAGGATGAGGATGAGTGTGTGGAGGAAGAGCCAGTGCAGATTTACTGTAATCCCACCGCAAACTGGATCTGCAGAGACGAGGAGAATCGTTCCGCACAAGAACGGAAAGAGAGGAAAGAGAGTGGGGGAAGGGCGCACCTGCATATGCATATCGTGATGTGTGGAAACTGTATTTTATTGCAGAATTTCTGTTGTTTAGACTTGTCATTGCTTCCCAGCATTAACTAAAGTTCTTCTGCATTAATATAAACAGGGCTTAAAGTTAGCAATCAGACCAAACAAGCTCAACTATACAGCTAACGGCTTGCAAATTAATATTCAGCGTTACTGAAGTACCTACTGATTTATTCTGTAAGACTGTAAAATAAATCAGAAGTACTGTATGAACTGAATGTCCTACACGATTCAAACATCAGTTTTTTGTTGGTAGAGCTGCGTTAAAAAGCATCAAACGAATGTTTTTTAAAATTTAAAAGTTCATGAAGTGATGGTGGTAAATAGTGATGGTGTATCGTGGTTTCATGTGGGCGTGCCAAAGGCCATAGTGTGAAGGAAGTAGCTGAATCTGCAGGTGTATAGACGCGTACAGTCATACAGGTCTACCAGCAGTGGCTAAAATCCCAGTCTACATGGATTTCCCCTCGGAACTGTGCGGTAAGGTGTCCAGTAAATCTGGCCCAACTGACCAATTCTTTGATGTAAGAGTGCCTGAACTTTGATGTGGCCTACATCCAGAAATTTGTCCAGTCCATTCCAAGTCCAATCCCAGCTGGTATCCGTGCTCACGGAGGTAAGACATGCTATTAGGTAAGTTTTAGTCACAGGGGACAAATTATTATCAATTATTGGTATCAATTAGTGGTTGGTATAGTCTAGAGGGTTACCCTGCTACTATCTGTGCGGTAGGCTGGGGTTCGAATCTCCGCCTAGGCAACCACCTTATACCATAAGTCTCTGGGCATGACTCTGAACACTACCTGTGTAAATGCAAATTGTAGGTCTCTGTGAAATGTTGTGCATTACATTTATTTATTTTTTGTTTTTTTAGTTATTTAAAAAGTAAACCTCAGATTTTTCAAGGTAGCCTCTGCCCGCTGTTTGTATTGCATACAGCCATTTACCACAGACAGTAACTTCAGTGCGTTTGCCTGAGTTTAGCAGAGACCAGAAGTCTCCCACCTCTTTCCCGACCCGAACGTATTTATAATGGAAGTCAGTGGGCAACCGCTTCAGCTTCAGGAGGCCGTAACCCTCACAACAAATTCATTACAGAAGGTCAGATGACCTCCACAAATCAATTCAGGATGAGACAGAAGAAGAGAGAAGAGAGGGAGAGATGTAGAAGCAGCACATGGCCGTCCAGGCTGCGAGGGATTATGGGTAATGCTAATCTGTTGCTGTATGTAGGCTAAGCATGGCTTACCCAGGCCTCCACAGGCCGAGGGCTTCCAGGCCACAGGAGCAAATGGGGGTAACAGGGTGTGGGTTTTTTGGGGGGGTGGTTATAAAGCACCTATCAAGGCCTCAGCTCTTCAGGCTAACCAGGTACCCGCTAACAAGCTAACGAGCTAACAAGCTAACGCGCTAATCCCAGTGCAGGATTGGGGCCGCTGCTCAGAGCCTTATGGTCCATTCCTGAACCTGCACAAGCTTTTATCTCCATCGTCTGCAACCAGGAACAGTTGGCGTGAAAAAACAAGGGCAAAGAAATGTTTATCTGACGTAGTGACATGGAACCAGACACTGCCACGTCCACAGCACTGGCACAGACACTTCATTTACTGTCCAAAACAAAATATACAAGAAGCAAAGGCTGTTTTAAGAGTCTCCAATGGCTGGATTTATTTAAGTTTTTACAAAAAATAGATGTAATCTTGTTTAAAGGAGCAGTGTCTATTCTCTAGTGGCAAGGTTGCGTATTGCAGTCTACTTGATATTCACACACACAGCTTTGACAGCTATCTGCAATTTTACTAAGGTTACTGATCTGGATTAAAACACATCATTTGGGAGAGAGAGTGAAAAGAAATGAGAGAGAGAAAGAAACAGAGAGGGTAAGAAAGTGAGATTGTGTCTAAGAGAGAGAGAGGGGAAGTGGAGATAAACAAAGAGAAGGAGAAAGAGTAAGAGAGAGAGAAAGAGGGAGAGCGAGACAGTGAGAGACAGAAAGAATGGGGAGAAAGAAAGAGAGAGGGTAAGGGTGAGAGAGAAAAAGAGGGAGTGAGAAGAGAAAGTGGAGTGAGATTAGGAGAATGAAAAGAGGAGTATGAGAGAGAGATATAAAGAGAGTGGAGCAGAGGGTATAAGACATACAGAGAGGCTGAGGGTAGAGAAAGTAAGAGAGAGACGGAGGAAGTGATGTATATATCACTATGAGTGAGAGAGAGTGAGTAAGGGAAAGAGTGGGAGAGAGATAGTGAGAGAGAGAGAGAAGCGTTTTCCAGGAATGACACATGATTTATAGTTTTAATTAAGCCTCTCACTCAGCTGAGACCACCACAGTGACAATTACACTAAAACACTAAACAGTCCAGTGCAGCTTTTCTCTGATGTTAATCAGGAATGTGAGTGTGCGAGCGTGTGAGTGAGTGTGCGAGCGTCAGTGTCTGTGTAAGACGATCTGTGACTGTAAAAGCACAATAAAGCAGAATAAAAAATAAAATCAAGAAGAATTAAAAAGTAAATTTGTAATCAATCCTTCACTAACACTGCCACCACTCCTCCCTCCTTCACTAACACTGCCCTCACTCCTCACTCCTTCACTAACACTGCCATCACTCCTCCCTCCTTCACTAACGCTGTCATCACTCCTCACTCCTTCACTAACACTGCCCTCACTCCTCACTCCTTCACTAACACTGCCCTCACTCCTCCCTCCTTCACTAACACTGCCCTCACTCCTCACTCCTTCACTAACACTGCCCTCACTCCTCACTCCTTCATTAACACTGCCCTCACTCCTCCCTCCTTCACTAACACTGCCCTCACTCCTCACTCCTTCACTAACGCTGCCATCACTCCTCACTCCTTCACTAACGCTGCCATCACTACTCACTCCTTCACTAATTCTGCCATCACTCCTCACTCCTTCACTAACGCTGCCATCACTCCTCACTCCTTCACTAACGCTGCCATCACTCCTCACTCCTTCACTAACGCTGCCATCACTCCTCACTCCTTCACTAACGCTGCCATCACTACTCACTCCTTCACTAATTCTGCCATCACTCCTCACTCCTTCACTAACGCTGCCGTCACTCCTCACTCCTTCACTATCGCTGCCATCACTCCTTACTCCCTCATTAACGCTGCCATTACTCCTCTCTCCTTCATTTACTAACACTGCCATCACTCCTCACTCCCTCACTAACGCTGCCATCACTCCTCACTCCTTCACTAACGCTGCCATCACTCCTTCACAAACGCTGCCATCACTCCTCGCTCCTTCACTAATGCTGCCATCACTCCTCCCTCCTTCACTAACGCTGCCATCACTCCTCCCTCCTTCACTAACGCTGCCATCACTCCTCACTCCTTCACTAACGCTGCCATCACTACTCACTCCTTCACTAACACTGCCATCACTACTCACTCCCTCACTAACGCTGCCATCACTCCTAACTCCTTCACTAACGCTGCCATCACTCCTCCCTCCTTCACTAACGCTGCCATCACTCCTCCCTCCTTTACTAACGCTGACATCACTCCTCCCTCCTTCACTAACGCTGCCATCACTCCTCCCTCCTTCACTAACGCTGCCATCACTCCTCCCTCCTTCACTAACACTGCCCTCACTCATTCCTCCTTCACTAACGCTGCCATCACTCCTAACTCCTTCACTAACGCTGCCATCACTCCTCCCTCCTTCACTAACGCTGCCATCACTCCTCCCTCCTGCACTAACACTGCCATCACTCCTCACTCCTTCACTATCGCTGCCATCACTCCTCACTCCTTCACTAACGCTGCCATCACTACTCACTCCTTCACTAACGCTGCCATCACGCCTCCCTCCTTCACTAACGCTGCCATCACTCCTTACTCCCTCATTAACGCTGCCATTACTCCTCCATCCTTCATTTACTAACACTGCCATCACTCCTCACTCCTTCACTAACGCTGCCATCACTCCTCACTCCTTCACTAACACTGCCATCACTCCTCCCTCCTTCACTAACGCTGCCATCACTCCTCCCTCCTTCACTAACACTGCCATCACTCCTCACTCCTTCACTAACGCTGCCATCACTCCTCCCTCCTTCACTAACGCTGCCATCACTCCTCCCTCCTTCACTAACGCTGCCATCACTCCTCCCTCCTTCACTAACGCTGCCATCACTTTTTACTTCTTCACTAAAGCTGCCATCACTCCTCCCTCCTTCACTAACGCTGCCATCACTTCACTCCTTCACTAAATCTGCCATCACTCCTTACTCCCTCATTAACGCTGCCATTACTCCTCCCTCCTTCATTTACTAACACTGCCATCACTCCTCACTCCCTCAGTAACGCTGCCATCACTCCTCACTCCTTTACTAACGCTGCCATCACTCCTTCACTAACACTGCCATCACTCCTCGCTTCTTCAATAATGCTGCCATCACTTCTCCCTCCTTCACTAACGCTGCCCTCACTCTTTCCTCCTTCACTAACGCTGCCATCACTCCTCCCTCCTTCACTAACGCTGCCATCACTACTCCTTTACTAGCGCTGCCCTCACTCCTTCACTAACACTGCCCTCACTCCTCCCTTCTTCACTAACGCTGCCATCACTCCTCACTCCTTCACTAACGCTGCCATCACTCCTTCACAAACGCTGCCATCACTCCTCACCCCTTCACTAATGCTGCCATCACTCCTCCCTCCTTCACTAACGCTGCCATCACTCCTCCCTCCTTCACTAACGCTGCCATCACTCCTCACTCCTTCACTAACGCTGCCATCACTCCTCACTCCTTCACTAACGCTGCCATCACTCCTCCCTCCTTCACTAACGCTGCCATCACTCCTCACTCCTTCACTAACGCTGCCATCACTCCTCCCTCCTTCACTAACGCTGCCATCACTCCTTACTCCCTCATTAACGCTGCCATTACTCCTCTCTCCTTCATTTACTAACACTGCCATCACTCCTCACTCCCTCACTAACGCTGCCATCACTCCTCACTCCTTCACTAACGCTGCCATCACTCCTTCACAAACGCTGCCATCACTCCTCGCTCCTTCACTAATGCTGCCATCACTCCTCCCTCCTTCACTAACGCTGCCATCACTCCTCCCTCCTTCACTAACGCTGCCATCACTACTCACTCCTTCACTAACACTGCCATCACTACTCACTCCCTCACTAATGCTGCCATCACTCCTAACTCCTTCACTAACGCTGCCATCACTCCTCCCTCCTTCACTAACGCTGCCATCACTCCTCCCTCCTTCACTAACGCTGCCATCACTCCTCCCTCCTTCACTAACGCTGCCATCACTCCTCCCTCCTTCACTAACGCTGCCATCACTCCTCCCTCCTTCACTAACACTGCCCTCACTCCTCCCTCCTTCACTAACGCTGCCATCACTCCTCACTCCTTCACTAACGCTGCCATCACTCCTCACTCCTTCACTAACGCTGCCATCACTCCTCACTCCTTCACTAACGCTGCCATCACTCCTCCCTCCTTCACTAACGCTGCCATCACTCCTCACTCCTTTACTAATGCTGCCATCACTCCTCACTCCTTCAGTAATGCTGAAATCACTCCTTACTCCTTCACTAACGCTGCCATCACTCCTCACTCCTTCACTAACGCTGCCATCACTCCTCACTCCTTCACTAACGCTGCCATCACTCCTCACTCCTTCACTAACGCTGCCATCACTCCTCCCTCCTTCACTAACGCTGCCATCACTCCTCCCTCCTTCACTAACGCTGCCATCACTCCTCACTCCTTCACTAACGCTGCCATCACTACTCCTTTACTAACGCTGCCATCACTCCTCCCTCCTTCACTAACACTGCCCTCCCTCCTCCCTCCTTCACTAACGCTGCCATCACTCCTCCCTCCTTCACTAACGCTGCCGTCACTCCTCACTCCCTCACTAACGCTGCCATTACTCCTCCCTCCTTCACTAACGCTGCCATCACTCCTCACTCCTTCACTAACGCTGCCATCACTCCTCCCTCCTTCACTAACGCTGCCATCACTCCTCACTCCTTCACTAACGCTGCCATCACTCCTCACTCCTTCACTAACGCTGCCATCACTCCTCACTCCCTTACTAACGCTGCCATCACTCCTCACTCCTTTACTAACGCTGCCATCACTCCTTCACAAACGCTGCCATCACTCCTCACTCCTTCACTAATGCTGCCATCACTCCTTCACAAACGCTGCCATCACTCCTCACTCCTTCACTAATGCTGCCATCACTCCTAACTCCTACACTAATGCTGCCATCACTCCTCCCTCCTTCACTAATGCTGCCATCACTCCTAACTCTTTCACTAACACTGCCATCACTCTTCACCCCTTCACTAACGCTGTCATCACTCCTCACTCCTTTACTAACGCTGCCATCACTCCTTCACTAACGCTGCCATCACTCCTCACTCCTTCACTAACGCTGCCATCACTCCTCCCTTCTTCACTAACGCTGCCATCACTCCTCCCTCCTTTACTAACGCTGCCATCACTCCTCCCTCCTTCACTAAGGCTGCCATCACTCCTCACTCCTTCACTAATCCTGCCATCACTCCTTCCTCCTTCACTAACACTGCCATCACTCCTCCCTCCTTCACTAATTCTGCCATCACTCCTTACTCCTTCACTAACCCTGCCATCACTCTTAACTCCTTCACCAACGCTGCCATCACTTCGTACTCCTTCACTAACGCTGCCATCACTCTTCACCCCTTCTCTAACGCTGCCATCACTCCTCCCTCCTGCACTAACACTGCCATCACTCCTCACTCCTTTATTAACGCTGCCATCACTCCTCACTCCTTCACTAACGCTGCCATCACTCCTCCCTCCTTCACTAACGCTGCCATCACTCCTCCCTCCTTTACTAACACTGCCATCACTCCTCCCTACTTCACTAATGCTGTCATCACTCCTTCACTAACGCTGCCATCACTCCTCCCTCCTTCACTAACGCTGCCATCACTCCTCACTCCTTCACTACTCACTCCTTCACTAACACTGCCATCACTACTCACTCCTTCACTAACGCTGCCATCACTCCTCCCTCCTTCACTAACGCTGCCATCACTCCTCCCTCCTTCACTAACGCTGCCATCACTCCTCACTCCTTCACTAATGCTGCCATCACTCCTTCCTCCTTCACTAACGCTGCCATCACTTCTCCCTCCTTCACTAACGCTGCCATCACTCCTCACTCCCTCACTAACGCTGCCATCACTCCTCCCTCCTTCACTAACACTGCCATCACTCCTCCCTTCTTCCCTAAAGCTGCCATCACTCCTTACTCCCTCACTAACACTGCCATTACTCCTCCCTCCTTCACTAACGCTGCCATCACTCCTCCCTCCTTCACTAACGCTGCCATCACTCCTCACTCCCTCACTAACGATGCCATCACTCCTCCCTCTTTCACTTTTGCTGCCATCACTCCTTACTCCTTCACTAACGCTGCCATTACTCCTCCCTCCTTCACTAACGCTGCCATCACTCCTAACTCCTTCACTAACGCTGCCATCACTCCTAACTCTTTCACTAACGCTGCCATCACTCCTTCCTCCTTCGCTAATGCTGCCATCACTCTTCACTCCTTCACTAACGCTGCCATCCCTCCTCACTCCTTCACTAACGCTGCCATCACTCCTCACTCCTCCCTCCTTCACTAATGCTGCCATCACTCCTCCTTCCTTCACTAACGCTGCCATCACTCCTCCCTCCTTCACTAAAGCTGCCATCACCACACTTCAGTAGGTTTGCTTACACACATCAGCACAGTCACTCTCATCCTGTCTTTACAGCCAGGAAGGTGAAGGAGGACTCCACCCATTTTAAAGAATTTCTGCCTTATGAAGTGGTTATGTGGTGAATAAAGTTAATTCAGTGCGGTTCGATGTAAGTCAGGATTGTTCACGGCGGTGGTGAAGGTAACCAGACAGAAAGTTACTACATGAGATGGTTATGAATACGCAGCCTGATGTCTGGGACACTGTTTATAATGGTTTGAAGAATATTTCAGTCTTAAACTCCATTCAGGGTGGAGGCAAAAACACACTGACACAGTGCTGTAAGATGGAACAAGAGAATTTCAGAATGAGAAAAGCAACCTTGATTGCCAGGACCATTTGTAGGGACAAATGTTGTGCTAAGCAAATGTCCACTGCGTTATACGGGCTGGATGCATGTGCACGGTGTTGGGTCATGGCTCAAATGTTTGGCATAAGCAGTTCACTGTTGTGTTTAGCATATTCCAGCTTTTCCACCTGGTCCCAGCATAAATAGCCATATTTGAGTGTTTTCAACATAAACGGTTGCCGGATGCAAAACTCACTATGGTCTTTACAACCATTGCACACCAAAACCTCTCTGCATGACTCTGTCTACATGTCAACCGCAGAATAATGGAGAGATAAATAATTAAATTAATTCACTCACTCCATAAAGTGCTCACTGGTGATAATTTATTTCAGCGTATTCAATTGCAGCATTTGCTTATGATAATGTAAAACTCAGCTCAGCACCTACTGAGAGCTCGTTCAGAAATGGATGAATATTCTAATTAGCTGTTGTGGAATCAAATTTGCATTCATTCACACTCTTATGCATGTATATTAAGCGCTGCAGCATATTCTGTGAAATATAATCACAGTGCTGAACAGCGTATGTATTAAAAACACAAAAAAATTAGTAAAACAAATAATTAAATACAACCCAAACAAACATTGCAAACACGAATATGTAGATAAAAAGCGATGAGTTGTTTCCAGATATATAGCTTTAATGGCTTTAGTCTGAATCTGCATTCTGCGCGAGCTTATTAATTTTAATTTTCTCCGCATTAAAAGGCCTCAAAAACTCCGCCTGCTTAATATTCATGACGCTGCGTCTCCACATCGACGCACGATCATGAATATTCATGTGCTTCACTTCAGGCTCCGCCCCCCAGCACGTCCTCCTACACTCTTCCGCGGGCGCCATGTTTGTTGACATCCGTGGCAGGGCCATCGCGCTCGCCCACATTCACACACTCGCTCACACGCTTGTGTGGGTCCTCGCTCTCAGCATGGCCAGCAGAAACTTCGTCCTGCCCGTTAAGGAGCAGGCTCTCAGAGGCAGAGAGGCCAGAATAGCGGTGGCAGGTAAAAACGGACCTCCCGGTGTACCGACAGAAAACTGACCCTAAGACAAACTGCACGGGGAGCTCTAGTACGCATGCGCAACTCCGCTAAGCCAGACATCACCAGTTAGGCTCAAGTTGACCAGGTTGCTGTGTTGTTACACTTTGTAGAGAAAATCGCGCTGGGTGTTGTGGGAAATTCCAACAAAAGTTCTCAAATTCCTCCATAATTGAGTGTTTGGGATGTAAACAGAGAGAATCAGAGCAGGTTTGGTGTGAAATAGATCAGCTGCTCTTTACAGTGGTGGTAATGGAAACCAGGGTTCTCCATGTCTAGAACACCCATATAAACATTTTATTCTAACCACCATGGAACCTACACGTGTGTTACATGGAATATTGATGATGGGAAAATCTGGAAAACCAAGAAAATAATAAGTTTTCATTGGGGGACTATTTGACCTAATAGCGCCCTGCAGCATGTATCCCTCCACCATGAATGGAGTTAAAGACTGAAATTATTTCCAAACTATCATAAACAGCGTCTCAGACATCAGGCAGCGTATTCATAACAATCTCATGTAGTAACGTTCTGTGAAGGAGCTTTGTAAAGGGTTACGTCTGGTTACCTTCACTACCACTGGGAACAGATTTTGAATTCTCTAGAATGTCTCAGCTGAATAAAACCCCTGGATAATTTAAAACACACATTTATTGAACTTTTGTATATTTATATTTATGTATTTTATATATTTTATATAAATATACAATATATATAGTATTAAATATGTTCTCTGTCTTAAAATGTCAGAATGAAAAAATATATCATTTTAATCATTTCTTTCATGAAGCAAGCAGGATTTCTAGGTTAGCAAGATACAGTAAAGTCAAGCCTGACCAGCAGTACGAGATGGATGCTGTCCTTTAAACCAGGGGTTTAAATGATCTGGAGCTTTGCTAGGAACAAACCAGAAAAACTGGACAACCCAAAAATAGCAAACTGGATGAAGCAGTCATTTTACAAAGCAGGATTTCCAGGTTGACCAGTTCAGTTAAACTGAAGGTCATGTCTGACCAATAAGACGAGAATCCTCGGCGTGGGCTGAAGTGCCCACCAAGGCTGACCTCCAAAAAAGAGAGGTCAGGTGCATTTTAATTGGAGAAGCCTCAGTTTGGTCTTCACCGACTGGCAGATGTTGATCCCCAGGCATTAGGCATATTACAGCACATTAATACACATCATTATTACTCCTATATACAGATTCAGAGCAGTAAGTCAGCGCGAACACCACAGCAGAGTCGTCAGTCTGAAATACTCAAGACTCAGTAGTGAGCAGGGACCTCACAACACTCTCAGCGTTCTGGCAGCTGCGTTCCAGCAGAGTGAAGTGTCTCAGCCACAGTTTCCTGAGGGTCTGTTTATGTCGTGACTCCGTTTTCAAGGTTACCTCTTCCTGTTTATGATGTCAGCTTGTGATTGGTTGGTTCACCTGTCAGTCAAATTTCTGCAACTGTAGGTTGGGTTTCGGCCACATTAAGTATTACTAGATTACACACTGAGGAATAATGTCTTTCCTAAGGTTGTCTTGGAGACATAAGGCACATGCTAATATCGTCTCACCTACATCTCCTAAAGAGGTGAGAGAACATCGGCATTGTGCTGTAAGAAGCTTCTATGCTGACAGACAGCTGGAAGAGTGATGCAGAATTAGGGCTGTGTCAGTAACTGCATGACCACTGTACTACAGAGCACATCTCATGACTATCATCGCAGCATCAGTCTCAGAGTCTCAGATCACCTATATCTTATTGCACCAGACCTGAGAATTAAACCTGAGTGGTCTGATTATACTGATCGTTATGACGGGAAAGTCTTCAGGCCCCTAACAACCAACGCCTTCAGTTCATTATATGACACTAAACTGGGAAGTGCGCAAAGATGAGTTCCACTGAGTAAACAAGATACTGTAAAGTCAAGCCTGACCAGCAGGACGGGATGGATGCTGTGCACCTTGGGTTTAAATGATGCAGAGTTCAAAACCAAACACAGGTGTGCAGACAGCCATTCAGAATGCAGCTGGCAGAACCCTGAGACTGTAGTGAGGTTCCCGCTCGCTACTGAAGCTGAATGTTTCAGACTGATGACTCTGTTGTGGTGTTCGCGCTGACGTACTGCGCTGTATCTGTATGTAGGAGTAATAATGATGTGTATCATGGGCTGTAATATGCCTAATGCCTGAGGCTCAACACCTGCAGAGGTTTGTTCAATTAAAATGCACCTGACCTCTCTTTTTTTTGGAGGCCGGCCCTCATGGGCACATCAGCCCACTGCAAGGACTCTCGTCGTACTGGTCAGACATGACCTTCAGCTTAACTGAACTGGTTAACTGAAATCCTGCTTTGTAAAATGACTGCTTCATCCAATTTGCCATTTTTAGGTTGGTCAGTCTTTCTGGTTTGTTCCTAGCAAAGCTCCGGATCATTTGACCCCCAAGGTAGACGGCATCCATCTCCTCCTACTTGTCAGGCTTGACTTTGCAGTATCTTTTTTTTTACACTTTTTCTCTTGCTTTGGTTTATCTTAATTTCTTAATTAAAGATTAAGCCCTACATAAAGCTACTCTCTTAAATGTCTCTTCAGAGGTTCTCTGGTTGAAGAACCATTTCACTTTCATGGGGAAATGGTTCTTCAGGTTGATGGAAAATGTGTTGGACATGGTTCTGTAGAGTACAATGCCAAGATTGTAACAATGGAAGAACAATTTTGCTATGCAAAGAATGTGGTTCCATACAGAACTCATGGTTTTACTAAAGAACTATCTTTTTCAGGAGTGCATATAGGAAGAAAGGGGGATTCCTGTTGAGATGGCAGTCGTGAGATGAGTCAGACATTAAAGTGTTAATCCATGTGTGTGACAGTATTTTGATCAACAGGAGAAAATGGCTCAAGTTTCTCCCTGACTTTAAACCAGACTTAATCATGTCAAGGAACAGCACCCTGAGATCTCCTTCGTATCTCGCCTAGGTCTCACTTCCGTTTAATACTCTGTAACATGCGCCTACAAAATTCCAGCCACATCATATTTCTCTTGCTGCCCTTCCATTGTGCCCAGGGCAGGACAGAGCAGTGCATTGTGGGAGTTTTGGTGCCATGGCACCGTCAGTAGGACCATCTGTGCATTTTGCGCTTGAAAGCTCCGCCCACGTCGTAAATTCCAGCTCCGTCTGTCGGAGCAGCTCGCGGCACGGCGGAAGTTTCCGGGCCTTCAGGGTCCGACCGAGGCAGAACCTGCTGTTCGTACTCTGGCTGCGTTATGCAGGAGAGCTCCCATCAGTTAGATAGACTAGTTCCCCTCCCTCTCGGAATCTTACAGATCTTCCATGCAAACGAGGTCCAGGCTTTTTTAGGCCCACACCCTGGTGTAGTTCCTCCAGACGTTTTTGCCTCCATCTTGCCAGCCCTGTCTCCCAGGGTGGGGGTTGGGGTGACTTCTCTCCATGGCAACCGGAAACGGTTGCCTGGAGACTGCTGTGATCTGAACATGTGGTACGGGCTGCGCTCTGTCGTTCCTCTTCCAGGGTGACGGGCCCTGGGCTTATTTCAGACGACCCTTTAAGGTCATTGCTTTTTGCCGTAGGTCAAAAAAGCACCAAAACGCCAGCTCCATTTTTGCTCCACTCATAATCCACGGCCTGTTAAGCAGAGGAAGAGTGGCACAACCTTCAGAGGTGTAGCCTGATGTTGTTTTGGTATGCTAGCATGTGTTTTGGGTGACAACCTGGCCAAAAAATAAACGTATCTCAGTTTTCTCTCCTTTGTTGTCAATCAGACAAGACAAGACAAGGTCTTTTAGCTCTACAAGGCTAATGGAGCTTACAAATAAGGCAAGCTTAGGGAAACACTTGTTAGCATGGTGCTAACTGCATTCCTAAATGTCTCAAACCTTGTGGAGATGTTCAGTATCTCTAATAGATCTTGATTATGTGGCTTCTGAGTTTGTATTACTCACTGTTATCTATAAACATTTGCTGAAGCATGTTAGCTTAGCTAAAATATGGCCTGAAGCATGTTAGCTTAGCTAAACAAGCAGTCATCTGTACATCGGCATGCAAAATACATAAGCAAGGCTATGAGATGCTACATAATCTCGCCACATGGTTTCATGTGAATTATGATGTAGGCATGTGGTTAGCGCTGTGCTAACTGGTTCTATTACTTGTTAGCCTTGTAGCTCCAGTGCTAAGCTAAAGAAATGGCTGGGATACGGGAGCTAGTGTCCCCTTTTTTGACATGGCTATCTGTGAAATCCCTTTGGGACTTCTATCTGTGATGCTGTTAGCTAAGTGTAGTGTGTGGAGGATGCTAACAATTCTTAAATTGGTTTTTACATCATTTTAATATCGTTTGTGTTCTTTACATGAATTTGTGATGTTATTGAGATTGAATTAGCATCAGTTCTTTCACTTCCTCCACGGTTGCCAGAGCTGCTCCCTTCCAAGATATTCTGGTCTTATTTGCCCAAATTTAGAAATTCCCAGCAGTGATACCTCCATCCTCGCCTAACGTTAATCAAACCCAGCAGTGCCAGAACGTTCCGGAAGATTCCAAAGGGGCGCATGGCACTCTGCAGGATTTGGACGATGGGGAACGTGGCCAACAGTTCCACCTGTGAATCTGAGCAATCCAGCCAATCGGAACGCAGCCATATGCCCACCTTATAGTGCTAACACGGTGTGCTGGCATATGTCCACATCTGTAGATCCACAATGTGGCGAAAGCAAGATGGCGGAAGGTGGACGATGACAAAAAAAGCTTGCCTCGTTTGTGGTGGTCCAGGCGTGTGGCTTCCTTTGTTTGTTAGTGTCCTAGAGGAGATTTGGACACGTAGATCCTGGCTAGATGATAAACGTGAGTCCATTCGGTTCCACCAGAGCAGTAGCTTAGATGTTGTCCGACAAAAGCGTTAAAATCCCCGATTGATTTCTGTTGCCCAGAAAATTTGTCCACCGCATTGTTTTTGGCTTCCCTTCAGCGTTTTAAATCACGGGGTAGTTTTTGTGCCTTTTCGAAGTTTTGTCTGGAAAAAAAGTCCCTCTTTCAGATGGCCCCGTCCTCTCCTGCCTGATTCTTTTGTCAGGCTTGCCCGCCCTATTTCTGTTCCTGTATTTCTCTCTCTCTCTTTCTCTTCCTGGTCTTGGTGTTTGGTATGTTTGAAGGCGTTTGGCTGGCACTGGCTTTCAGCTCACGGTGAAAGGAGACAGACTGGCATCGACTGGACCGCCGCCAGGACTCCTAGGGAGCAAAAAAAAAAAGAAAAGCGCACCGTAAAAGACAATATGTGTGGAGAGCGAGCAAGCGAGTGAGAGAAATGCATTGTGGGAACGTGAAAGGAGGGAGGAGGTTTAGCGTGAAGGGTGTGGGCGAAACAGCCAAGAATCCCAACAATCTATTTTTGCATATGGCGTATTTCCTAATTCTCATTTTAAAGGGTCTTTTATCGTATGTCCGTTCAGTAGAAAAATCTGATTCCCACAGTTTGCCAACTACTCCACAGCCAAGACATGTGTGGTGTCCAAATAGTGCTCTTTGGTTTAGAGCAAGAGCTACAAGGCTAACTTTGCTAACAAACACTAAAAGTCAATAGTCACCCAAATCTTTTCTGGATATGTTTTCCTGTAAACGTCTCTCAACCCAGTCAAGCCACTTCCAGGTGTTCATTAAGGGGATGTAGGCTTAGTGTAGATGTGCTTTAGAGCACTGTGTCTGACTTAAGGCCAATTCATGCTTGTGTTGAGTCTTTGCTGTAAGCGCTTCATAGGTACCGTGTAGGCACATACCCTCTGTTGTAGCCTGACCTTGGAAACGCATCTCCTTGGAAATGTAACTACACGTTATGGCAATGCAGACTGGACCAGCTGTGATTGGTCCATTTGGTAGCAATGTCATTCGGCCTTCGCATTTCCGCCTTCCCTGACATTTTTTAATTCGGTTGGACGAAACACAGACTATACAAACATGGAAAAATGTACAAGTAACTGTTGTTCAACAGCTATTAGCCCCGGCTGCAACACAATGCGCGCATCATTTATTCATTTCAGCTGCCATCATTTGTAGAACACACAGGATTTTAACACAGTGGCACAGAAACCACATCGCCAACTAGTGTTTCGGTGGTGTAATTACGGAGAGGGCCAGACACACCAACGCACGAGTCCCCTGTGACAAACATACCTACTACCTAATACCTCACTGAGCACCAATGACAGCTGTGACTGGATTTGACCTGGACTGGACAAGTTTCTGGATGTAGGCCACATTAATATTCAAACACTCTTACATCAAAGAATTGTACTTGTTGTCCCAGGTAGTCCCACAAATTTTCAAGAGAATTCAAATTTTGTGGCCCAGTCCAAATTGTGTGAATTACAAAATTGTCTGTGGACGAATCCCATTTCTTATTTTTACCCCTCCAGTTACCCCCCAGTTTAGAGGCATGGTGGTTAAATCTCTCCCTATGAAATGGGACAACTCTTCAAGAACCGGATGCGTCATCAGATGTATACATTTATAATACAATACATTTACAGGCATCATATGTCTTCAAACAGGTGGATGACTGTTCTTTTATTATGCCCACTAAGAATTCTTCAGCGTCTCTCTCTGGTCGCTTGTGCAGCCATCTTGCCGATGACTCCCAGAGCATTCTGGGAATTTATATTTTAGTTTTTATAACACTCTGTTTGGAGGCTCTGAAAAATATCAGTTTGAAGGGCTATGAAGCCCTAACACTTCCCCCTACCCTTCCATCTCAACAACAGACAAGACAACCCTATGCGAGTAGTTCATATTTGAATGTTTAGCCATGTGGTTGACTTCCTCGCTCTTCATGTAGGAGTCCAGCACAGGGAACTTGTTGGGCATCCATGTATGTCCTCTGACACTGTAGGTGTGAGGTATTTTGATCTGTTCTCTCGTTATACTTCTTAATTATGTGTTTATCATTGAAACTGTCATTGTGATAGTGATAAAATATGATTTATCGTGCAGCCGCAGTGTGATGTGTGCTGGTTAACCCACACTGTTGAGGTCAGTGTTCCGGTTCAATATGGTATGTAATCTAAACTGGAGATTAGAGGGTTTATTACTGACCTCTATATGCGCTGTGTGTGTGTGTGTGTGTGTGTGGAGCTTTAGGCTGTAAATCACTTCAGTCTCCTTCTCTCTAATCCGCTGCACATCTGTGCATATTTCTCCCTCTTCGGTTTCTCTAATGCCAGGCGGGCACAGCGGGCACGCTAACCTTTCCTTTCTTTATTTCTGCCTACAGTGGCATGCGCTCCCTGGTCTAATGACATGCTTTGTTGGTTTGAAACGTAGTTAACACATCCTTTAATAGCAACCGATTTATTTGCTGAAGTCGTTTTGTCTGATGTCTGAAACCCAAAGTTGTTTTCTGATGTCTGAAACCCGAAGTTGTTTTCTGATGTCTGACACTGGAAATTGTTTTGTCTGATGTCTGAAACCCGAAGTTGTTTTGTCTGATGTCTGAAACCCAAAGTTGGTTTGTCTAATGTCTAAAACCCGAAGTTGTTTTCTGATGTCTGAAACCCGAAGTTGTTTTCTCTGATGTCTGAAACCCGAAGTTGGTTTGTCTGATGTCTGAAACCCAAAGTTGTTTTCTGATGTCTGAAACCCGAAGTTGTTTTGTCTGATGTCTGAAACCCGAAGTTGTTTTGTCTGATGTCTGAAACCCGAAATTGTTTTGTCTGATGTCTGAAACCCGAAGTTGTTTTGTCTGATGTCTGAAACCCGAAGTTGGTTTGTCTGATGTCTGAAACCCAAAATAGTTTTCTGATGTCTAAAACCCAAAATAGTTTTCTGATGTCTGAAACCCGAAGTTGTTTTGTCTGATGTCTGAAACCCGAAATTGTTTTGTCTGATGTCTGAAACCCGAAGTTGTTTTGTCTGATGTCTGAAACCCAAAGTTGTTTTCTGATGTCTGACATTCGAAATTGTTTTGTCTGATGTCTGAAACCCGAAGTTGGTTTGTCTGATGTCTGAAACCCCAAGTTGTTTTCTGATGTCTGACACTTGAAATTGTTTTATTCGACATCTGAAACCCGAAGTTGTTTTGTCTGATGTCTGAAACCCGAAGTTGTTTTGTCTGATGTCTAATACCCGAAATTGTTTTGTCTGATGTCTGAAACCCGAAATTGTTTTATCTGACGTCTAAAACCCGAAGTTGTTTTCTGATGTCTGACACTTGAAATTGTTTTGTCTGATGTCTAAAACCCGAAGTTGTTTTCTGATGTCTAAAACCCGAAGTTGTTGTGTCTGATGTCTGAAACCTGAAGTTGGTTTGTCTGATGTCTGAAACCCGAAATTGTTTTGTCTGACATCTCAAACCTGAAGTTGTTTTGTCTGATGTCTGAATCCCAAAATTGTTTTGTCTGATGTCTGAAACCCAAAGTTGTTTAAAACTCACGGTTGTTTTGTCTGACGCCTGAACTCAAGGCTGTTTTGTCTGACGTCTGAAACTCAAGGCTGTTTTGTCTGACGTCTGAAACTCACGGCTGTTTTGTCTGATGCCTGAAACTCAAGGCTGTTTTATCTGAAGTCTGAAACTCACGGCTGTTTTGTCTGATGCCTGAAACTCACAGCTGTTTTTGTCTGATGCTTGAAACTCAAGGCTGTTTTGTCTGATGTCTGAAACTCAAGGCTGTTCAGCAGAACAGCCTCATCTGTATTACATTAAATGTGGTGTTAATGTGGGATCCCCCATCAGCCGGCACATTTAAAAGGTCAGTTATGTTTGGTCATGGTAATGCTAGTGTCCTGCTGTGGTTTGCGTGAATAAATAAATGAATGACCAGTAAATGAGTTTTTAGTGTCACTGGGGG
>JAMWET010002962.1:0-107500 GCA_024036415.1 Prochilodus magdalenae | reverse complement strand
CACAGACGGCTGCACTTCCAGCCAATCAGACGCACCCAGCACTCTCTGCTCCGTAACCCCGATCTCATACCCAGCAACAATTACTCTGGCACTGTCTCGAGGCCATAGCACAAACGCGCACACACACACGCTTCAGCACTTTATTACTTATTCATTTAATAGGAAACCACCCTCAAAGACATCCTCGGATTAAAGAGCCCATACCATGGAAGACTCAGTGCTACTTTTCTGAAAACGAGGGAATTTAAATATTTAGAAAATGAACGTTCTTCAGTCTGATCTACACATGGAAACTAGGCTCCTTTGGAGGTCATTGTTTTTGTGATGTCACAAGAACCCACACATGCACATATATTATGACTTAAAGGGATAGGCAGACTGATTTGGAAACGATAAGTGGAGTAATGTGTAGGATATGAGCCCTTTAAAGCTACAGTCCATCCAAACATGCAGTACCCCTTTAATCCGAGAGCTAATTGCTGTGTTTGATTAAGATGAGTAGCTACATGCTAACTGGGTGACTAACAGTGAACAGAAGTAGGAGTATGTTTAGGAGTCACCAATTAGCATGAGGTCATTTCTCTCCCCCTTTCTCCTCTCCTTTTCTTCTCTCCTTTTTCCTCTAAACTTTTCTTTCTCCTCCCCTCCTCTTCTCTCCCCCTCCTCTCCTTTCTCCTTTTTTTCTCTCCTTTCTTTTCTTCTTCTCCTCTCCTCTTCTCTCTCCTCTCATCCCCTCCACTTCGCCCCCCTCTTTGCTCCCACTCCTCTCCTCTTCCTTTTCTCTCCCCTCTTTTTTTATCCCCTCCTCTCATCTGCTCTCTTCTTCTCCTCCCTCTCATTTTTCTTGTCCTTTTTTCCTCTCCTCTTTTGTCTCCTCTGCTCTCTCCTCCCCTCCTTTTCTCTCATCCTCCTCTTCTCTTCTTTTCCTCTCCCCTCTTCTTCTTTCTCCTCTCATCTCTTTTCTTCTTCTTTCTCTTCTCCTTTTTTCCCTATTCGTCTTCACTTCCCTCTATTCTTTCCCTTCCTCTCTCCTCTCCTCTTCTATCCTTTCCTGTCTTTTTCCTCTTCTCCTCTCCTCTCCTCTCCTCTCATCTCCTTTCTTCTTCTTTCTCCCCTCCTCCTCTCCTCTCCTCTCATCTCCTTTCTTCTTCTTTCTCCCCTCCTTTCATCCCTATTCATTGTCACTTCTCTCTATTCTTTCCCTTCCTCTCTCCTCTCCTCTTCTCTATGCTATTTTTCCTCTCCTCCTCTTCTCTGTTCCTCCTCTCTTTTTTCTTTCCTCTCCCCTTTTCTTCTCACTACCCTCCTCTCCCTCTCCTCCCTTTTTCTTTTTTACTTCCCTCTTCTCTTCCCCCTCCTCTTTCCTCTTCTCTGCTCTTTTCCTATCAATTTTTTCTTTTTTTATCTTCTCTTTTTATGTATTTTCTTTTCTTCTGTTCTTTACTCATTTATCCATGTTCTATTTCCTTTTCATTGTATTTTATTTTATTCTCTTCTCTCTGCTTTTTTATCCTCTCCAGTCTTTCTCCTCTTCAGCATTTCTGCAGTTCCAGAATCGTCCGGCCCCCGAGGCGTCTCGCTCATCCCTGCTCTCCTCTTTTATCTCTTACTCACTCTCTCTGTCCCTCCATCCCTCTTCTCCCCCACATTCTGGAAAGAAAGGCAAGGCAGTGACTGGCCTTATTTCACTATATCTATGATATTTCTTAGTATTTGTGAGTGTTTAGAGAGAGGGGTCAAATAGACCAACAGTAAACCACTTCATACTGTATATTCTATTCTAATATAAATATTCATAGGAATCTGAAAGATTGTTCGATACATATATATATATATATTACAAATAGCATTCATATTATTTTATGCATATATGATGTGACGCCTGACTACATATCTGTGTGTGCTTCTGTTCCTCTCTACATGGGGGTTGTTGAGGTTTGTGGTGGGCTACTGGTGGGGTTGTTGCGGTTTGAAGTGGGTTATTGTTATAGTTGTTGAGGTTTGTGGTGGGGTTGTTGGTGGGGTTGTTGGTGGGGTTGTTGAGGTTTTATTGGTGGGGTTGTTGAGGTTTGTGGTGGGGTTATTGGTGGGGTTGGGGTTTGTTTTGGGGTTATTGGTGGGGTTGAGGTTTGTGTTGGGTTATTGGTGGGGTTGTTGAGGTTTTTGGTGGGTTATTGTTAGGGTTGTTGCGGTTTGTGGTGGGGTTATTGGTGGGGTTGTTGAGGTTTGTGGTGGGCTATTGGTGGGGTTGTTGAGGTTTGTGGTGGGTTATTGTTAGGGTTGTTGGGGTTTGTGGTGGGTTATTGTTAGGGTTGTTGGGGTTTGTGGTGGGGTTGTTGGTGGGTTTGTTGGGATTTGTGGTGGGGTTATTGGTGGGGATGTTAGGGTTTGTGGTGGGTTATTGTTAGGGTTGTTGGGGTTTGTGGTGGGTTATTGTTAGGGTTGTTGGGGTTTGTGGTGGGGTTGTTGGTGGGTTTGTTGGGATTTGTGGTGGGGTTATTGGTGGGGATGTTAGGGTTTGTGGTGGGTTATTGTTAGGGTTGTTGAGGTTTGTGGTGGGTTATTGGTGGGGTTGTTGAGGTTTGTGGTAGGGTTGTTGGGGTTTGTGGTGGGTTATTGTTAGGGTTGTTGAGGTTTGTGGTGGGTTATTGGTGGGGTTGTTGAGGTTTGTGGTGGGTTATTGTTAGGGTTGTTGGGATTTGTGGTGGGGTTGTTGGTGGGTTTGTTGGGATTTGTGGTGGGGTTATTGGTGGGGATGTTAGGGTTTGTGGTGGGTTATTGTTAGGGTTGTTGAGGTTTGTGGTGGGTTATTGGTGGGGTTGTTGAGGTTTGTGGTGGGGTTGTTGGGATTTGTGGTGGGTTATTGTTAGGGTTGTTGAGGTTTGTGGTGGGTTATTGTTAGGGTTGTTGAGGTTTGTGGTGGGTTATTGGTGGGGTTGTTGAGGTTTGTGGTGGGGTTGTTGGGATTTGTGGTGGGTTATTGTTAGGGTTGTTGAGGTTTGTGGTAGGGTTGTTGGTGGGTTTGTTGGGATTTGTGGTGGGGTTGTTGGGGTTTATGGTGGGGTTATTGTTAGGGTTGTTGAGGTTTGTGGTAGGGTTGTTGGTGGGTTTGTTGGGATTTGTGGTGGGGTTATTGTTAGGGTTGTTGAGGTTTGTGGTAGGGTTGTTGGTGGGTTTGTTGGGATTTGTGGTGGGGTTGTTGGGGTTTGTGGTGGGGTTATTGTTAGGGTTGTTGAGGTTTGTGGTAGGGTTGTTGGTGGGTTTGTTGGGATTTGTGGTGGGGTTATTGTTAGGGTTGTTAAGGTTTTTGGTAGGGTTGTTGGTGGGTTTGTCAGTGGGGTTAATGGGTTCATCTGCCAGGAGGTGGGGGGTGGGGGAAATATAAAATAAGAACCCCCAAAGCTCTTTCGGGGGGTTTCCAGCCGGCACGTGGCGACCTCTGACCCCCCATCCCCCCAGTGGGGCAGGAAAATGTGGAGTCATTAGGGGGTGTCAGTCACTGAAGCTAAAGTATGGAGATTGGAAATGAGAGAGAGAGAAAGAGAGCAGGATAAAAGTAGAGAAGGAGGGACGAGAGAAAATGATGGAGAAACAAAAAACAAAATAGGCCGAAAGTAATTTGTTCAGTTGTAGCTGTGTTAGATATGGTTTTGCTATACTTGTAAAGACTTTTACTGACCACTATATGGCTGTAGCTGAGAAATGCTACACCTACCCTGACAGCTAACTCCAACCACAGTAACTCGAGAGTCTTTTCACTTTTTAGGGTTTTGCTGAAACTAAAGGAGCTTTTATGGTGAAACAGCATAAGGTTCTTTTTTTGCTCACACAAAATTGTTATTCTATTATTATGAGCACATTCAGTCCTCACAAAGTATCAAATACAAGTACTCTGGTCGATCTCTGTTCCTCAGTGAAGAGAGTGAAGTGTGTGTATGTGGTCCCATCAGCATTTCTGTCCATTTCTTGAAGTGTGTGTGTGTGTGTGTGTGTGTGTGTGTGTGTGTGTGTGTGTGTGTGTGTGTGTGTGTGTGTGTGTGTGTTATGTAACAGTAATATAAATAGACTGCTCTCTGCAGCGCTCCCTCTTAGCTTCCTGCTCTCGCACGCACACTGCATCACCGCACCCGCAGGACACACACACACACACACACACACACACGCACACTTACGCTCCCACCAGTGAATACACACACACTGATGGTTTGAGCCGAGTGATGATAGTCTCGTGAATTGTCAGAATCTTTCTGTTGGGATTGGACGATTTAAATGTCAGAAGGTGCTCCGTCCGCAGCTTTGTAGGACCAGTTTGGTGTAAAACCTTTTACCTAAAGGCTGAGAAATCTCCACCTAAAATGAATTACACTGTAATACTGTAGGGTCTTTCTTTATCATCTCCATCAGAATCAACATTACCACCACAGTCATCTCCATCAGCATTACCACCACCTTCATCATCATTACATCACCGTCATTATCTCCATCTACACCACCATCGCCATTATCATCACCCTGCTATAATCATCACCATGTCATCCACATCCTCACTTATTCTGCTTTTCTCCCTCTCTTTCTCTCCCTGTCTCTCCCTCTCTCCTCTCGGTGAGTGTGTCTATTAAACTCAGCTGCTTATTTCCTATGTGTGTGTGTGTGTGTGTGTGTGTGTGTCTGTGTGTGTCTGTGTGTGTCTGTGTTTGTCTGTGTGTGTGTGTCTGTCTGTCTGTCTGTCTTTGTGTGTGTGTGTCTGTCTGTCTGTCTGTGTGTTTGTCTGTATGTGTGTGTGTTTGTGTTGGTCAGTACGATGCTTTCGGTCACCGTGCTGACCAAGATAGCCTCAGGTTCATATGAGGAAGGTCAGAGGTCATCCCTCTGGGATTCAGCCAATCAGAGTGCAGCGGAGTGGCCTTTGATAAACGGAGTTACAGAAAGAGCTGGAGGCGAGATGGACACTGTCCAAGACTGCAGAGAGAGAGAGAGGGAGAACCAAAGGGAGAAGGAACAGAAGAGAGAACAAAAAGGAGGGATGGATATATAAAAAAATGGGATAGATGAAAGAATATAATGACGATCAAGAGATGATAAGAGAAGAGTGAACTAAAGCGTGTTAGGTCATGGGTTTTGTGTACCTGATGTCTGTTCTCTCTCTCTTTCCGTAACTGTGTGTACAGGAATGTCTCAGGGGAATGATAAAGGGACCCAGTATCGCTCTGCTATCTACACATACACTCGAGAGCAGCAGGAACTCGCCATGAGGAGTAAACACATCTACCAGCAGGTACACATATACCACCTGCAGACCTCAATCCAATAAATATAAGCGCATTCCAAATATGATGCCTGGAATATGTTCAAGTTAAAGGTTGGGATTGGACCATAGTTGCCCCTGTGCTACACCATCTTTCCTTTAACAGCTCCTAATAGTCATTTAGGCAGGAAGACAACGATAGATATAAGAGACATGAAGACAGACCCCAGTCCTGAGCCCCACCTCTTGTTCTGCAGGGAGTCCACTGTACCACACCTGGTTGATCCCGAACTGCAGCGCAGGGGCAGTGAAGACTACTCTCTTTTTTTCTCTCTTACCCACACTGCCGAAGCCTAACCATCATCAGCTGGCTCTCATTAAGGCAGCCTGAGCACCTGAGCAGACAAGGAAGAGAATTCCCTGCTCTGCTGTATCGTCACCACCCCTGCTCCACAGCTCAGCCTCCAGGATCAAACGTCATACAGTGGTCTCATCCGGCCTGTCGCGCCTGTCGTTGTCTTCCCACCCTCTCCTATGGGTGACTTCCACCTCCTGCTTTTACTTGCACCATTCGTCAGGGTCTGAGGGTTAGGCATACCTCCAACCCCAGAGTACCATCAGAGAGGCTGGATTTAGAACTTTATGCTGGTAAAAGTCTGGATGATCCTGGACAACACAATGGCCATTATTTCCATCAATAATTTGAAAGGTCTTGTAAGACCACAGTACACTTTTAAAGATGTGACATATCAACATCCTGGTTTCTACTGCAAGGGTTGAGTTTTTAGCAGGCTGCAGTTCTGCGTTCCTTGTTGTTTGAATAGATCTGAGGCCAAAAACTACATGGTTATCATTCTAGCTCTGTTTTGTGATGCTTATGAAAAGAAGAGAGGTCTGGAGTTAATGAGTTACAGTTTTTACACCAATAAAAGAAAAACAAAGTTTAGTCCCACAGGGCTTTAATGCTAGCTAGCTAACCTGGCCACTTTAGCACCCACTAAAGTCAAATTTGCCCGTTGTGGACAGCCTTGACATCTACTATGGGCAACGTGTGGATGTAAAAGCTGGGCAATAAACAAGAAAGACAGCAAAAATAATATAGATGTGGTTGAACTTTGGACTTTCAGGTTTTAGGATCTCTGACTAGATGTAGCCACATCCTCTCCCTGAACCTGAAGCTCTTATCACATTCTGAAGAGAACCAGGAAAAGACCAGAATGCTGAAAAGAGATGGACAGAACATGGAGACGGCCTGGAGAAACACTATACATATGCTCACCAGGAGTCAGAAATTAATTGTTGGCACTTAAATATTTTTTCCAAAGTATTATTATTTTGTTCTAGAACTACTTAATATTCATTAGAAAGTTTTCTGGAATGGCTCAAGACTCTGGAGGTCTTTGCATGGCCACAGAATGAATACTCAAGTGCTGAAGGCCAATTCTTGCCGCTTTTGGGGAAGGGGCTCATTATCGCTGGTTTGCTTTCATACACACGAGCTCCATCCAAACCGCGGGTCCATCGCAGCGCAGTTCCATGTGTCACTTTTCTGCATTACTACACTTTTTTTTATTGTTTTGCTTGCACACAGACAAGCGCGTTTAGGATGCATGGCATTTCATCATGCAGGAGCTCCTGCAAACAAGGAGGTGCTCACATATAAGGACTTGTTTATCTATGCAGGCAGCGAGAGACATGCGTTTCCCACCATGCCTTAAGTTACACACTTACTGCACAAAGGTGAGCTCATTACAGTGACCTTGCTCTACTCCTATGGCCGTGTGGGATAATAGATAGATAGATAGATAGATAGATAGATAGATAGATAGATAGATAGGCAGACAGACAGTAAGAGAGAGATACATGGACAGACAGGCAGACAGACAGTAAGATAGATGCATAGACAGACACAGTGCATTTCCCAGCATGCTTTCAGTTACGCACTCACTGCACAAAGGTGAGCTCATTACAGTGACCTTGCTCTACTCCTATGGCCGTGTGGGATAATGGATAGATAGATAGATAGATAGATAGATAGATAGATAGATAGATAGATAGATAGATAGATAGATAGGCAGACAGATAGGCAGACAGACAGTAAGAGAGAGATACATGGACAGACAGGCAGACAGACAGTAAGATAGATGCATAGACAGACACAGTGCATTTCCCAGCATGCTTTCAGTTACGCACTCACTGCACAAAGGTGAGCTCATTACAGTGACCTTGCTCCATTCCTATGATAGATAGATGGATGGATGGATGGATGGATGGATGGATGGATGGATGGATTCCGAACTCGCTGAGCAAGTGAACCTGGGTCTGGAAAAGAGCTCCTAGTGTGAAAACAGCCTTAGACTGTAACGTGTGTAAACTGATAGTGTCTGTGTTGGTTAGATCACACTGATGGATTCTCCCCTCAGCTGCCCCTGAGGTTTCACTTCTTCCACATGATAATAAGAGAAGATAGGGGTCCTCAGCCCCCACACAGATGTTCAGCCAAGGCTTTGGAAACTGTTTGCTGAAACACAGCACTGTCCCATTTCAGCCCTCCTCCAAATCATATATGACCTCTTGTTCTTGAATTTCCCTCTGGGATCAATAAAGTATCTATCTATCTATCTATCTATCATCTTCTGTCCATAACGTCTTTAACCGTTGCACTAACCAGTGCTAGCTAACACTCTCTCCTCTTTTGTGTTCGGAGGTGTGGCGACAAAACGTTTCTCCGATTGCTATAGTAACCCAAGATCCCGAGGTCATAGGTTACACTCAAAAGTGTCAGGAGGTGACGGGCGGGCGGGGTTGAGGTGGCCCAAGTGACGGATGTGCCTCATGGCCTTGGCCTTGAGCAGAGCAAAGATCAGAGGTCACGCTCTCGGGAGGCAGCTGCGTTTTAGAGGCAATCTGATCACACACACACGTTTGTCATAAGTGACTTGTGAGGACTTGTATATGTCTTACAGTGGCCAAGTAAAAGCAAAATCTTAAAATTGAAAAAAAAAATTATGTGTGAGGACTTGCAAAAGATCTTCACCTACAGTGTTATTACACACATATACACATGTATTATGTGAAGGGAGAATCAGCAGCGAGACAGTAAGAGTCGTTTCATCTGGTTGTTTTTTTTTTTTTTTTTTTTTAAATGAGAGTAGAAAAAACACTGACCATTGACATACCAGAAGTCACTGAATAGACGTGCGTTAATTTAATATGAAGTGGTGTTACCTCAGGGGACGGCTTGGGAATGCCCATACCTGTATAAGGTATGAGGTATTATCTTAAGGACCAGGTAAGGCTGATCACTGCACATTGAGAGTCCACTCTGCTGGGGAACTGTTAGCTCACCACGTAGCAGTTTGAGCCTCCTATAGGTGCGACAGCACACCACAAACATGCTGTTGACGGCATAGCACACATCGCAAATGAATTAGAGGGATCGGCCCCATGGATAAGCCTAATTATCGGGTACCTGATCCAGCCAATTTAATTCATATCGAAACTGATATATGATGCTAATATCGGATCTATGCATTTATACTTTGATGGAGTAACAGGAAAAGATCTTTCATGGGTCAGATCTTACCTGAGTGATTGCTATCAGGTTGTAAATGTAAACGGTAAATCATCTATTCACACAAAAATAAAGTTTGGTGTTCCACTTGGCTCCGTCTTAGGCCCTATATCATTTACCTTACATATGCTCTCATTAGGCAACATTATCAGAAAACATATATGTATATACATGTATATTTTTGCCAGACCAGATGATACATTTCATACGATAAAGGGAGCATAAAAAGACTACATGCCAAGTAACTAAACTCAAACAAACCAAAAGTTGTTCTTCTTGGTCGCAAAAGTGCTAGAACCAAGCTGTCGGCATTATCAGTTAATCTTAATAGCTTCTCAGTCACACCGGGTACATCTGTAAAAGGCCTGTCAATCATGATCTGACCTTCAGTTAACACATTACTAATACTAAGGGAATAGCTTTCCAGGAGGTAGAAGTGGTACTTCTGCTTTCTGGCTGTTCCAGCAGAAGCCTTACTAAGCTCCGGTTAGTCCGGAACGCTGCAGCCTTACAAGAACTAGAGAACCTGACCATATCAGCCCAGTCTTATACACCTTACGCTGCCTCACTTCGCTCCCCAGTACCTCAGAGAGCTTATCTCGCACTATAAGCCAACACATAAACTCAGATCACAAAGTGCTGGTTCAGTATTAGCTTCTGGAATTAATACATTTACATCAGGGGGCAGCACCTTTTCATACAAAGTCCCCCAGCTCTGGAGTAACAGTCCAGTCAGTGTCTGGGACTCAGACAAACCCTTAATTTTTAAGTCTAGGCTTAAAACCTAACTATTCGATCAAGACTTTGGTAATTAGTTTTCCTGCTAGACCAAAAGGTACATCGATAGAGAGATCACACTTGTAGCTGAGGTTGAGCTACTGCCCAAACTGTGTGGTCTGAGGTGGAGCTACTGCCCAAACTGTGTGGTCTGAGGTGGAGCTACTGCCCAAACTGTGTGGTCTGAGGTGGAGCTCCTGCCCAAACTGTGTGGTCTGACGTGGAGCCACTGCCCAAACTGTGTGGTCTGAGGTGGAGCTCCTGCCCAAACTGTGTGGTCTGAGGTGGAGCTCCTGCTCAAACTGTGTGGTGTAACGTGGAGCTACTGCCTAAACTGTGTGGTCTGAGGTGGAGCTACTGCCCAAACTGTGTAGTGTGATGTAAAGCTACTGCCCAAACTGTGTGGTCTGAGGTGGAGCTACTGCCCAAACTGTGTGGTCTGACATGGAGCTACTGCCCAAACTGTGTAGTCTGAGGTGAAGCTCCTGCCCAAACTGTGTAGTCTGAGGTGGAGCTACTGCCCAAACTGTGTGGTCTGAGGTGGAGCTACTGCCCAAACTGTGTGGTCTGAGGTGGAGCTACTGCCCAAACTGTGTGGTCTGAGGTGGAGCTACTGCCCAAACTGTGTGGTCTGAGGTGGAGCTACTGCCCAAACTGTTTAGTCTGAGGTGGAGCTCCTGCCCAAACTGTGTGGTCTGACATGGAGCTACTGCCCAAACTGTGTGGCCTGAGGTGGAGCTACTGCCCATCCTGTGCGGTCTGACATGGAGCTACTGCCCAAACTGTGTAGTCTGAGGTGGAGCTACTGCCCATCCTGTGCGGTCTGATGCTGCTTGCTTACATTTCGGACCAGCTTTTACCCACCATGAAGCTTCTTGCTGTCCTTTACTGTGTGGAAGCTTCGCCTGCATCCCGCTGACCCATCCCAGACTTAATCACAGACTAATCAGACATGTCTTCTTTTGCCTCTCCAAACACGTAATGCTTCTCTTACTCTTTTTGATTGATTATCACTGTAGGCTTTTAGCAGCAGTTGATGTCCAAAGTTTTACCGTGATATACGGCTTGCAGTGGTCACTGGTTTCACCGGTAACAGTGAAAGAGTTTCATTCAGACTTTCAGGTCCGTTTCTCACTGTCACTCTCACTCAGTGACACAGTTATCACTTATTCTATTCAGTTTTCCATATAACTGCAAATCCTTATGCTTGTCTTGCTATCTGGTGTCGACCTGAGGAAGATGGGTTCCCATTTTGTGTCTTGGTTCTTCTCGAGCTTTCTTATGCCTGCTCTTAGGGAGTTTTCCTCACCACTTGGCATGTTACCTGGGGCTTCTCTGTAAAGCTGCTTTGTGTCTTTGACTTGACTTTGACCTTATGTGTCCCCACCACGATGGGATATTCAGCAGGTTAATGCATCATGCCATCTGGTCCAAGTTGTCCAGAACTGGTTCGAGGAGCATTCTGGGGAGTTTAGATGGCATTCACAATTCAAGGCATTGAGCACGCTGACCAGTGTTCAGTCTCACTCACAAGATAAGGCCTTTCAACTTAAACACGTGTAGTCATTCCCAAGCCGTCCACTGAGGTAACACCACTTCAGAAACAATTTACAAACTGCTGTCTCATGACTTTTGATTTGTCAGTGTATGTATACACACACACACACACACACACACACACACATATATATATATATATATATAACTATGACTGGCATAAAGCCCATTATATATACTGTATGTAAGTTATGAAATGCTGGCTTCTACAATCAGACACTGTTCGACAGTGCACACCAGACTGTATCACCAAATGACTATATTATGCTCTGTTTGGGTGGAGCGGCCAGAATTTTAATTCCTACATACCGCACTACATAGGGAGCAGGGAGCCATGTGTGATTCAGCCCATGTGTGATAACAGTATACCACACTGCCATCCAGTGGTCAGATTCCAGAACTACACCTTACTGTTCCCTACAGTACGTACCTCCAGCCAGTCTACTCCACTTTCCACTCTTTGACTGATATGTAACCACTGCCTCTTATTTACTGTAGTGTGTTTAGGACTGTGGTCTTTTCAGGTGTGTTCAAAGTGACTCCTGAACACACCTGTGTCTTGGTGTCATCAGGATGTGTATTTCTCTCTCAGTAGACTCTCCTCTGGGCCTGTTGTTCTTATAGGCATCTGAAACACTCACTGTAGTGTGTGTGTGTGTGTGTGTGTTTGTTTTTCAAAGCCGTGCAGGGTGTTGGAAGCTTCAGTCTAAGCACCCCCTGTGGTTTTAGAATTTGAGGTGGCCTCTAGAGGGAGCCAACACCTGTTGGGTTCAGAGCGCAGGGCAGGGTTCTTCGTAACGTTTGATCTTAACCGTGATACTGGTATGACTCAAATGAGTTCAGATGTTGCAACATGCAGACAACCATATAATCCAATTATGCCATATGTGTTATTGATTTACCTACTGTATATAAACCACTCACTAATGTTTCACCTAAACATCAATCAGCCATAACATCGCAATAACAACCACTGACCACTTTATCAGCTCCACTGACCATATAGTATCACTCTGTAGTTGTTCCAGTTCCAGACTGTAGTCCATCTGTTTCTTTGTATACTGTATTACTTTGTTTTTTAATGGTCAGGACCCCGACAGGACCACCACAGAGCAGGTATTATGTGGGTGATGGATCATTCTGTGGCCTGCAGTGACACTGATGTGGTGGTGGTGTGTTAGTGTGTTCAGACACAGCAGTGCTGCTGGAATGTTTAAACACTGTGTCCACTCACTGTCCACTCTATTAGACACTCCTACCTTGCTGGTCCACCTTGTAGATGTACAGTCAGAGACGATAGCTCATCTGCTACTGCACAGTGCAGTGTTGGTCATCCTCTAGTCCTTCATCAGTGGTCACAGGACCCTGCCCACAGGAAGCTGTTGGCTGGATGGTTTTGGTTGGTGGACGATTCTCAGTCCAGCAGTGACACTGGGGTGTTTAAATACTCCAGCAGCACTGCTGTGTCTAATCCGCTCACACCAGCACAACACACACTAACTCTGAGAATGATCCACCACTCATACACTACCTGCTGTGGTAGTTATATAGTAGTTCTATCACTAGCACTTTCTCCCTCTCTAATTTGGCTTTCTCTCTCTCACTGTCTGTCTCCATAGGCTCTGAAGCAGAAGGGTCTGGGTGAGATCACTACAGAGATCCGTGAGCACTCTGTGTTCTATTATGCGGAGGATTATCATCAGCAGTACCTGCACAAGGTGCCAAAGGGTTACTGCGGGTTAAAGGGCACCGGGGTCACCTGCTCACTCAGCTCAAACAAGGACGAACTTTAACCTTGGGGTCAACAGATAAGCTTGTTTAACAAGAACCTCAGAACACACTACTCTGATTGTGAATAAAGGGTATTAAAGGGTACATGTCTACACAGCTAAACAGTCAAGGTGTAAACAGGGTGGTTTGGTGCGAATCGCTTTGTCAGAAAAAGCATCAGAGCTGTTCAGTGGTGGTGAAGGTAACCAGACGTCCCCCTCTAAAAGCTACCTCACAAAAAGCTACTACATGACGTTACAATATGCTGCTTGATGTCTGAGATGCTGTTTTATGATCGTTATGGTTTTAAATGTTATCATTATCAACATTCCATATCTACCCAGCAGACATGTGCAGGTTCACTGGAGGTTTCAATAGTAAAATGTCTATATGTGTGCTGTAGACATGGAGAACCCGGTTCCCATCACCACTACTGTTCAGAACATCCAAACCATTTTACACCAAACCTGCTCTGTATGGCTCTGTTTACGTCTGACCTATTTTCCGCCAGTAGATGGCGCTCCAACACTCCAGAAGACACGGCCACATATGAATGATGGCACTTCGGTACATTCCTGTTATCATGTTTATTTTAATACAATGTTGGCTAAAAGTTTGTAAACCTCTTAGACTTTTTGTAAATTAGCTTTGTGTGTGTATGTGACTCAAAACGTTCAGATATAACAACAGATAAAGAGAACCCAGTAAACCAAATAACATAAACAGTTACCTGTTTAAAAAACATCAACCCGAGTCTGGTCTTTCCCACACACCTTTATTAGTGCATGAAATGTCTCAGTCTAATGAGATTTCTGAGGAAGTATTTTGCAGTGCTCACCGGGCTGGAAGTTTGGTCTGATCCACTGTCAGACAGAACCCCAGGGTAACAGATAAGGATCTGCAGGCCTGTCATACACTGGCTGAGTCCACAACAAGGCAAGTACAAATAGAGAGATAGGTTGGAGTAGGATGCTCCTCTCTTGGAAGAACATCTCCTACCTGTTCAACGTTCCCTAAAGACCACCTGGATGAGCCAGAGGACCACTTGAATAATGTTTTGTTGGTGGATCAGGCTAAAATGAAAGTTTATGGCTTGAATGAGAATGTTCCATTCCGGCAAACTGTGAAATGTGGTGGCAGCATCACAGCCTGGTACTGCTGCTATTGGACAAGGACAGCTTGTCATCATTTGATGGAGCTATGGATTCTAGATTGTAGCCAGCAATTCTACAGGAGAATCCATCTACAAACTAAACCTCAACAACACGTACGTCCTGCAGAAAGACAACCACCCTAAAAACACCAGTTAGTCTACAGGGCTCTAAATTTATCGGACTCTCTGGAACTTGGCCACAGGGGAGCGTCTTGGCAGGACCGCCTAGGGTGCGCCTAAATCAGATACAAATTTACAAGGTTCCTAAAACCTTTGGCAAATTTCGTTAGAAGGGGCGTATCATGCTGCCGGTGGAGGTCCCTGATTGGCCACAGATTATTAATGTCGCTTATTGAAAGCATTCCATTCTCCTGTGGTTATGACAAGCGGTCAGTCAGCTCAACTTTCATCAGACAACTTCCGACTTTAAAAATATCAAGCTGTGTAACCAGCAATTAAAACACCTTGTATCAGATGCTCCTTCGGCTTTGCAGTCTTCTGGAAGAAAACCAGTAAGCATGTCTTCATAGAAACCATGGTATGAACTGAGGGGCAAACGGAGATCTAGAAGAACTTTGTTCTGTGTAGGTGTCTAATTTGTTAATGTTGGAGATTAAAATGTGATCAGTTGTAAACTGGACGTTAACCTTGATCATTTAAATATTTTGCTGAAGCTTCTGAACAGTAGAGTTCTAGACTATTATATCAGGGGGGGTGTAAAGTTATTCAATAAGTAATTTATTTCAGTAACACGATTTTCCCTTCGATTGGTTATTATTTTTACTGCACACTGCACTTCATTAGAAACAGCACTAGGGGTCAGTACGCCTTTTAGAGTGGAAAACTGAAGGGCCAGATTAACTGTGTGGAGTAAGCCGGAGGAACTTTCAGGAGGAAGTAGTCAACACAGTTAACACAGACACATTACTGCCCCCCGCACCCCTCCCTCTGTACCCCCACCTCTCCCTCTCTCAACTGTTTAGCCAACACTGAGTTGACTAAACTACCTGAATGTCCAGTTTTGTTACTTTTCCTGGTAGTGTCTGTATCTGTGTGCATGTACACTATATGGCCAAAAGTATTTGGACACCTAACCACCACCTCAATGAGCCTGTTGGATGTCCCATTCTAAACTATGACCATTAATAAGCCTCCACAAGATTTCAGAGTGTGATTGTGTGAATTTATGTCCATTCAGCCAAAAAAGCACTTGTGAGGTCAGAGAGTGATGTTGGATAAGAAACACAAACACCTTTCTGGTTCATCCCAAAGCTGTTCAGTGGGAATGATATCAGGGTGCAGTGGGGTCCCTCCACACCAGACTCCTCAGTCCATGTTTTTATGGAGCTGGCTTTGTGCACAGGAGCACAGTCATGCTGGAACAGGATGCTACATAGCTGGAAGTGCTATATGACATTCTGCATTCTGGTAGGTAGGGCTATTCTGGATTCACCCTCCAAACCTGGATTCATCCATCAGAATACCAGATGAAGTGTGATCCATCACTCCAGAGAACACGGTTCCAGAGTCCAGGGGCGATTGAAGATGCTTTACCACAGACTTTTAGCTTTAGTGTGTTATCCTGTTCTCCAGCAGGTGGCAGTAGTGGTGTTGTTTGTCCTGTTGTTTACACACATCATAGCCACTCTGGCTGAAGGGGTCAGCTTCCTCTCCTCACCTAGCTCAGGTGAGCTTCTCATTCAAAGACAAAAGCATTTTCTAAAAGATTGTTTCTTTAGTTAATCATCTGTAGCTGGACTGTGGTGATGAGTGATGGGTTTGTGTAGTCGACCCTTTAAGGTCATCTCTCTGATGTTTACAGAGTTTACAGAGGTCTACAGATTCACAAACAGTTAAACCGTCCTTATCAATATCATATCCAATTACTTACCCCTGCTTATTATTACTGCTTATTGCTACAGAATAGTTCTGATGCTACTCCAACAGGTAGAGCTCCATTATTTCCACTCCAGGTCCAGAACGCCTGCTGTAACTCCATGTATCTTTGAGGGAGCGTGTACGAGACCTCTTGCCAGAACTGCATTACACTTTACCGCACCACACCACACACCAACAACTACGGATCCTCAGCAGCTGTCACAGCTATAAGAAGAAGCCAGATTGGTATTCCCAGCATGAACAGAAGAATATGCTGTCAGAGGAAAAAAAGTAGAGAGCAAAAGACCAGACAGGAATAAGTCTGGGACTGGCTTTTACTGATGGTGAGAGCTTTAGGACATAAAAGCATGTGAGACAGTCTCACGGCTAATGGGAAAACAACCACAGCAGAGTGTTAGCTCCTGATAATGTTAATTACGGAAGATTGTACACTGGAACCGTATCTGTCTCTTACGGATTTTGTAGATTTTCCAGATGTCCATCCTACCACAAATAAGCCCTGAAAGTTAGAAGCCCCTGAAATAGCCATCTTGTAGGACTACACGGTTCTTTTTGCTGCTGGTGTGCTGAATTCCAACTCCCAGGCAGAATCCAGTTCTCCTTCATGTGCATATGTGTCACGCAGGCATATGGACGCTACACTTTACACTCAGTTATTTACACACAACTGGAGCTGTGATTAATCTGTAGCATCCATATACATGCATGATGTGTGTGCATGTAAAAGGGTATTGGTTAATGTACCTTTAGCTGGTCAGCATGTACAGCTGAACAGGGGCTCAAAGCAGGGTCTGTATTAACAGTGATGTAACAGTGAATTACACTCTGCAACTGTAGGGGGAGCCCAAGAGCAAAACAAACCAATCCTCACCTAATGCTGTTAGGTCAATCTGGATAGGAATCCGTTTTGGCCCCTCCATAGTGGTTACAGTAGAAGCGCTCTGCATGGTGCTCTGATGGTGTGTGTGATTGTAGAGCTCTTACTCAAATGTAAATTTAATTTGTGTTTCAAAGCAAAACCCACTCAGCACCTTTAGCAGACCCCGCTGGACAGATGGCCACAGGAGAACTGTGGAGAAACCAACAAGTAGCACACTAACAAAAGCAGCAGCTTGGTGGAGGCCCAGCTCCTCTCGAGATCCTTCACTGTAACCAGAACCCACCAGCAGTTTATTTAATATATGTATGTATGTATATAAATATACACACTATATTGTAACACAGAAGCACTGGTGTTGGACGAGAAGGCCTGTCTCATAGTCTCCGCTCTAATTCATCCCAAAGGTGTTCTGTCGGGTTGAGGTCAGGACTCTGTGCAGGTCAGTCCAGTTCTTCCACACAAACTCGCTCATCCATGTCTTTATGGAGCTTGCTTTGTGCACTGGTGTGCAGTCATGTTGGAACAGGAAGGGGCCATTCTTAAACTATTCCCACACAGTTGGTAGCATTAAATGATCCAGAGTCTATTGGTCTGCTGAAGGATTAAGAGTTCCCTTCACTGGAAATAAGGGGCCGAGCCCAACTCCTGAACAACAACCGCACACCATAATCCCCCTCCACCAAACTTTACACTCAGAGGGCAAGTTCTCCTGGTAACCGCTAAAACCAGACTCATCCACAGGATTGCCAGGTGGAGAAGCGTGATTGGTCACTCCAGAGAACACGTCTCCAATGCTCTAGAGTCCAGTGCTGGAGCTTTACACCACTGCATTCCATGCTCTGCATTGCGCTTGGTGATGTAAGGCTTGCATGCAGCTGCTCGGCCATGGAAACCTATTGCATGAAGCTCTCTACACACTGTTCTTGAGCTGATCTGAAGACCACATGAGGTTTGGAGGTCTGTAGTGACTCTGCAGAAAGTTGATGACCCCTGTGCACTATGCTCCTCAACACCGACCCTGCACTGTCATTGTATGTGTGAGTTGCTGTTGTTCCCAGTCGTGTTTACTTTGTTATAATACCACTGACAGTTTACTGGTATATTTAGTAGGAAGGAAATTTCACAACGGGACTTGTTGCACAGGTGGCATTCTATCATGGTCCCACGTTGGAATTCACTGAGCTCCTGAGTGCGACCCATTCTTTCACTAATGTCGGTAGGAGCAGTCTGCATGTCTAGGTGCTTGGTTTTAACCACCGGAACACAAGAATTCATATGAAGTACTCATTAACTAACTAACTAACTATATATATATATATATATATATATATATATATATGCTTTTACTAGATGTGGATGATGAAAATGAGAAACTTTGTGCACTTTGATCTTCATGTTTAGGCTTAGCATCAGGACTTCCTCCCCTTTTCTCTCCTCTTTCTCTGGTTCTTTTTAAGTCACTTCTTTTGTTTGCTGCGGAAAGTGGTTTTTTGCAGGCGGCTACCTGCACTTAAAATATCTAACCAGGAGCAGCAGCTTTAACATGGTTGACAAGAGGTTATAATAGCAGAGCTACTTCTTCACCCTCTAATGTTGGACCAATTCCACTCCACTACAGTGTCTCACTATCATCTCTTCAGGTACACAGTGATATTATAAGACAGGGCAGGCTGAGGCTAGCTGCTTAGCATGCTAACTTCAGTAGATGTTCAGCAGATATCTCTGATAGACCACACTTAGATATCTTTGACACACCTTCACAACTGTTTTTTCATTTTCTTTCATGTTGCTAAAATATTAAAAACACTTTGCTCTGCCTGGTTCTAACCACTTCTAGAACATTGGATTGACAACCAAAAAAATATCGGTTCTACTCAGTGGAGGACCGTTTGTTAATTGTGTTGAAACACATCCAGACAGGTGCTGTGTGTATGCGTGAGTGTTCGGTTCTGGATTGAGCTGCTCTTGCTCTTGTGGGGCTGAGGATAAGGATGCTGACATCATCACCTTATCTGTTATCTGTTGCCTGTGGAACCATGATTCATGTAGCACCTGTGTGTGTGGAGACAGATTTCGGGGAAACAGCATACACATGTATACTCACACACATAAATCTCACACCCACATACACACAGACACATACACAAACACATGTACACATGCACACTAGGTAACTTCTTCCAGTTTAAAAGTGAACACAGTGTGAAATATTACAACGGTTTGTAATTGGTGATAAAAATTTAGGTTTGGAAACAGTCGATAGTGCTCCTTTGGGTTTGAGTAAGAGTATACATGCAGTTATGGATCCAAAAGAAATCTTAGTAAGGGTATACATGCGGTGAGAGATCTGAAAGAAATCAGAGTAAGGGTATACATGCAGTGAGGAGACTGAAAGAAATCAGAGTAAGGGTATACATGCAGTGATGAGTCTGAAAGAAATCAGAATAAGGGTATCCTCCTGAGACCTGGACTTGACAAGTATAAAAACTTAACGTCATCTTTGTACCGGAAGTTGTTTTGGCAAAAACAATGTCCTCGTATGATGCGAAAGGGTCAACGTTTTAAAAGTATCATGGTGCAGAAATGTAATGTCCTCGTACGACACTGGGGTCTCAGGAGGGTGTAAATGCAGCAAGAGATCTGATAGAAATCAGAGAAGCTCCATTTTTGAGCTAAAATCCATCTTTCTTTATCAGATTTCATAATCAGATCTCAAGATAATTGGATGATCAGATTCGGTCGGTGGGCTGCATGTTAGGGAACCAGCCCTGAAACTGGAGGGTCACCAGGTTGATTCCCTGAATCAACAAGAACAACTGAAGCCCATAACCCCCTGGGCACCATGGGTAGAGCTGCCCATCGCTCAGGGCAAGTGTGCTCACTGCCCCCTAGTGTGTGTGTGTATGTGGATGTTTCATTTTATGGATGGGTTAAATGCTGAAGACATTGTGTGTGAACTGTGTGTGAACACAAATGGCCTTAAACTCTCTACTCAGAGAATGACTGGCCTCACCAAAATTACACTGAAGAACTTCCAGAGGGACTAGAGTGATGTTTTCCTTCTGACCCCACGGTAAGTCAGAGCGCGACTGGTGAATCCATCTGTTATTTCCTGCTTGGTAGTTAATCTAGCATGTAAGGCCTTTAGTCCAGGTCCTGAAGCACTGACCAATGAGAGAGCCTGCTCAGCTCAGGCTGTTCAGATGAAACAGTCTTCATCAGACAGTTTCCTGTTCCTGTTTTTTATTTTTTATTTTAACCCTTTGTTTCCAATCAAAACTGAAAAGCAGGATACTACTGCAGTACTACATGATTCTAATGTATAATATATATACAAAGGTCCTAATATATAAAATATATACGATGATTCTAATATGTAAAAATGGCAAAAAAAATTACAGATATGCATTTATTAGTTCCCAGAAATGGTCAGGACAGCTCTGAGAGTCCCCCCTGCACACGTGTGGAGTGATTCGTAAGTAAGTTGAATTGCTAAAATGCATTTAGGGCTTCAGTAGAACCGCAAATACAGTACTGTACACACACATACACACACACAGAGTCAAATCTAGAAAAAGCTTTTTTGTCGACCGCAGTCTGATTTCCCTCACTCTATTTTTTCTCTTTTCTTCTCTTCTTTGTGTCTGTCTCTTCCTGACACCTGTGTGTAGGTGTGGACCACAGTGCAGGTGCTCTCTCTCACTCTCTCTCTCTCTCTCTCTCTCTCTCTCTCTGAGGTTATTTTTGTATCATTCAGATATCAGACAGATCATATTTTCGTATTTCTGCCTGCCTGTGTCTGATTATTATCTCTCTCTCTTTTTTATCTCGATATTAAATGTCCCGCTCTGCATGTTTCCGTTTACGTCTAACTTATTTATAAAGTGCATTTAAAAATAACAAATGTCGACTCAAATATCTTAAGCAGCTCACACGGAAATAGGAGGATTGAAAAAGACGAATAATGAAAGAATGAGTACCTTCAGAACAGTGCAATGGTAAAATATTAGGGTAATAATTTTTCAAATTTTAAAAATGTCAAAGTTTATATTTCAAGTTATTGTTGCTAATTATTTTTGGGCCTTTTTAATTTTTGTCTTTTTGGACAATTATGGAACAAACTACTTACACATATCCACACATTTCCCACTCCGGAATGTTCCCCAATGGTGGGCTTGTATTGAGCTTTTTGATTGGACGCCATCGTTGTTCAATGATTATTTTTACTCCCTAATGTGAGCGAATGCCAGCTCCATTACCAACACCCTGTTATGGCAACCACTTAGCAAATTCTAACAACAACCTGGGGCACTACAGCAACAGCAACAACCTAGCAACACCTTAACAACCACCTGGGATACCATAGCAATTACCTAGCAACACCTGAACAACCACTTGTTATATCACAACACCTTAATGACCACCTGGGGTACCACAGAAAAAGCAATAAGCTGTCAACACCGTAGCAATGACCCGGGACACTATAGCCAACATCTTGCAAAGCCTTAATAACCACTTGTTATACCAATGCAACTGCATAGTAACCCCCGCCACCCCGGCAACCAAATGGGATATCACAGTGGCCTCCTAGCAAAACCTTAAAAAACACGTTATAACAAGTGCAACTGCCTAACAACACCCTAGAAACCAATTGGGATACCATAGCGACCGCTTCGCAACATCTTTGCTAGCTTAAGTTAAGCTTAAGTTGCTGCATTCACTTTTCTAGTGTTCTGTGTTGTCTTGCGTTGCTGGAATGTTTATGTGTGTTTAAGGTGTTTATAATTTTTATAGGTGTGTAAATAATTCAAACTGAATACACAGACACTACTAAACATAAAGCACTGCCCTCCAGTCCTCACATGGGTCTGTTCAGGTCCATCAGAATCAAAATCAGGCTTCACGTTCATTGTTAAACTGGAATTTCCAAAAAGCTTTAATGTGGTTTACTGTCAGCTTTACTGTTAACATACTTCTAGAGTCCCATAGGGGGCGCTAGCAGAAACTAGTGTTATCACAGAGGTGAGTTTTAACAGAAGGTCACTGGTTTAGTGGCCCGTGCACATTTTAATATCCCTACACCTGCTGTGTGCATCCACTTTCACAACTCATACAGTCTCTCTCTCTTTTATTTCTCCCACCCTCTCTCTCTTTCTATATCTCTGTTTACCTCTCTGTCTCCCTCTCTCTTCCACTTTCTGTCTCTCTCCATCTCTCATCTCTCTCTCTTTCTCTCTCTCTATCTATCTGTGCTGCAGTGTGAAGGCAGTGAGTGTGACAGAGCCAAACTGTCCAGGTGCAAGTGTCACACACACACACACACACATATGCATACGCACACACACACACACGCTCGCGGGATGAAGACAGTCAGCAGTTATTTCTGTGTTTCCTGTCTTGGGGTTCTCTCTATCACAGGTGCAGCAGAGAGAGAGAGAGAGAGAGAGAGAGAGAGAGAGAGAGAGAGAGAGAGAGAGAGAGAACACACGTGCAGAGCAACCGGAGATGATGACACACACCCGAGGGGGAAGAGAGAGAGATAGAGAGAGAGATAGAGCAAGGGAGGGGCAGCGCTGGGTATACAGGGGTAAAGGTCAAATACCCCTTAAAGGGAAGAGTTATAAGAGAGAGAGGAGTAAGGATAAAGAACAGTGAGAGAGTGAGTAGGAGAGAGAGAGAGAGAGGGAGAGAGAGAGGGAAAGAGAGGAAGAAAGGGTAACCGGTGTTGTCCACCACCCACGAGTCGCAGATGTTCTGTGTGTCCAGAAAACAGTAGCTTCAGTGGGCAACAGAGACATCAGTGTGTGTGTGTGTGTGTGTGTGTGTGTGTGTGTGTGTGTGTGTGTGAGTGTGTGTGAGTGTTTGTGAGTGTGTGTGAGTGTGTGGGCTTTTTATTTATCTTCCTATAAAACTGAATTTTACCGTAATGATACTAATAGTAAGACTAATGATGCTGCAGTTGCAGTGCAAGTTTCCTCATATACTGCTAATGTGTTACTTGATGGTTGCTACAGTGTTTCATGTAAACCCCACAGGATTGAGCAGTTACTATGGTGCCCCAGGTAGTTGACATGGTATCTCATGTAGTTCCTAGGATGTTGCTAGGTGGTTTCTGTGGTATCTAAGGTGATTGCTAGGATATTGCTAGGCTGTTTCTGGGGTCTCTCAGGTGGTTTTTAAGGTGTTGCAGGCTGGTTGCTATTATATCCCTAGTGGTATAGCCATGAAGGCTGGTATGGTATAGGATGTTGTACGATGGTTGCAAAGTCAGTGGTATACTGTTGATAGGTGATTGTTGTTAAAGTATCTGAGGGGGTTGTTAAGGTGTTACTAGATTGTTGCTGTAGTGATAGGAGGTTGCTAAGGTGTTTTACACGATGGCTTTGGTGTCTTAGGTGGTAGCTAAGATGTTGCAAGTCTATTGCTATGCTATTACAGGAGGTTGGTAGGGTGTTACTAGGCCACTACTGTGAAATCTGTAGTGTTTGCTGGTATGTGTGTATATGTGATGAATTTTCTGTATCGACTGTCTGATTTAAACAAACAACCAAAACTCCTCTATGTACAACCCAAACCCCTCCCTGTATGAACCAAACCCCTTCCAGTACAACCCAACCCCTATCTGAACATCCCAAACCCTCCCTGTACGGACCAAACCTCTCCAGTACAACCCAAACTCCTCCTTGTACAACCCAAACCCGTACCTCAACATACCAAGCCCGTTCCAGTACAACCCAAACTCCTCCTTGTACAACCCAAACCTGTACCTCAACATACCAAACCCCTTCCAGTACAACCCAACCCCTATCTGAACATCCCAAACCCTCCCTGTACGGACCAAACCCCTTCTAGTACAATCCAACTCCTCCTTGTACAACCCAAACCCGTACCTCAACATACCAAGCCTGTTCCAGTACAACCCAAACCCTATCTGAACATCCCAAACCCCTCCCTGTACAAACCAAACCTCTCCAGTACAACCCAAACTCCTCCGTGTACAACCTAAACCCCTCCCTGAGCCTCCCAAACCCTTTCCAGTACAACCCAAACCCCTCCATGTAAAGCCAAGAATTCTCACAGTACTACCCAAACCCTTCCCTGTACGAACCAAACCCCTTTAAGTACATCCAAAACTCCTCCTTAAATAACCAAAACCCCACCCTGTATGGACCAAACCCTTTCCAGTACAACCCAAACCACTCCCAGTACAATCAAAACAACCCAAATTCCTACCAGTACAACCAGAACTCTTCCAGGTAAAACCAAAACTACTCTCAGGATAACCAAAACTCCACCCAGTCGAATCAACCTAATCAACCCAAAATTTGGAAAACTGAGTAAGCCAATTTATCAGACACCAGTCAGATGAAGTGACCAAGTGTGAACAGTGTCAAATACTGCTACCTAGTAGACCTTTAGAGGTCATTTACTGTACATGTAATTTAACATTGTGTATATATTTGATTAACTATTAAAGTGGAATCACAAAAATGATTCATAATTTTGCCATAATTCAGTGTCTGAGATGTAAACAGAGAGATTCAGAGCGGGTTTGCTGTAAAATGGTTAAGACTTCTTTATAGTGGTGGTGATGGGAACCAGGGTTCTCTATATCTAGAACACACATATAGACACTTTATTGACTATTTAACCCACTAGTAACCCTACACATGTCTTCTGAGTGTAATATGGAATGTTGATGAAGAAAAAATCTGGAAATAATAAGTTTTCTTTGGGGGACTATTTGACCTCACAGCACCCTGCTGCATGTATCCCTCCACCATGAATGGAGTTTAAGGCTGAAATCTTCAAGCGATCATAAACAGCTTCTCAGACATCAGGCAGTGTATTCGTAACCACCTCATGTAGTAACTTTCTGTGAGGGAGCTTTTAGAGGGAGATGTCTGGTTACCTTCACCACCACTGCAAACCATTCTGACTTAATCTTAACCGGTTAATCAAACAAAAAAGAAATCAGCGGATTTTCTCTTTAAATGAGTGTTATTCGTTGCAGTGTTGCTTTTGGAGAGTTGTTTGCATTGTTCTTGGTGTTTGCGGTGTGATTGTAAAGTTGTTTTGCATTCATGTTGTTCTCTGTGCGTTGTGGCAGTGTGTGTGTGTGTGTGTGTGTGTGTGTGTGTGTGCTTTGCATGTTTTTGATGCCCTCAGAGGACTCAGCAGCAGTGTAACGTTACCCTCCGCACCTTTTACCTTTTTTTAAGCGGCGGCATCAAAGTGCAGCGTCCTGCCCGATATCAGCACAATGAGATGTTGTTTTGATGTGTGGTTAGGTAGGATTGAGTGAAAAAATCTCTCAAAAACACACAGAGAGTTTTGCAGCCGGCTGCATGGTGCAGCGTGCAGAGGTGCGTGGGCGAACCTCTCCGAAACTGCACTGCGTGGGACGTGAGCCTGTCTGTTTGTGGGACGGGGTGGTTTGGGTAAGGGGTGCGCAGACTGCACCCTTCCAAAACATCACCGCACCCTTCAAGGAGAGGTTCAGAGGGCCTGCTGTTAAGACACTCCAAACACGCAGAGTCCCTAACATCCATTTTATTAGTTATTATATTATTATTAACCTGCAATGTTGAACTGATACCGCAGCCCATTGAGTGTCTGTGCCGATAGTTACACTTGAATTCGTCATCAGTACCAGCAGTGGAGAACATGTCATTACATGGTTTACATGGTTTGTCAATGTGTTCTGTAATAATCCATCTCATGCAGCTTGAATATCCTCACACAATTGGTGCGGTAGGGGTGGAGGCGAAGTGACACCAGGCCTTCTGGACATGTGGTGCGTGACAACAAATCCATTCATCTTGGTGCCATTCTGAGTCACTCCATGACAGTCTTGTATGACACCATTGCAGTCTTTGGTGACGGTGACGTGGTGTTAAGGACAGTCGTTGTAACGGTGTGTGTGCATGCAGTCCTGCAAGGTGCAGTCATCGGCCAGTGGTGCTGCACTTACAAGGTGACTCTTTACTGCTCATTGGATGTCTGCAATCATGGCTGTTGGGTCAGTCTGCCTAGCTTACGTCACGGCCAAGCACGAAAACTGAAGCCCCATCAAGTTTCATTCCTGTCGATTGATTCTCTTGGGCGTAGCTATTTTTATGACTGTAAGCGTACATGAACGCCCGCAGATGAAGCTTGACAGAGGCTGCAACACATCAGCAGTGTGGGAATTGGGATAAGCAGTGACAACACATGCTCACTGGAAATGTATTTCGAGTGCTGGTTAGAATTCTTCCCAACCCAGATAGCAGCATATATCATTCCACTGGCTTAATAAGGTCGGCACCACACTGACTGTTTGCCCCGGCCTTTGGAGGACAATATCTAACTACTTCATAACCACCTTGAACAGATTTTAAATTTTAAATGTGTTCAGCCTTCAATTTTTGTCAATAAACAACAATTTCAAACAACTGAATGAAGATCTATTATAACTAGGGCTGATATCAAATGGTTTAGTTGAGAATGTTATTGCTGACACTAAAAATGATTTACTAAACTCAACATTTACAGGATAATGGCGGTACAGTCAGAGAATTAGACTATTAATGGAAAATGAGCGATAACCAGTGGGCTGCCCAGTAACACTGAGCAAAACCCCAGTGGACCACCAGCTTCCCTTTGTAGGCCAACAGTGGTCTGCTATCCTCTTGCTATGAGGAAAGATGCTAATAACCCAGATAATGCAACAAACAAACAGGACATTAGCCATTAGCCTGTGTGTAACCGTGTGTAACCTTTAACACCTGTCTTTGCCTTTGCTAGCTAGCTAGTTCAGAAGCCCATCTCTGACTGCCCAGCACAACTACCTGTGTTGAATCATTGCAAGATACACCCCATAAAACCCTCAAAAGAGACGGTCCCCCCAAAGAGCCAATTTGGTTTTACCAGTAGCCGCTAAAATTACAGCCCACTGCAGATAACCTTCGTTTTCTTCATTGGTGTAAGAATTACTCGCCGTCTCAACTGCAGGCACCTTCTCTAATGATTCTTCTCACAAGGAAAGAGCTGGAATGATAACTGAGCAGTATTTTGGCCTCTTTTTGGATCTGTTTAAACAGTGAGATCTTCAGCCCCCACAGTAGAAGACCCAGACCAGAAGGTCAATACATCATCTGATGAATTTTTAGGATCATCTAATCCTAAAACCTTGATTCCAGTAACTTAGACTCTGACGTGTGCAGTGATTACTGAGATGTTAACGTTTGGACTGATGATTCCAGTTTCATTTTCTCAGAATTTCAGGTACTTGGAATTGTTTGTGTTCATATGATAGTTGTTTGTTTGGGGTACAAAACAACGGATGCCCTGAACATTATATATATGGATAGACCAACAGAAATAGCCCAAAATGCATTAACATTTATATATATATATATATATATATATATATATATACATAATATATATATATATATATATAACATTATATATATATATATATACATGTATATATACACATCATTCAACTTACACATATTTTTATACGTGTTTTTTTTTTGGACAGCGACAAAATCAAATATGTATGTACCACAATCTCTCAGTATTGCCCAGCTAGAAATGTTTAGATATAAAAATTATTCTGAGGATAGGTTTTTTTTTTTTTTTTGGTTCCCAGAATGTTCTTACTAAAGATATTTCTGTCATCTCAGGTCTTAGTAACATCCATAAAACATTATCCGAATGTTAATATTAAAATGTTAAAAATGTTATTATGTCTTATGTCTTCGTTAACAATGAACTTTATAGGAACATTAATTAAAATTCTTTAAAATTCTTTAAAACATATTCAAAACGTTCATTGAACCTAAGACTAAAATATTTTCTTTAAAACTTTATTGGGACTTGTTAGTAACGGTAGTTAGCTGGATGATAGCTGAAAAAAATGGATGGGAAAAATCTGGTTACCTTGACTTACCTTAAAAGTGAGGCATATGCTTTGAGTTTGGCTTACAGGAAAAACACCCAGTGTAAATGTGCTGTAACTTTATATATGTTTTATTTACATATTCATATAATTTGTACCCAACATGTTTAAATCACAATCACTTTATTTTGCCAAATATGTTAAGGAATTTGTCTTGGTGTATGGACACACTGAACAGTCTAGACAAGCACAAAATCTGTTAGCAGGTATTGAATTAAAATAGAATTAAAAATAAAGATTATTAATGGAATGAAAAGGAATATTACAGAATATATACAGAATATTACAGAATATTACAGAACTAGCAAAATGGAGCGTCTGTACAGCTGTGCTACTGTAATACAGTAAGGAAGTCTTAAGCTTTCAGAAGTTTGAACACGGCCGTGTGTTTCAGGAACCTCTCTCTGCCACCTGATTAGTGAGTGTGATTAGAGATGGAGATATGTACAAGTGTGCATCTCCTGCACAGCTGCTCCCAAACACCCACTCTCTTCCTGCTGGAGTGAGCGAGTGAGTATAGTTGTGAATGTATATGAATAGGTGTGTGCCTTCCTGTGTGAGCTTATGCTTTAACCTATATCTACATTTACACTGACAGCACACACTCTCGCCCGGATCGCTACTATACGGATCATCCTACTGAACACATCTGGGACTTTTAACTGAGCTTGGTCGTCAGACTGACACCCTTTAGCTCTGAGAGACTCTGAACCTTTATTATGTTTGTTGTATTATCATTAATGATTAAATGTTGCATTTTTTTCACCACCAAAATATTCAGAACTGGGCCCGAATGTTTCTGTGGTGGCTGTTTCAGCGGTGAGGGTTTTAGCTCATAGTCAAAACCGCTAGATGGTATATATATATCTAGCACAAACAGGTTTGAACGCAAGTCATCTCACTATATTTATCATTAAACCTCTGAAACACTCAGAAAATCTGTGCTTTAGTGTTACCCGTTATTAATGTCCCACCGATATTCAGGCTTAAAAAAATGCAGTTAAATTAGGTTTCGGACCTGGTGAAATAATACACAGTATTTTTGGCTCTGAAAAGCTCCTGAAGGCACTGAAACCACAACCTGAAAAATGGGCACCCCGTCCAGCAGCATTACTGGACTGTACAGCGTTATCCCCCACTGAATAGCTTCTGGCTCTGATTGTTCAGACATGTCTGGCTGTACAGATTAGCTAGATTAGGATGTTTAGTTAGGATAGCTAGATTAGGTACATTAGTCAGTTTGTGTAGATTAGCTAGATTGGCTAGGTTAGCTAGATTAGCTAGCTATGATAGATTAGCTAGATTAGCTAAATGACCTAGATAAATTATGTTAGCAAGCTAAGCTAGTTTATCTAGATTGGCTAAGTTAGCTAGTTTACCTAGGTTAGCTAGTTTTGCTAGATTAGCTAGGTTAGATAGATTGACTAGGTTATCTTAAGGTTAGCTAGGTTATATAGATTGGCTAGGTTAGCTGGATTACCTAGGTTTGCTAGTTTTGCTGGATTAGCTAGGTTAGATAGATTGACTAGGTTAGCTAAAGGTTAGCTAGGTTAGCTGGATTAGTTAGGTTAGCTGTCTTAGAGCCCCGTGGCATCAAGCTTTTTTGTTTTTCATTGGTGTAGGAACTCACTTTATCAACTATCTTTTTCATCTTATGAGTAAGCCTTTTTAGCAGTTTGGTAGTTTTTTGGACTATTTAAACACCAAGGAACATAGAACTGGATCTTATTGAAAAAAACCTCAGGCTCAGTAGAGAATTTGGAGCTGAATGAATTAGACCCTTTTTAATCCTCAGTGTTGCCTCTCTAAAGAAGGACATGATAGCTCCATTGTTGTGATTTTGAGATCTGAAGGAGCATTTTGATCCAGATATGGCTGTAACATCACACATGGCGTCCGCAGATAAGCAGACAGCAAGTACCCCATAAATTAATTCTGTGTTTATCACTCTATTAATGTGTTCAACAGACCTAAATATAATACATGTAAATATCTGAAATCTGAACATTTTATTATTTTTCAAACAAATATTTTTTTTCTTGCTTTGGGCCCAAAGTTTGAGCTCATTTGGTGGAATGCTCCATGTATGTAATTGCCTTGGTTTTTGTGACATCACAAAAAGGTGAACACAAAACGTGCTGTTATATTTGCCATGTGTGGACTGAACTGTACATTATGAACTTTCATTTTGATTGCAGGAGAGTAAAATGTGTTTCTCGCTGATATTGACCTTTTTAAAGTTAATGAATGAAAACCTGTTAGTGTGGACAAAACCCCCTTCAATTACTCATTCGTTCATCATATGTTCACCACAGCTGAAACCGCACTGCCAACTGCCAATAAGCCTGAAAACTCCCAACGACTCTCTCTCTCTTTCTCTTTCTCTCTCTCTATCTCTCTCTCTTTCTGATTGACAGGAGCTTTCTCTGAACTCCAGCAAAACCCTGGCACACCACTGCCCTCACACAAAGTAAGAGAGAGAGAGAGAGAGAGAGAGAGAGAGAGAGAGAGAGAGAGAGAGAGAGCTGATAGTGAATCTTCAATCTATTTTTTCTCCCGACCTCAAAAAACATCCGGTGAGATGTGCTGGCCTGTCATGTTGCGAATGGAAAAGTTTGAGGTGAGTGTGTGACCGCACGCGGTGAGGTTTGCACAGCGCATCACTCACACACACCTTGGCGTCCTCTGTTGTGGTCGGCATCTCTTAAGTTTCCATTACGACAAAACGGCACTCGGCCAGACGAGCTGACTTTCCACTCCAGCCGGGCACATGCTGCACGATTTACCACGCTTTAAAGACAGATGCAAATTTCACCTCTTACTTTCGACTGCTAACGACCTGCAACATTTGGCCATTAATTATAAAACATGAAACCTAAAATCAAAATTGCGGCCTGTGAAATTTTAGAATCCAGATTTGAGAGTTTCACTTATGGAATCTGATTGGCTGGGCCCTTTTTTTGAGCTGATTCATTCCAAAATTATGAATATCGTAAAAGAACAAAGGCTGATATATAATGGACAACAAAAAAAAAAAAACTAGTTTCTCCTTTTATTTGGGGTTTTTGGTTTTCTGCATTATATGAACTGGGAGGCTGTGCTTTGCTTTTCTCAGTATGGCGTTGGGCAGCCATGTTTGATAGCACCACAAGATGTCTTAACATGGAGTTGTAGAGGTTTCTAATGGTGTCCTGTTATAATCCATCCCATGCAGCTTGAATATCCTCACACAGTTCCTGCAGATGGTGCGGTAGGGGTGAAGGTGGAGGGACACCAGGCCTTCAGTACGCGTGACAACTAACCGTTCATCTTGGCGCTGACCATGGTGCCACCACACACGGATTCATTGGTTGTCTTTACCAAGACCAAAGCGGGACCTGTCCCTGAGGATGGCCGGATGCATGTAGTCCTGTTTGGTGCAGCTGTCTGCTAATGGTGCTACATTAACAGGATGAGTCATTGAGGACATCGCTGCTTGCTGGATGTCTGTAATCGTGGCTGTTCAGTCTGGTCACTCGAGTACAGCTATAAGGCCCATCCTTTCTTACCGCATGTCTTATGATGTCAAACCTAACCACCAAGTTTCATTCCTGTCAGCTGATTCCTTCTAGGTGCAGCTATTTGAGCATCTATCTTTGGATGATGAGAACAGAATGTCGTGGTGCACAAATCATTTTCACCCTCAATGTAAATGAAAATAGTTAAAATTCCAGATATCGAACAGTGAAAGTGTTTTCTAGAAATATTTCACTATTTCGAAAACAAGAGTAGCAAAAGACACTAATTAGGTTAATTGGGTGCAGATCCGTAACATGATTGGGTATGAAAAGCCTCCCAGAGAGGTGGAGTCTTTCAGAAGTAAAGATAGGGATGAGTCACCACTCTGTGAAAGACAGCACCACCAAATATAGAGAAGCATAAACCTCCATCAACACTATATACTATCATTTAAAGATCCAGATAATCCAGAGAACCTCCGTACTCAAAGGGACCAGAACCAGTATTGGATGGTCGTTACTTCAGACTTTCATACGGCACTGCATTAAAAACCGGCACTGTTATGAAGTGGAATCATTGCATGGGAAAGTTTGGTCCCAACAGCATCACTGCTCCACAAACCAATCCAACTTGTTATCAGCATTCATGATGGTATGTGTGGGGTGGGGGTGCATTAGTGCACAGTCTGGGTGACCTGCAAATCTGTGGAACTCCATTAATGTTAAACAGTATATCGTCGCTGTCCAATGAAAAACATGCATCTCCATTTTTGTTGATTTTTACTTTTATGCATCATTTGAACACAACAGCTGCTGTTGACACTGTGTGAAAATATCATGATGAATGGACTCACAGAAATGGCCCAAATTTACATGGGAAGACGTCTGGTTCCATTGACTCACATTGTCATTCAGTTTGGACTTTGGCCTCTCCTGTAAAGTTGCCATTTTGAAGATGCTTGTTTTTCTTTGGACAGCGACGATATGCAAGTTTTAGAGCAACATGTGTGTTTTGGAGCAACAATGTTCTTTTAAGAGAGGGCCTTGCTGATTTCAGCAGGACAGTAAACCATGTTCTGCACATGTTCTGTCCAGGTGCTGAGCTGACTTGCCTGCAATCGAGACAGGTCACCCACTGGAACAATCTGGAGCTCTATGGAAGCAAAAACAGACTGGGAACTGTGGAGCAGCCAGGAGCTGAGAGTGACTCTAAAATAGAGAGCTTTGAATGTGGTTTAACATACAAATTCAAGCTCTGCTGCTGACCTGCTGATGGTTTATGTGCACTACAGGTGTTTGCCCTTTTACTCCTCTCGCCTTCTGATGGTGAACACCTACAGGTTGGTGAACTGAAGAGCAGATGGTGTGCAGGGTATTTCGGAGTACTAGTGTGTGCGTGTGTCTGCTCTGTGAGAAATGAGTGAGTGTGTAATGCTGTGGTAAGCCACGGACAGAAATAGCTGATGCTCATTTTTACACACACCCCTCTGGCCCAGCTCTTGTATAGCGAGGGTCTTCTAGAGAGATGAGTGGGAAGTGATTCAGTTGTGTTGGCAGTAAACGCCTAAGAGCATGAACTTTCCTTCCATGTTCTCACGCTGATGAATGGACGTTCCGTTCAGCTGTATGAACGCTAACGTGGCGGTGTTAGGAACAGTGCAGCAGTCTCTATCTCTCAACCTCTGTAACCTGATTAACACTCTCTTCAAAATAAGGAGTGTCTTAGCCTAGTTCCAAAAAAGAACCAATCTGGGTTCCTTAAGGAGCCTTTCAAGCCAGGGTCCTTGGTAAATGAGAAGTGGGAATGTAAGGACCTTCACGTAACCTTGGTGTTCCTGGAACAACCTGTGCATGAGTGAAGAACATTTGTATTATCTGTTTATCTTTAAAAAGGTTCTTCGCATGCAGTCTCTCAAATGTGGTTCATTAGGGGAATCAAAAGCGGTTCCTTCTGTGGCCTCGCTCAAAAAACGCTTTGCAGCATGTTTATTTATACAAACTGTTTCCGTAAAAAGCTGGGACATTTTGAGCAGCTGCTTATTTTATTCAATGAGCAGGTGAATTGGTAACAGGTGAGGGTTGATGGGTACTTCACCAAAGACTCTCTTTGAGTCTTTACCAGCAATGATGGTTTTGGCTCAGCACTTTTTGTCCAAACTTGGTGAGGGGATCATCATGCATCTAAGATTAGAGTCTTTGATGTTTCCAGTTTTTGGCATAATGATTCCATTTTTATTAAAATAACGAGGACCTATCAAAGTCTAATCTTCTCAACAGGTTTGTGGAGGAACCTCTTATGAGTTCGGACTCATTCACAGTCAGACAGACGGGGTACAAATGGAGGACATTCAAGACCACCATTATCCTACCCAGGAGTGGTCCACCAACAAAGATCACTTCAAGATCACAATGTGTAATAGTTCACGAGGTCACAAAGGAACTTCAAGGGGAGCTTCTAAGCAGCTAAAGGCCAAAGGGTTTTATGCTAATGTTCATGAGTCCACCATCAGAAGAACAACAATGGTGTGCATGGCAGGGTTACAAAAAGAACACTGCTGCCTCTCTGCAGTTTGCTGAAGAAGACATGGACGAGCCAGAGGAGCTACTGGAACAATGTTTTGTGAAGACAAAAATAGACCTTTTGTTTTAAATCAGAAGCGCTATGTTTGTATAAGGAAAGCACTTATCCCATAAAACCTTATGCTATCTGTGAAACATGGTGGTGGTAGTATCATGGTTTGGGCCTGTTTCCCTGCATCTGGGACATAACGGCTCGCCATCATTGATGGAACAATGAATTCTTAATGACCCCAGTAAATTTTAAATAAGAATGTCAGGACATATGTCTGTGAGCTTAGTCTCAGAAGAATGTCATGCAGCAGGACAACGACCATAAGCACGAGTCAGTCCACATGAGAACAGTTAAAGAAGAATGAAGCTAATGTTCTGTGATTAATGACCGAGTCAAAATCCTGGATTTAACCAAATGGGAATGTTGTGGAAGGACCTGAATCCAACAGTTTATGGCAGGTAACACACCAACATAACCAAGTTGGAGATGTTCTCTAGGAAGCGGGCAATGTGCAGGACGGATCATCAGTTACTGGAAGCATTTAGCTGACACACCTGATAGTGAAAGCACAGTAACGCTTCCTCAGTAAAAATAAAACCTATAGTTACTTGGTCATATTTCTGCAGAAATTAATGATTAGATAAGTGAAATTTCAATATATATATATATATATATATATATATATATATACATACATACATTTATATATATATATATATATATATATATATATATATATATATATATATATATACATACATACATTTATATATACAACATAGGTTTTTTAGCCAGGCAGTTAAATATTTGTGACTTTCTTGCTGCATATGAAGCAGCCCTCTCTGTGGTTTCAGTCTCCAGGCGTTGGTCCCCAGTCTCCGTAGCGACAGCCTCCAGGCGCTGGTCTCCGTAGCGACAGTCTCCAGGCGCTGGTCCCCACTAGGGACGGGCACCCTGACACGCTGGCACAGTGGCATCATTCTAAAACGGGTATTAGGCATTTCCTGCTGGGGCCGTTGGTGGGTGGAAGTGTGTATGAGTGTGTGCATGAGTGTGTGTGTATGAATGTGTGTGTATGAGTGTGTGTGTCAGGGTGGAACGCACCTGGCTTGCGCAGCTGTGGGTCTCCTAGCGGGGGGGAAAGGGAGGAGGCGAATGAGGCTCGGCACTGTTACACCCGGAGTGCGTGTCTGTGTGTGCGTGTGTGTGTGTACATCCCTTTCTATGTCTGCTCTTTCTTTTTCTGCTTGCGCTGAAGCTCTAACTAGGCTGCGCTCATCCTCGTGTGCCGTGTTATAATTCGCTGACAGATGCGTGTCAACCTGAGAGCACTTCCGAGAAATTAAACCTTCAAAGTGAGAGTTCAGTGAAATGCTAATGCAATGCTAATGATGGAGGCGTATAGACACCAGTTAGCACGGTGCAAGTCTAATTCATCTCTTACTCACCCTAAAGCGTGTGGAGGTGCTCAGTAATCTCTAATGACTTGATTACGAGGTTCCTGGCACTCTTATGAAGAGGGACTACACTATACTGTATACAGTAGTCCGGGTTTCAAGGGATCAGAAGGTGTCTGCACAGGTAAAACTGGAAAATGAAACCCAAACTGGACCCACTACCTGACCTGACTAGACCCGACAGGTTCAGTGAAGTTTGAAACCTGACCCAGTGTTATCTTGCCAGCATGCTTCATCACCCTGCAGATACAGATGTAGATCTGGTAGACCTGATGATGTTCTACTGTTGTGATTTTGTGCTGATCCATTGTAAACCATTGTTTCTTCATTTGTTACTGCTTCCACTACACCAACTTTGTTCATTCATCCGTTCATTCCTTTATTCATACACCAACATTGTTCCTTCATCCCTTCATTCCTTTTTTCATACACCAACATTGTTCCTTCATCCCTTCATTCCTTTATTCATCCACCAACATTGTTCCTTCTTCCCTTCATTCCTTTATTCATCCACCAACATTGTTCCTTCATCCCTTTATTCCTTTATTCATCCACCAACATTGTTCCTTCATCCCTTCATTCCTTTATTCATACACCAACATTGTTCCTTCATCCCTTCATTCCTTTTTTCATACACCAACATTGTTCCTTCTTCCCTTCATTCCTTTATTCATCCACCAACATTGTTCCTTCATCCCTTTATTCCTTTATTCATCCACCAACATTGTTCCTTCATCCCTTCATTCCTTTATTCATACACCAACATTGTTCCTTCATCCCTTCATTCCTTTATTCATCCACCAGCATTGTTCCTTCATCCCTTCATTCCTTTATTCATCCACCAACATTGTTCCTTCATCCCTTCATTCCTTTATTCATACACCAACATTGTTCCTTCATCCCTTCATTCCTTTATTCATCCACCAGCATTGTTCCTTCATCCCTTCATTCCTTTATTCATCCACCAACATTGTACCTTCATCCCTTCATTCCTTTTTTCATACACCAACATTGTTCCTTCATCCCTTCATTCCTTTATTCATCCACCAACATTGTTCCTTCATTCCTTTATTCATACACCAACTTTGTTTATTCATCCGTTCATTCCTTTATTCATACACCAACATTGTTCCTTCATCCCTTCATTCCTTTATTCATACACCAACATTGTTCCTTCATCCCTTCATTCCTTTATTCATCCACCAACATTGTTCCTTCATTCCTTTATTCATACACCAACATTGTTCCTTCATCCCTTCATTCCTTTATTCATCCACCAACATTGTTCCTTTATTCCTTCATTCCTTTATTCATACACCAACATTGTTCCTTCATCCCTTCATTCCTTTATTCATCCACCAACAATGTTCCTTCATTCCTTTATTCATCCACCAACATTGTTCCTTCATCCCTTCATTCCTTTATTCATACACCAACATTGTTCCTTCATCCCTTCATTCCTTTATTCATCCACCAACAATGTTCCTTCATTCCTTTATTCATCCACCAACATTGTTCCTTCATCCCTTCATTCCTTTAATCATGCACCAACATTGTTCCTTCATCCCTTTATTCCTTTATTCATCCACCAACATTGTTCCTTCATCCCTTCATTCCTTTATTCATAAACCAACATTGTTCCTTCATCCCTTCATTCCTTTATTCATCCACCAACAATGTTCCTTCATTCCTTTATTCATCCACCAACATTGTTCCTTCATTCCTTTATTCATACACCAACATTGTTCCTTCATCCCTTCATTCCTTTATTCATCCACCAACATTGTTCCTTCATTCCTTTATTCATACACCAACATTGTTCCTTCATCCGTTCATTTGTTTATTCATACACCAACGTTTTTTCATCCGTTCATTCCTTTATCTATTACCAACATTGTTCTTTCATCCGTTTTATTCTTTTATCTGTACCCCAACATTGCATCCTATAATACACAATCACAATATCACTTTGGCATGATGCCAATAGTTTCAACTCTACTCTATAAACATGCGAACAGGTGAAGATGCTGTGCACTGATGAGCATTTAGTAAAGAAGACAGTCATGTAGTCTGTTTATCATTTAATATTTAATTGTGACAACTAAACATGCGGCTTGTTTTTTTGTTTTTTGTTTTTTTTTGATACGATGGTTTCTGGCCATCCAACACAACAGCAGTGTCAGTCTAGAGGTTCAGGCACTGCCGGGTCTCACCGAGCCAGAGCTGTGGGTGGTAAAACTAGGGCGATGATTAGAGCTGTAGCTAAAAGCATATAGCATTAGTAGCTTAGCTAAACACAACAGTCCTCATTGTGAGCTCGGTGTGGTTTCCGCTGGTTACTCATTATACCTGCCTGCGAGTATAAATACTTACTGCTTAGTCTAAAGTCCCAGAAAACGTGTTTATATTAAACATCCAGCCAAACTTATAAGAAGATATAAAAGGACAAAAACACAACTTCTCCAGCCCTATCAGAGGAATGTGTAGGCGTGGCTGATGAACAGCTTGATTGAGAGCCTCTGTCTAGCCTGCAACCACTAATGTCATTATTAAACTTTTATGGGACGATAAGTGGACCAAACTAAACACTAACCAACAGACATGCAGATGGACAGACAAAAAGATTGACAAAACAATGAGTAAAAGAAGGAATGGACGGACATGAACGGATGAAAGAACAATGTTGTGGTATAGACAATGGCATACGGATAAAGGAACAATATTGGCATACAGATAAAGGAATAAAAGGATGATAGAACAATGTTGGTGTATGGATAAAGGAATGAAGGGATGAAGGAACAATGTTGGTATATGGGTAAAGGAATGAAGGGATGAAGGAGCAATGTTGGTGATGGATAAAGGAATGAAGGGATGAAGGAACAATGTTGGTGTATAGATATGGAATGAAGGGATGAAGGAACAATGTTGGTGTATGGGTAAAGGAACGAAGGGATGAAGGAACAATGTTGGTGTATGGGTAAAGGAATGAAGGGATGAAGGAACAATGTTGGTGTATGGGTAAAGGAATGAAGGGATGTAGGAACAATGTTGGTGATGGATAAAGGAATGAAGGGGTGAAGAAACAAAGCTCGAGTATAGATAACAGAATGAAGTGGTGACGGGCAGCTGCAGACAGGAGGTCCAGTTGCTGTGTTTTGGTAATGCTGGTTAGCTTTAGCTTGCTAAGTTTCTCTGACTCTGAAACGATTCTTTATGGGCGGAGCCAGAGACATCAGCCTTGTGAATGACCAAAGCAATGCTTACAGAACCATTACCGAAAAGATTAATGATCAATGTTGGGGTACGGATAAGAGAATGAAAGGATGTAGGAATGATGTGGGCATACAGATCGAGAAATGAATGGCTGAAGGAACTATGTTGGCATATGTATAAGGTCTGTTAGAGATTACTGAACTCCACACATCCAAGCATGTATTGAGTGCCATTTGCATTCATAAGCTTCCATCACTTGTTAGCCATATTAGCTTTGTAGCTGCAGCTAAAGACACCACACATTTTGATGTTTTGCTATTCGCTTGTTTTTTGAACCTAGCCTTTGTGCTCAGTGTGTTTAGTAAGGTAAGTGCAAATCATGCACGTTCGGAAAGACAGAAGTCTCCCAGCATTCCGGGAAAAATGCAGCCGATTCTGTCTTTGATTCAGGATTTATACTGTTGTAAATGTGAAGCTCAGCTGCAGTGGTTAAAGCCGTTGGAGGCTAGTCCTGCTGTGAAGGCCGGGCAGCACTGCTGTATACAGTGGTGTCGTTTCCCCCCGGCTGCCATTATCACAGCAGATGTTCTTATCTTAACGCTCAGCCTACACTTTCGCACTCATCAGCTCACACTTTCACTCATCAGCCCGCAGCCTTGGAGTCAAAGGCCCGGCTGGAGCTTCAAAAACACCTCCTGAATAATACCCGCACGGCTTCTATTCAAAACGGATTATTTTATTCAAATAGATTCAGCTGCAGAGCGCACGTGTGCATGCTGCTAAAAGGGTAATCGCTTATCTGCCGTTACTGTGCATAATTACACAAGCTTTTGTTCCACTGTGTGCATGTACAGTTTAGCAATATACTCCCCGGCCACTTTATTGGAAACCCCTCTCTTGTAGCTTTGTCGCATTGCTACAATTGCAGAGTTGGAGGCTGTACAGTTGGTGATGCATGTGTCGAAGTGGACTGATAACCAGTAAGGGATTTAAACACAAGACCCTTCAGTTGCTAGCTCACGGCGTACTGTCAATGCTGGCCAAAGCAATGGCTAGCATTCTCCTCCAAGCGTGTTGATCTGTCCAATGTTTGCTTTAGCTTGCTAGCATCATGTGATAGGAGGTTAAATTGGGACAAATTTGATATAAATAATAATAATAATAATAATCATCATCATCATAATAATCATAATAATAGTGCTAAATATTAAACATCCATCAGAGTCTGAATTAAAAGTGAAGGATAACAAATAATAAAACATTATTTCAAAAACTCTGATCAGACCTCTCTACACAGCTCTCTGTCTGAAGAAACGGAATTGGTGTACACATAAAGAAGTAAAAAAAACGAAGGAACAATATTGGAGATGATAAAGGAATGAGCAGATGAAGGAATAATGCTGTAGATAGATACAGGAATGAAGGGTTTATGGCAGCTATTGGCAGTCTAGCTTGCTAGCTTATTGTTGTGCTTCTCGAAGACGTTAGCCTTGTGAATGGTCAGGGTAATGCTTACAGAGGCATTACCCAACATTAGGACCGCCCACCTCAGAAGGAGAGGAGAGAAATATGGTGAAAAATGTCAGAACAGTTCTGGTGGTCTCTCTCCACTGTCAGGCGTAAAAAGGCCCAGCCATACCTCCGTGCCCGACCGCAGGTTAGTGTGGGGTTGTGGCTGCAGTAAGGCGCTTGTCCTGTAGGAGGAGCTTTGGATCTTGAAATTTTGGTGTTGTCGGGAAAAGCTCTGTTTATTCTTTATCTCTTTGTGTTTTCGTGACTGGATGATCGTTCCTCTCCTCCATGCCCAGCACTCGTTTCACACACAGCTGAACGCTCAACAGAACGCCTTTGGGAGGCAACGTCCCATGACCGGGCCAGAGGTCAAAGGTCAAGCCTGACAGTGTGAGTTTCCCTGCTAGATGTATTTGCATGTCAGTTGCATGCAGAATGCAGTAGAGAAGATTAAATAAGAAACACAGAGTTATATACAGCTCTTATTTTGGTGTTTAAAAGCCTCATCCTACATTTTATCTTGAGTAGATCGGCATGATGTTTACACACATGGACAAAATTGTTGGTACCTCTCGGTTAATGAAAGAAAAACACACAATGGTAACAGAAATAACTTTAATCTGACAAAAGTAATAATAAATGAAAATTCTATGAAAATGAACAAATGAAAGTCAGACATTGCTTTTCAACCATGCTTCAACAGAATTATTTAAAAAAATAAACTCATGAAACAGGCCTGGACAGAAATGATGGTACCCCTGAAAAATGTGACCAATGGGACATGTTAAATCAAGGTGTGTTCACTAATTAGCATTACAGGTGTCTACAATCTTGTAATCAGTCAGTGGGCCTATATATAAGGCTACAATAGTCACTGTGCTGTTTGGTGACAAGGTGTATACCACACTCAACATGGACCAGAGGAAGCAAAGGAAAGAGTTGGCTCAGAACATTAGAAAGAAAATGATAGACAAGCATGTTAAAGGTTATAAGACCATCTCCAAGCAGCTTGATGTTCCTGTGACTACAGTTGCACATATTATTCAGACATTTAAGATCCATTGGACTGTAGCCACCCTCCCTGGACATGAACGCAGGAGGAGAATTGATGACAAATCAAAGAGACGGATAATACGAATGGTAACAAAAGAGCCAAGAAAAACTTCTAAAGAGATCAAAGGTGAACTTCAAGCTCAAGAAACATCTGTGTCAGATCACACCATCCGTTGATGTTTGACCCAAAGTGGACTTAATGGGAGGTGACCAAGGAGGACACCATTGTTGAAACAAAACATAAAAAAGCCAGACTGGAATTTGCCAAACTACATGCGGACAAGCCACAAAGCTTCTGGGAGAATGTCCTATGGACAGATGAGACAAAAATTGAACTTTTTGGCAAAGCAAATCAGCTCTACTGTCCCTACTGTGAAACATGGAGGAAGCTTTGTTATGTTCTGGGGCTGCTTTGCTGCATCTGGCACAGGGTGTCTTGAATCTGTGCAGGGTACAATGAAATCTCAAGACTGTCAAGGAATTCTAGAGAGAAATGTGCTGCCCAGTGTCAGAAAGCTTTGTCTCAGTCGCAGGTCATAGGTCTTGTAACAGGATAATGACCCAAAACACACATCTAAAAACACCCAAGAATGGCTAAGAGGAAAACACTGGACTGTTCTGAAGTGGCCTTCTATGAGCCCTGACCTAAATCCTATTGAGCATCTTTGGAAGGAGCTGAAACATGCCGTCTGGAAAAGGCACCCTTCAAAACTGAGACAACTGGAGCAGTTTGCTCATGAAGAGTGGGCCAAAATACCTGCTGAGAGGTGTAGAAGTCTCATTGACAGATACAGGAATCGTTTAATTGCAGTGATTGCCTCAAAAGGTTGTGCAACAAAATATTAAGTTAAGGGTACCATCATTTCTGTCCAGCCCTGTTTCAGGTGTTTATTTTTTAAATAATTCTGTTGAAGCATGGTTCAAAAGCAATGTCTGACTTTCATTTATCTTTCTTTCATCTTTCATTAACCGAGGGATACCAACAATTTTGTCCATGTGTGTATGTGCCAAAAAAACATATATATTTTCATACATAACCATTTCTCTCCAACCTCCCTGTAACACTTTTTAAAGACTGATATACGGTATAACTGAGCCATGTTCTGACTGGCTGCCACATTCAAAAAGCAGATAAGACTAAAACACTTCTTATAGCTTCAGTGTGAGATCGATGTATACATGTAGGTTATAGGTTTTTATTGATTTCACACAAAAAAATAGTTTGAATGGACTGTGTGTATTGGTATGGAGTTGGACTGAAGCCAAAATGGTACGGTACTGGTAAACCTTGGTTTGGTTTGTATCCTGTACCCCATTCCGTACCCTACGTCCTAAAGATTGCTAGTAGTCACTTTGTTGCCATGTATGCAGCATATTGATGATTGGTTATTTATGATTGAAAATTCTGAAGTATAGGCAGTTCACAGGCTCTTCCTGTTACCTGCCTAAATTTGACTTTAGGCTAAGTTTTCTCAGGTTTGATGGAAGTCAGTAGTATTATCCAGTCACCCTATGCCGTGCCCTATGTTGTATCATATGCCATACCTTAAGCCTAACAGTACGTTGTACCCTACGCTGTATCCTACTCTGTACCACATGCTGTACCCTACGCTATATCACATGCTGTACCTTACCCAGAATCCTTCATGGTACCCCATACCCTACGCCGTACCCTGTGGCATAGCATGATGGGCACCTCCCAAGAAATGTAACCACACGTAATGGTGAAGCAGAACCCAACACCCCATCTTCACATTCAGTTGTAGGAACCTCAGACTGGCCCTTGCTCCAACATCTCCCGTTTAGTTTCAACCACCATCTTTTGTGGTTAGGGTCTCAGTACATCTTTACATACATGGCCCTCTTCTCTGTAACAAGCCACCAGGCCTGTTCTCACATAAAGTAGTTCCCACAGAATGATACTGTACGGTACTGACACAGACCAATCAGAACGTTGGCTTTACTTCTAAGTGGATCATGCTAAGAGAATGAGGGAGAATGAGGGAGAATGAAAAACTTGGTTTTGACCTCTAGCTTTTTTGATGGCTCTCTCAATTCTAAATAAATGTTGCCCTGTTTTGGAGCTCGACTGTGTTCAGTGGGATTCTAGAGTGACTCAGTATTTAGACAGTTTCATCACAAGATCACTGACAACGTCCCGCTGTCTCCACAGACAAACACTGGCAGTTCAATGGGTCTTAGTGAAACGCTTAAAACAGGCCATAAGACGCCACCTTTACTGCAAGTCAGTTTGTCAAGCTTCTGTGCTGCTAGAGCTGCCCTAAACAACGGCAAGTGCTGTGACTGTGAACTCTTTAGGAGCAACAGCAGCAGGCAACCAGCCAAGCTCGCTGAGCATGTACTGACTGTATGTATCCCCTGTCCTCTGTTCCAAACTGCTTCTAGAAGCAATAGAATCTCCTTGACTGAGCAGCTGAACACAAGCTTAAGATCACTATCACAGAGCCATGCTGCTACCGTGTCTTTTGATGGCACCCGCTTTAATCACACCCGTATTTTGTTTTTCAGCCATAGGCATTAGCCCTAGCTGCTCAGTGTACACCACACACTGGAAATGAGGGCTGAGATCAGCTGGCCAGAACCCACACAGACATACAGTCTTGTGAATGCAGAGGGATCTCATCCTGCTTGGAGTTTTCCGTGACTCGGTCTGAGTGAGAGCGAATCCTTCGTTATTCCGAGGTACCGTTTGGCCTGCAGCACGTTTACACTGCTGAGTCATTTGGCGTCTAAATAAAGAAGCGTGGCGTGTCAAAACAAACAAGCCGAGCTTTTCCTTGACCTCGAGGGACGACCTGAGTGAAATTTCCAGACAATGATGATTCAGAGAATTGTCCTGATAATATTTTGAGAGTTTTGTTTGCCCTGTAGACCACTTTCTACAGTTTTGCTTCTTTCATGACGTGTTCTGTTAGAGGAGGGCTTACTGTCCATCTTATCAGCTCCACTGAGCATATGGGACACTCAGTAGTTCTCTTTGTACTGTATTACTCTTTTCTTTAATGGTCAGGACCACCACAGGACCACCACAGTGCAGGTATTATGTGGGTGGTGGATCCTTCTCAGCACTGCAGTGACACTGATGTGGTCGTGGTGTGTTAGTGTGTGTTGTGCTGGTGTGAGTGGATCAGACACAGCAGTGCTGCTGGACACCTCAGTGTCACTGCTGGACTGAGAATCGTCCACCAACCTAAACCATCCAGCCCAGCAGCTTCCTGTGGGCAGCTTCCTGTGGGCAGTGTCCTGTGGGCAGCATCCTGTGACCACTGGAGAATGACCAACACTGTACTGTGCAGTAGCAGATGAGCTATCATCTCTGTCTGTACATCTACAAGGTGGACCAGCAAGGGAGGAGTGTCTAATAGAGTGGACAGTGCTGTATTTGATCCAATCACACCAGCACAACACACACTAACACACCACCACCACGTTAGTGTCAATGCAGTGCTGAGAATGATCCACCACCCACATAATACCTGCTCTGTGGTGGTCCTGTGGGGGTCCTGACCATTAAAGAACAAGGTAATACAGTATACAGAGAAACAGATGGACTACAGTCTGGAACTACAGAGTGTCCTATATGGTCAGTGGAGCTGTGAGAGCCCACTGTTAAACGACACCACTGAACATTAGAGCTGCACCGTGGGTTGGCCAGTGGACACACCAGCCAGGATCTATAGGACAGGGACCGGAGTGGACAATTGGTCCTTCAGGCCTGGTAAAACCATAAATGTGAAGTCGGGCTGCATGCTTCACTGAGATGTTCTCACTCTTCTCTATACAACGCTTTGGTCTCTTATCAGAAGATCCACACTGACGCCCCCAGCACACATGGAAAGTGGAGCTCGTATCCAGTCTCTCATGCATGGAGAGCCGTTTCACAGCAGAGCGATCACAGACCCACAACGTGCCTCTCCCTCACTCCTCTGAGCGACAGGGAGAGGGACAGATCTTCAGCCTTACTGATCATTCCCGGGTCGTCTCTACATCTGAACATGAGAATCAGCACACCTCTAAGTGTTCCTGCTTGTTTCAGTGATAGTGATGTGGTTTCATAAAGAGAGAGAGAGAAAAGGGAGGGAGGGAGAAACAGAGAGAGAGAGAGAGAGAGAGAGAGAGAGAGAGAGAGAAAGAGAGAGAGAGAGAGAGCGACAGACAGACAGACAGACAGAGACAGAAGAAAGTAAAAAGTAAGAGAGAGATGGAAAGAAAGAATGAATAGGCTCAGAGCAGAGAGGGAGGAAAGAAGAGCAGAAGAGAAAGAAAATGGAGCAAGAGAAAAAGGAAGGGGTGAAAAAAAAGAAGATGAAAAAAAAGGAAGACCAAAACCAAGTGAGGGAGAAAGAGAGAGGGATTGGGAAGTGAGAGAGACAGAGAAACAGCAGTGATGGATGGATGGGTGTTTAGATGGAGAGATAGTATAAATTACTCTGTGACCTTCAGAACAGTCAGAGTGAATGAGTGAGTGAGTGAGTGAGTGAGTGAGTGTGTGTGTGTGTGTGTGTGTGTGTGTGTGTGTGTGTGTGTGTGTGTGTGTGTGTGTGTGTGTGTGTGTGTGTGATGGCAGATCCAGATGTGAGGGCAGACAACAAGGAGACGGACAAAGAAAGAGAGAGGGAAAAGAGAAACAGAGGGAAAGAAGAATGTAAGCAAGAGGGTAGAAGAGAGAGAGAGAGAGCGAGAGAGAGAGAGAGAGAGAGAAAGAGAGAGAGAGTGAAAAAGCTGAAAATTTTTAAATAATCAAAGAATGGAGTGAGAGAAAAGATAGCAAAAAAGAGATGGTGGGAGAGAGACTCAAAGAGTAAAGGAGAAAGAAAGACAAGGAGAGAGAAAAGATAAAAAGATATGCAATGGAAAGAAAGGGTGAATATCGAGAATGTAAGATAAGAGACAGAAAAAAGAAAGAAAGGTGGAGACAGAGAGGGGAAAGATAGGAAGAGGAGAAGAGAGAATAAGAAGGAAAGTGGAAAGAGAGATAGAAACTGAGAGAAAGGCAGGAGAGAAAGATTGGAGAGATTGAGGTAGAAAAAAACTGAGGTAGAAAAAGAGATAGCTCCAGAGAAGTAGAGAAGTAAAAAGAGCGTCGAGAGAGAGAGAGAGAGAGAGAGAGAGAGAGAGCTGCTGTACTATAATGACTGTGGGGTCAGACAAACACTCTAACTCCCGTTTATCATCCCAAAACACACACACACTCACACACACACACACACTCACACACACTCGCGCACACTCACACACAGACACACACTCACACACAGACACACGCGCACACACACTCACTCACACACAGACACACACACACACACACACACACACACACAGAGAAGCTCTAAAAGGAACTACCCAGTTCTGTTCCCTCAACCGCATGATGAGATGTAAACACTACGACTGAGAAGCTAATTAGAAAAATAATTATCTAAACTGTTACGACAATTTATTAATAAATATTTAATTATTTAAACTCTGTAGTGTATATCTCTCAACTCTACTGAACTCTGTAGTGTATATCTCAACTCTACTGAACACTAGTGTATATCTCTCAACTCTACTGAACTCTGTAGTGTATATCTCAACTCTACAGAACACTAGTGTATCTCTCTCTACTGAACACTAGTGTATATCTCTCAACTCTACTGAACTCTGTAGTGTATTTCTCAACTCTACTGAACACTAGTGTATATCTCTCTACTGAAAACTAGTGTATATTTCTCAACTCTACTAAACACTAGTGTATATCTCTCAACTCTACTGAACACTAGTGTATATCTCTCAACTCTACTGAACACTAGTGTATATCTCTCAACTCTACTGAACACTAGTGTATATCTCTCTACTGAACACTAGTGTATATCTCTCAACTCTACTGAACACTAGTGTATATCTCTCAACTCTACTGAACACTAGTGTATATCTCTCAACTCTACTAAACACTAGTGTATACGTCTCAACTCTACTGAACACTAGTGTATATCTCTTAACTCTACTGAACACTAGTGTATATCTCTTAACTCTACTGAACAGTAGTGTATATCTCTCAACTCTACTGAACTCTAGTGTATATCTCTTAACTCTACTGAACACTAGTGTATATCTCTCAACTCTACTAAACACTAGTGTATATGTCTCAACTCTACTGAACTCTAGTGTATATCTCTGTAGTGTATATCTCTCAACTCTACTGAACTCTGTATATCTCTCAACTCTACTGAACTCTGTAGTGTATATCTCAACTCTACTGAACACTAGTGTATATCTCAACTCTACTGAACACTGAACTCACTACCTGTGTGTATATATCTGTAGTGTCTCTCAAACTCTACTAACTGAACTCTCAACTCTACTGAACTCTGTATATCTCTCAACTCTACTGAACACTAGTGTATATCTCTCAACTCTACTGAACACTAGTGTATATCTCTCAACTCTACTGAACACTAGTGTATATGTCTCAACTCTACTGAACACTAGTGTATATCTCTTAACTCTACTGAACACTAGTGTATATCTCTTAACTCTACTGAACTCTAGTGTATATATCTGTAGTGTATATCTCAACTCTACTGAACTCTGTATATCTCTCAACTCTACTAAACTCTAGTGTATATCCCTCAACTCTACTGAACTCTAGTGTATATGTCTCAACTCTACTGAACTCTAGTGTATATCTCTCAACTCTACTGAACTCTGTATGTCTCTCAACTCTACTGAACTCTAGTGTATACCTCTGTAGTGTATATCTCTCAACTCTACCGAACTCTGTAGTGTATATCTCTCAACTCTACTGAACTCTGTGGTGTATATGTCTCAACTCTACTGAACTCTGTAGTGTATATCACTCAACTCTGCTGAACTCTAGTGTATATTTCTCAACTCTACTGAACTCTGTAGTGTATATCACCCAACTCTACTGAACTCTGTAGTGTATATCACTCAACTCTGCTGAACTCTAGTGTATATTTCTCAACTCTGCTGAACTCTAGTGTATATTTCTCAACTCTGCTGAACTCTGTATGGTATTTTTCTCAACTCTACTGAACTCTGTAGTTTATATCTCTCAGCTCTACTGAACTATGTGGTGTGTATATATATCTCAAATCTACTGAACTCTGTAATGTATATCTCTTAACTCAACTAACACTGTAGAAGTGCGTACATCTCCTATAGAGCTAACCAGGGACCAGGAACAGACCGCCGTTAGCCCCCTCACTATATAACACAGCGGCTCTAAAGAATTTAGCATAAACAGCTGCCACTTCAAACACACAAGCACTGAACAACAGGACAGTCACCATGATCAACGTCAACAACAACAGAAAAACAGAACCAAGAATTAGAGAGGAACCTGAATCTGAGGAAGACATATAATATTTACAGCTTAGTGCATCTGAATATTGGAAGATGATCCAATATTTCATATGTCATGTGAACCTGTGCTTCTAGTATTTGTTGTGACCCTCTTATGCAGCAATGACTGCAGCTAAATGTTTTAAGTGACTGCACATCGGCTATGAGGAATTTTATCCCGTTCCTCTGTACAGCTCGGTTATGTTGGTTTCTTCCATTAACTGCTCACTTCAGGTCCTTCCACAACATTCCTATTGTATTAAGGTCAAGACTTTGACTTGGCCATTCTATAACATTAACTGTATTTGGTTCTTTGGTGGGAAGACTACCTGCATAACCCATTCTCCTGATATTCAGATCATGGACAGATGACGTTTTCCTTTAGAAATTTCTATTGTAATTCAGAATTCATTGTTCCATCAATGATGGTGTGCCGTCCTGGCCCAGATGCAGCAAAACAGGCACAAACCACGATACTACCACCATGTTTCACAGACAGGATAAGGTTCTTATCTTCTCATATGAGCCAGAAATATCTATTTTCCTCTCATCAGCCTACAAAACATTGTTCCAGTAGCTCATCTGGCTCATCCATGTGGTCCTTATCAAATTGCAGCAGTGTTCTTTTAGAAAAGCAGTGAGGTTCTCCATACAGCACTGCCATGCTCACCATTGTTGTTCAGTGTTCTCCTGATGGTGGAGTCATGAACATTAGCATTAGCCCCTGGGGCCTTTAGCTACTTAGAGGTTTCCCTGGGTTCCTTTGTGATCTTGCACACTACTATACGTCTTGCTCTTGGAGTTATATGTGTTGGTGGGGTACTAGTGGGAGGGGTACCAGTGGTCCTATACCCTCCATTTATGTATGGTGTGGACTGTGGAAGGTGTGGTCCACACTCTCTAAAGATGGTTCTGTAACCTTTTCCAGCCTGATGAGCATCAGCAAGAGCTGTTTATCAGAAATCTCCTTTGTTGGTGCCATACAATTCCACAGTCATGTGTTGGGAAGATCAGACTTTGATAGATCCCTGTTCAGGGCCTGTTTTGTGACACTTGGTCATAATTCCATAGACATAATTTCACCTTTAGATTTTCTGCTAATCTTGAAGGTTCACATGCTTTAACCTCACATATGACATACTGGATCCTTTTGCTGACTAGGTCTAATATTTTTGTCTCCTTTGTTTAATTAGGTTCCCTTTATTTACCTGTAGGACTCTTGGGTGGAAATCTGATAAGATTTTGAGGGTCAGATTTCTGCAGACATATAGAACATTCTAAAGGTTTCATAAACTTTTAAGCACCAGTGTACATAATGCATGGTTTCTGCATGAAACACAGCGTTATAGTAACATGCATGGCTGCTGCGTGATTAGGATTTGCTATCAGAGCTGATTGGTATCTATATCAGAGTTGTTTAGATGAAGTAGGATTCCCCAAGCTAATCCGCTAACATACTGCTAATATAAAACAGTCGTATGATGCTTGTATGACTTGTGTGAAAGCCAATGCTAATTAACACAGGGGTATATTGCGCAGCACGTCAAGTGTTAGTTACTGACTTAGGTTTAAAAATGAGCTTTAATATGCCATGCCATGTAACTTAGCTCACACAAGCCTACACGTACTACAGCACCCATGTGCATGCAAATGAGAAAAGGTGTGAGTGGGACAGCATCTGCACTGATTCCCTGTGTGTGTGTGTGCATGTATGTGTGTGTGTATGTGCGAGGCCTATAGAGTGTGTGCACATTAGCATTAGAAACATCTGCCATATTACATCTGTAAACAGTTCCTCGACAGTACGTGAGTGAGAAGGTGCTGCAGTCAGAAAAGCTGCAGCTTTACTGCAAGGATGGAAAAAGTCAGAAAGACCAAAAGATCTGCAGCTGAGCTGAGCGTGTGTGTGCGTGCGTGTGTTTGTGTGCATGTGTGTGTGTGTGTGTGTGTTATTAATACTCGGGGTAGATGCTGTGGTTGTTGCTCTCACAGCGGCAGGAAGCAACGCAACCTCTATCTTTGCAAACGCTAATGGAAAATTCAAACAGAAAAAAAGTGAGTGCGTTAAAGAGAGAGAGAGAGAGAGAGAGACGGGGGGGGGGCTTTATTGCTGCTGACGTGCTAAGATTCATGTCATTTTTACTCTCCATGTATATATAAGCTTAAGAAGCAAATCAATAACTCTAAGCTCTAAATGTAGGTATTGTAGTATGAACTGAGTCTGTTCTACAGTTTCTCATTAGGTTGAGCGTATAACTCTAAGCTCTAAATGTAGGTATTGTGGTATAGACTAAGACTTTCTACAGTTTCTCATTAGGTTGAGTTTATAACTCTAAGCTCTAAATGTAGGTATTGTGGTATAGACTGAGTCTGTTCTACAGTTTCTCATTATGTGGAGTGTATAACTCTAAGCTCTAAACGTAGGTATTGTGGTATATACTGAGTCTGTTCTACAGTTTCTCATTAGGTCGAGTGTATAACTCTAAGCTCTAAATGTTGGTACTGTGGTATATACTGAGTCTGTTCTACAGTTTCTCATTAGATCGAGTGTATAACTCTAAGCTCTAAATGTAGGTATTGTGGTATAGACTGAGTCTGTTCTACAGTTTCTCATTAGGTTGAGTGTATAACTCTACGCTCTAAATGTAGGTATTGCGGTATATACTGAGTCTGTTCTACAGTTTCTCATTAGGTTGAGTTTATAACTCTAAGCTCTAAATGTAGGTCTTGTGCTATAGACTGAGTCTGTTCAACAGTTTCTCTTTAGGTGGCGTGTATAACTCTACGCTCTAAATGTAGGTATTGCGGTATATACTGAGTCTGTTCTACAGTTTCTCATTAGGTTAAGTGTATAACTCTAAGCTCTAAATGTAGGTATTGTGGTATATACTGAGTCTGTTCTACAGTTTCTCATCAGGTGGAGTGTATAACTCTAAGCTCTAAATGTAGGTATTGTGGTACTGACTGAGTCTGTTCTACAGTTTCTCATCAGGTGGAGTGTATAACTCTAAGCTCTAAATGTAGGTATTGTGGTATAGACTGAGTCTGTTCTACAGTTTCTCATCAGGTGGAGTGTATAATTCTAAGCTCTAAATGTAGGTATTGTGGTATAGACTGAGCCTGTTCTCTATATGGTTGAGTGTATAACTCAGTAAAATGTAGGTATTGTGATAACTCATGGGTGGAATTTCCCTTTAATACTGTACTGTGTTTGGTTTGATGAGATTTCATTTGAAGCATTGTGAAAGGTTTTAAATGATGTATAGATAAATCCGTCTTCTCAGCACTTTGCACGCACTCATTGCTTATCAGTGTGCTGCAGACGTCTGTAGGCTGATAATTAACTCAACACGTTGACACAGGTGACCAGCACGGAAACCTGATTACAAGACTAGCAGAGCTTCAGTTTGTTTGTTGAAGTTGCTTTTCTCTGTCAGTCTTATCTGAACTGCTTCTCTCTCTCTCCCTCTCTCTAATGCTCTCTCTCCCTCCCGCTCTCTCTCTCCTTCCATCCTTCTCTCTCCCCCTTTCTCTCCCCCCTTTCTCTCTTTCTCTCTCTCTCTCTCTCTCTCTCTCTCTCTCTCTCTCTCTCTCTCTCTCTCCACCCTCTAGTTTCCAGTAACATCATAGGTGTATTAGGCTTATTTGCTATTTTGAAAGACAATTTCCCACATCTTTTCCCTCTCACCTATAAATAAAGTGTTTTCCTGCAGTCTTAGCTAAGGCTAATGTAGCTAGCAAGTTATAGAAGCTGAAACCCCACCAGTCAATTACCATCATTCAGTTAGCACAAATTACTACATGAGATGGCCTGATGTCTGAGACGCTGTGTATGGTAGTAGGAGAAGACTTCAGCCTTGAACTCCATTCATGGTGGAGGGATACGCGCTGCAGGGTGCTATGAGGTAAAAAAAAAAAAAAAAATAGGCCCAGAAAAGCGAACTTATTATTTCCAGGTTTTCCAGAATTTCCCATCATCAATATTTCATATAACACTCAGAAGACACATCTAGGTTCACTGGTGGTTTAGATGTGTTCCAGACATGGAGAACCCTGGTCCCCATCACCACCACTGTAAAGACCATCTTAACCATCCCACACCAAACCCACTCTGAATCTCTCTGTTTAATACAAGCGTTGAAATTCCTCTTAACGTTTTAGTGCACAGTTTTATTTATATACTTTCCTACATGCCAGTGTAGAAAATTCTGAAAATAAACAGTAACTGTGTATTATAGTGTGTTGTAGTGTGTTTCTATTGAGGATGTCTAACTAAACTTTGAACATCAACCACAGCAAGGAATTTGACCATAAGCACACAAACTTCTTTAAAATATGATCCGCATTTTGTATTTTTTGAAATTTGAAAAGCAATTCCAATCAGATTTTTTAGATGGGTCTTGATCTGGAAGCTCTGGTGGCTCAAAATCAGATTTCATAGTGTAGAGGGTGGTTTGAAATGAAATTCCATTTGGATTTCTATGGATACATCTTAGCCTGGACGCTCAAATAGATTTGCAAAGATCCGAGTTCATTGGTCTTTGCGTGTCCAGACAATCAACAATCAATCGGGATGCACTCTGGATTTGTCAAAAGTCAGATTTGGGCTGGCAATCTGAGCATATCCTAATATGTGGACTTATGTGCTATCTGACACTGTATGACATGAATGGATTAAATTCAGCCTGCTGCAGTTAGCCGTGCTAACACTTAGGCTGCATTCAGGCTGCAGACAAATCTGATTAGTTTCTCAAATGAGATCTTTTAAATCGGCTGTGTGTTCTGTTATTTGCAGGTGATCAGATCAGATTGGTGTGTCCAGACATCCCCCATCCATCTGTATGGTTTGTTGTGGTAATAGGAGTGTGATGGTTTAGCGTGATGCTAATTAACTTTGTTAGATATTAACCTCGTAGCTGATCCACTGATCCACTGGGGCGTCTCAGGGAATTCAGCCGTCTGGGATGCTGTACTGGGCTGATCATACTAGCGCTTGTCTTTGTGTCTTTGTTTGAAGCACTCTGTCCGTTCACTTCTCAAGCGAGCTGACAGTTACAGCAGTGTGTGTGTGTGTGTGTGTGTGTGTGTATGGCCTAGGGCCTCTCCTTAGTCTCACAGGAACCTCTCACATGCTGCTGTCTCCGGGTGCATCCACTAATGAACTCCCACCTGATTACTTAATCTGTGTGTGTGTGTCTGGTTGTACGTTGCGTGTGCGCTCACACATTTGTCCCTTAACATGTGTACATGTATATTGTATGTATAGTAAACTGCGACTATTAGAGATCAGGCTTCAGTTCAGGCCATACATGTAAAAGCATGGTTAAAAAGCATCTCTCTGATAAACCTAATTTCTGCTAGCACTACTATATGATTCTAATGGTATGTTAGCACTTTTGTGTTTTTGGGTATTCGAGGTTTGTAACGGACATGATCATGTGTGTATCAGTGAGCGTTACAGTGTTATCAGTGTTATCAGGGTTACAGTGAGTCTTTCATTAAAGAGTCCTGACATAGAGCTCCCGCCACTGTTTAACATTCTTATCAACTAACCAGAACCTGCTTACACTACAACTCACACCTAGTTATCTAGAACCTCTAGAAGGTTGGGGTTAGGGTTCTTCATGTCTAAAACACACATATAGAGATTTTATTTAATATCTAAACCACCAGTGAACCTACATGCGTCCTCTGAGTTTAAATGGAAAGTTGATGATGGGAAAATCTGGTTTTCTGGGGGCTATTTTTTACCTCCCAGCGCCCTGAATATTATGTATGTGTCCCTCCACCATGAATGGAGTTCAAGGCAGAAATGTCTCCAGCTGTCATGGTGAAAGGATCAATAAATATGGTCCAAAATGACTTGGAATAAAAAATCATTATAATAGCAAACATTCAGTTTTTTCCCCTTTCTTTCCATTCCTGGCTAAAATTAGTACGGTTTTGTTATGATAGGGATAAAATGTTATGTTTATATGAAGACTTTATTCCAGCAATAACATCGACAAAAGGGGAATTATACAAGAAAGCCAAAAACAAAGATGAGCCCTATAATGAATACTGAGAGTTGATGTGCTGGGACAGTAGGCAAATGGTGATTTAAATAAGGAGGGGGTATATGTGGGTGATTAGCCATCAGTCTGTCCATGAAGTGGTACGTAATCAGGTCAATTGGTGTCTCTGTCTGTGTGTGTCTGGCTATCTCATCTTGAGGTGCGAATGTTGAGGGGCAGTGACCTAGATAAGGCAGCAGGGTGGGGGGTTAGTGTATAGAAATCAGCTGTTGGCTTCTCAATGGAAATTTCACCTCATTAATAGAAGAAGATGACAGGGACAAACCAGCCTCTGTAAGTGAAATCAGACTAGCTTTACTGATCTGGGAACTCCAGTGACCCAGAAAGGAAAACATGTATGATACATACTCAAACGGAAGTGACAGCTCTGTGTGCGTTCCCACGTTACTGTGATGGTTAAGATGTATGAGAGGATCTGTAAAGTAGGTACTAAATCAAAAGTGCTCAATAATGTTCATATGACCCACACGTTCATTCTGACAGGTTGTAATACACTATAGGAAGTGTAGGGGGCAATATGACCCACACGCTCATTCTGACAGACTGTAATACACTACAGGAAGTGTAGGGGGCAATATGATCCATACACTTATTCTGACAGACTATAATACACTACAGTTGGTGTAGGGGGGGATATGACCCACATGCTCATTCTGACAGGCTGAAATACACTACAGGAAGTGTAGGGAGCGATATGACACACATGCTCATTCTGACAGACTGTAATACACTACAGGAAGAGTAGAGGACGACATGACCCACACACTCATTCTGACAGACTGTAATACACTACAGGAAGTGTAGAGGGCGATATGACCCGCATGGTCATTCTGACAGACTGTAATACACTACAGGAAGTGTAGGGGAGATACGACCCACACGCTCATTCTGACAGACTGTAACACACTACAGGAAGTGTAGGGCACAATATGACTTCTATTGTCCATTTAGAGAGTGCTCTATCATGTTCATATGATCCACACGCTCATTCTGACAGACTGTAATACACTACAGGAAGTGTAGGGGGCGATATGACCAGCACGGTCATTCTGACAGATAATAAATTGATTTAGGTTGTATGATGGCATGTAATACATGTTTAATGTACCATTTTATGCTGACTGTTAAAAATTCTAGTTCTGTTTAGTCACATTCATTTCACATAACCAACAACCTGCAACATGTATTCTACTTTTTAAAACTCTTGCCATTAGCACAAGTTGTTTCATGCAAACTGTAAAACGTGGTCTGGCAGCTCTCTTTGGGTTTTTACAGACACACTCTTGAGGTTTCCTTCAGCCTCGCATGGCCGGTGATAAGGCCGTGTAAATAGAGAGGCTTTGTCCATGAGGAGGGAAAAACGCCTTGAAAGCCTTTCTTTTGGAGGGAGGAGGAGGAGGAGAGCTTTGCTAATTATGCATGCCGATTGTTGACGGCTTGATTGTCGGCGTCCAGCTGCACGGAGGCTCGCGCGGGCGGGAACGGGGCAGACACACTGACGCCTGAGAGGGTCACTACGGAAGCCCACAGGGGTCATATGGCATAAGAAAAAACGATTAGCCAAACAGTGCAAGAACATTACTGCTCTTGTCCAGTGACTTTCCCCAGTTTTCAGGAGCTTTTCAAGCTTTAGAGTAATTATTGCTGGCAATAACTATTACATAATTATTTACATAATTAGTTGCATAAATAATTCTCTTCAGTTGAGCTTCTCTATCGGCAGGTTTCACCTGTGCTAAGTGTAACTTCTAATAGTTAAAACAATAGTAAACACTACTTTACTAGTACACTAGTACACTACTGAATATGGTTAAGGTAACATTTGGACACTACACAAATGGTGCATTCTATTTGAACTGGGAAGTCTGGTTTTCCAAGTCCCCAGTAGGAAGTTGCAGCTTCCTAATAGCAAGAGGATGGCAGTTCGCTGGTGTTTATCGGGCAGCCTGCTGGTGGTTGAGCAGAGTGTTAGACAAAATGCCAGTGTCCAATTTACTGATTTTTCCATCAATTGTTACCCCAGATCTTGTACGTAGGCTGTAACAGTGGCTGTAACACTTGTGGGATTTCCTATTTGGGAGGTCTCGGCAAATGAGTAGCTATCAACAGGTATTGCTAATATTGGCTATGGCTAACAGCTAACTTGACTTGTGAGAAAGAACAAGCACAACTTATGTTTTCTTAGAGGCTTCCATTTTGGTTTCACAAATGTTTTACTGAAGTTCAACCAACTCGAGTGTGATCTTATCTCCAGCTCTGACTTCCAAGCTAAAAGAAACACACCATAATTTACTAACAGGCTAGACAGCTAGACAGATCAGCCTATCAGCGTCAAATCACACACACACACAAAATAAAAGTTTTTATTTTTGTCCTGCAGCCAAATGGGTGAAGATGATGAACAGGTTTTTCTTTAAAACCATATTTACTTAAAGTGTGCCTAAACTGTTGCTGAGGAAAGCAGCTCTTCTGTTCTCACGCCTGGCCTTTGGTCAATTTTTAGCCTTTCCAAACAGAAACTATCAGTGCATGTTGCAAAATGCCAACACAGAGACATGAACAGACTCCTTCAGTCTAAACTGTTAAATCATTTAAGGGGAATCATGTATGTGGACCATTTCACCAAAAGAAGAGGAGATGATGCAAGATAATACTGTGATGCACCGACTCCCAGGCTCTGTAGATCCATTCATCGCTCAAATGAACAGTATTCGACTCGTGAATGACTCATTTGAACCGGCTCTTTATAAGCAGACCAGACAAACTGCTCTGAATCGGTTCAGCGAACAAGCCTCGAACGGGAATCCAGGTGCCGATAAACAGAACAAGGGGCGGGGCACCTTCTTTTAATTGACGTCTACGTTGGCCAACTACAAGGCTTCCTCGGGAGAAACGGTGTCCGAGGAGGTGGGGGTTTAGTGGGCGCGAGTGGATGACGTCGCGCGCCTGGCGCCACTGTGTCTGGGTCTCGCGCGTTAGATCAACACAGCTGGGCCGCGAGCGCATTCCATCAGAAACACACAGAAACAGCAGTGTGAGAAAAGAGAGAGATAGCGAGACAGTGAGAGGAGGCAGAGAGTCTGAAATAAACCAGAAACGCAAAGACAAAAAGAAGGAAAGAGGAAAGTGAGGGATAGAAAGAGAAGAGTTACGTAGACATTTCTCACCCTACAAACACGAAGTTTAGACGGCTAGTTTTGAGCTATTTATGGAACGGACGTCACGGTGTTAGAACGTGCAGCGGGCGCGCGCTGCCCTGTTTATGAATATTTATGACTTGTTATGAATATTAATTTGGCATTGATTTTTGTCATGTGACATTGATTTACACAAACGATAAACTTATTTTTCAGGGTTCTTGTGAACTCACCTTTATCCGAATGGGTTATCAGTGTGTGTGTGTATTTGTAGATGTGTGTGTGTGTGTGTGTGTGTGTGTGTGTGTGTGTGTGTGTGTGTGTGTGTGGTGTTCCTGACGCCAGTGTGTCTGCTGGTCATGGGAGTTACAGATTTAGTTGTTTAGAGCATAACGCGGACTGAGTCCTCTTTACAGTGACACCTAATTATTAGCTTTGTCCGATTACATCTACTCTAAAAGGGGAATTCCACCGACATTTCTAAATATCTGCGTAATTACATGTAAACAGGGTCAGTCTGAGTGGTTTGTTTGGTGTGAGGTGCTGGGAAACATAATTACAGTATTTCAATATGGTGGTGATGAGAAGAAGGTGCAAAATATAGGGGGTCCTGGAAGGCCGGAGACCCTCTGATTAGGATGGCGCAAAATTCCCTGTAAATAAACGAATTATAATGATATACTGTCTCTGGATTTGTTAACTAACTCAGGTAGGTGTTAGGGAGGCACTACTGTGAATTCGTTCACCCTGTTGATTGTTCATAAATGAATGAAGTGTTATAATAACTGATGCACAATTTGAACAAGTAGCTAGCGAATGAAAAACTGACTTCAGCTTGGTAGAAAATAGCGCCCTTTTGTAACCTGAACATGGCAGTGGTTCTTCTGTCTTGTTGGGTATTTGGTCAGTTGAATGAACTCGCTTTACTATCCCAAATACTGGTCTATATGGCAGTTAGTCACAAAGTGTGTCGTTATTGTTGGGATGTCCGTGCAATGATGTTTCATTCTTGCCGATTTGGGGTAAATTACTGATATCCTTTATCCCATATAAATTAGCCAGTCAAATGACTCTGATTATGACAATGATCTGGTGAAACTAATCCACTTGAATAAACCTGTAGACTAAACACTATAACTATGCCCAATATACTTCTCAAACACTTTACTTGTTAAGACGTGCTGCCTCAATCTTAGCCCCTTGTTCCAGGCCTTTACTGCGTCTCTGGAGGTTCTTGGTGTTTCAATAGATATGAGTCTAAAAACGTCATTCTAACAGTTTCTTGTGGTGAGATTTCTGCTGTTGATAAGTTGAGTTACAATAATTACACCAATGAAGAAAAACTAAGTTTGGCGTCACAGGGCTTTAACTAACATTAGCAACCGTTGGTAAAAGCCTGACTGGCCCCTTGTGGAGACCTTTGATATGATGGGGTGCTTCTTTCTATGAACCTTTGCTATAAATGTTTATGTTAGGGTCGTCAGGTTTTATCTAGAGCCATGGATAGGTAGTGGAGGGGGAGCTAAGGCTAGCAAGCTGAGATGGAGATGCACTGTAAAAAATGTTTAATTGGTCCAACCTACAAACACTTTAATTTGCGACAAGCTTTATTCAAGTTTATTCAAACTAAAAAAAGAACAAACAATTCTTTCAGTCTAAATTTTCTGAGTTGAGTAGACCTTCATATTAAAAAATTCAATTATTTGTAACAAATTAGAGTAATTTTTATCGGTTGCATTTTTAACAGTGTAGCTAGTTAAGCCGGAGCTACAGATTGATAGCAAAGGCAGAGCTAAATTCTGCCAACCAAGGACGGCTAGCTAAGGCATAGATAGCTAGCTAAGGCGAAGCTATAAAAAAAAAAAAAAAATATATATATATATATATATATATATATATATATATATATATATATATATATATATATATATATATATATGTATATATGTATATATATATATATTTAAGTAAGTTTGCTAAGACAAACGTTATTGACCACTTAAGCACTAAGCTATCAATCCTGCTTTCCACACAGTTTAATGCTCTTATTGACCCACTGCCGTTTGGGTTCACTGACCTCAGATCTGATATTGTCCCCCTGTGCATTCTAACCAGCAAGCATCTGACTGGCACTTCAACTTTGCCCAATAGCGAGTTAGGACGCCTCGCTACTTAGCATAGCCCTGCTCTTATTGGCTCAGCGAGGCATGAGCGTTTGTTTGTTTTCGCAGAGGGGGTGGGGCTCCGGCAGCGCGCGTATATAAGCAGCCCCCTAGCCTCTCACTGACAGCACAGGGAGTGAGCGACGTTTGGGTTGACGTGCTTTAGGGAAAAGGTGGAAATATATATTTTTTGCGGATTATTTTTGTTTTGTTGTCACGAAACCAAATAAGATGAAGGCTATCAGTCCCGTCCGCTCCGTGAGAAGCTGCTACGAGGCGGTGTGCTGCGTTTCCGAACAGAGCTTGTCCATCAGCCGCAGCCGGAGTAGCCCATGCGAGCTGTCGGACATGAACGACTGCTACTCCAAACTCAAGGAGCTGGTGCCCAGCATCCCGCAGGACAAGTCGGTTAGCCAGGTGGAGATCTTGCAGCATGTCATCGACTACATATTCGACCTCCAGATCGCGCTGGAAAACGAGGCGGAGACGGTGAAAAGCTCGGCGGACGTGTTAAGGGCTTTGCAGGTGAGCTTCGCCAGCTTTCTCGTTCTACCTTAAATGGTGCCGCAGCTACTTTCTGGTACCTGAGTCGCCACAATACAACCGCTTCACCATTTAAGGTGGAACGGTGAAATTTGAACATGAAGCTGACATAGGCTTTAGGAGTAAACATAATTTAACTTTAACCATTTTAATTTTGTGTATTTTCTTTCAGAACTCCGAGATAACGTTCCCTAAGGAAGACGGAAGTCTCTGTCACTAAGGCAACCGGGCCCGCGCCTTCCAACGGTCAGTTTTTCACGTTTGCCGTTAGCATGTGCTAATCATTCCTGTCAGGAAAAAAAAACTTATCCCTTTGCTAATTAGACGCTAAAATGTAACGGTTTATTGGTTAAACTCACTTATTTGAGACACAAATGAGTAATTTTTGAGAAAAGACAAGAGAAAAGGTTGAAACGTTCACTATTAGCATTTTGTGCTAATGCTTCCTTAACAGATGAAGTTAGCCATTATCTCGCTAATAAAAGGCTTACAGTAAAAAATGAAAAAGATGTAAAATTAAAACCTGTCATGTTGGCATTACTATTTTCTTCAGGAAAAAAAGTTACCTATTTTACTGACTAAAAGCTAAAATGGAATGGTTTGTGTCAAACTTGATTATTCGAGGCACAAACTGCCAATTTTTGGTGCAAAAAGATAAACAGAACAGATGAAATTTTAAATGTTCCTTTATAAATCTTATTTACAAAATAAAGGCTAGATTATTAGTTGGACTAAGTAGTTAGTGAATTATGAGATGCAAATAAGTCATTTATGTGAGAAAATTCAAGTTTAACAGAAAGAAGCTAAATTGAAACAGGTATTCGTAATGATGTACTGTTTGATTTTAAGAGTTTAAAAATGTACTGCATATTTCTCAGATATAAAACAAATGTATGTTATTTGTGATTTGCCTTGTGTTGACGTCGAATCAATTACATTGTTTTAGGGATACTCATTCATTCCTGCCAGTAAGGTTAGCTAGCATGTTAGCTATCGCCAAATAAAACGCAATCGCAATATTTTGGATAGATTTGAATTTTTTTTTTCTTTACAAAATTATAAGAAAAAAGTTAGAAGTTAGTAACCATATGTGGTGAGGTATGTTGATGTTAATAGATTTTATTCCAGTAGATTTAGGAGCGTTCTGTTGGTACATCTATCATGAAACCTGCAACCGATGTATAAAAACAGGTTCAAATGATCAGGAAGAACAATGTTGACAAACTATAGAATTTTTTTTATGTTTGTTAGAATAATTTTTATTGCTTTGAAATGTCTCCATCAATAAATAAATAAATAAATAAATAAAAGTCTAAGTGACTTGAAGCCCTGAAGTTCTGCTCCCATCAGCTTTAATGAAGAGCTTTCCGGTCGGCGCCAGACTGTCTGCAGTCTGAATGGAGCTGTGTATGTGTGAGATTGAGGGGGCGCTGACTTCACTTTTTTCTTTTTCCCATCTATGTTGCAGGTGCAGGACAGCAACTTCTCCGCTCATGGACGAGAGAGAAGGAGGGAGGGAGGGAGGAAGGGAGTGAAAGGGGTTGGTGGACACGTTCGAGGAGTGTCTCCATTCAGACTGTGGGAAAAGAACCTGCACCCCGCTGAAACCATCCAGTCTTTGGTCACTGGACACTTCAACACACCAAAGCTGAAGACTTCTGAAGTTCTGGAGGGGAAATGCTCTTACACAGACCTTTTTTTAAACTTTTTTTTGTTTTGTTTTTTTAAATCATTCCCATTTTTGTGATGCTACAATCAAGATGCATTGTGCATTCCTGGTTACATTCCAAAGCATTCGGACTAACTTCACTCCCTACCTACTCATTCAGTTATGACATTCCTTTTCAGGGTTTTCTTGTTTACCCACACACAACAGCTCCCATTCCACATTTTTATGGACATTGCTCTGTCGTTTTTTTACCAGTGTGTACATATTCCTTTTTTTTTTTTTTTTTTTTTTTTTTTGGCGGGGTTGTTGGGGAGGGGAGGTGTATGGATTGTAGAGATTATAACATGAACTCTATACATATAGAGTTAATTGTAAATGTTTGTGGGGATGCTACATTTCTGCAGACTGTATGTGCATCTGCTGAGTTTTATAAACTCTTTTGTTTTTTGTTTTGTTGTTTTTAAATTTTGTATATGTTCACTTTTTTCGCATACTGAAATAAACCACTTAAAATTGCATTATTTGTTTTGAAAACATTATTGTTGGATTACATGAATGTGAATAGCATTCCAAAAACTCTTTGTTTGTAGGGTACAAGTAAACAGTAGGGTAAGGTAAAAGTAATTAGCGTTCCCATGCTCTCAATTTGGGGCAAATACCTGCAAGTAGGCCTAAATAGCTCTTCTCATGAAGGTGAATGTCTACATAGATGTTACAGGCTCTTAATTCAGCATCATGGCTTAAGTATAACCTGAAAGTGCAATTTAATGACATAGAAACACTATATGGGGTAAATATCTGCAAATAGCCATCAAATTCTGTTGATTCAGGCTAAATATATGCAATTATCATTCAAAAAGCCCTTAATTTCTGCCCCACAGCGCTTTCCATCCGGGGTAAATATTCAGCTCTAAACTAGCCGTACACTGCGTTCTAAGTAATATTACATAGAGGATGACAGAAGAGTGAAACCACAGACTATAAAGTGGTCTCCCACACCAACACGGTCATTTGGTGTAGGTCTGCAGATCAACAGAGCAGATTAGAGTGAGTTTTTGTATTCTGGCGACACCAAGTGGACAAACCATGCTGGTACAGCATTTTAGCCCCATCTGTCATAACAGCGCGGCTAATAAACAGTGCTGCGTTTTACTTCTACACAGAGAAAACGATGCCTTATTTTCATCATTAGTCATTTGCAATCTAAATAAACACACAAATGAAAAAAACTCTGGAGCAGAAGTGAACTCATTCACTTTAAATCGATGGTTCTTCAAGGATTACTAAGCCAAGAGAATGGTTCCATGTAGAACCATGAACGCTTTGCATGATAAAAGGTTCTTTCATCATGAATGGGTTCTTGAATGGATTGATGGATAATGCGCTATAAAGAAATGTTTTTTAAATGGTTTTATTTAGCACCAAGGATAGTTCTGCTATTGTTAAAGTCATGATGTTATAAATATAGTAGGGCCCATTAGCCATCAGTCTAAAGAACCCTTTCACAATGCAAAGAAGAACCTGTTATTCATGCAAAGGGCAGTTTAAGTGTTCATGGTTCTATGTAGATCCAATTTCTTTCCCAAAGAAACCACAAAGAACACTCTGTAATGCTATCTGTGGTGGACCATGTGTAGTGTTGTTCTACACTCATTGTCAATATTCTCAGCTCCACTGAGCATATAGGACACTCTGTAGTTTTACAGTTCCAGACTGTAGTCCATCTGTTTCTCTGTATACTTTATTACTCTGTTCTTTAATGGTCAGGACCCCCACAGGACCACCACAGAGCAGGTATTATGTGCATTGTGGATCATTCTCAGCACTGCGGTGACACTGACACGGTGGTGGCACTGGTGTGAGTTGTTTGGCCACAGTGCCAGATGTTTTGTTTGGAGTGAACCAAAGACACCATTTAATCAGGTGGACCACATACCAACTGTGAAGCATGGTGGTGGAAGTGTTATGGCTTTGGGCTGCTTTGTTGCCTCATAGACTCAACTATGAATTCTCTTTCCCGCCCAAGAGTGCTTGAGGAGAATGTCAGTAAGAGATCGTCTGAAAGAAAGCTGAGACGGAAGAAGTGGACTTTCAAGCAGGATAATGATCCCCAACATACAAGTAAAGCACACAGGAATGTCTTAGAGGAAAAGGAGGGTTATGGAATGGCCTGGTCACAGCTATGGATCTGAATCCCATTGAAATTTGGGTGGGGCACTAACTGGACTGGCAAGAAGCCCCTCAAACATTTCACAGCATATCTCCCATTAGACAGTAGACAAAGTACCTACATGAAGTTGGTTCTGCTAAAGGGGGCAGCCAGGGGTCTACCTACTATTTCAACAGATACTGTTACATACTGTTTGTCTGATGATTAGATACTGATATGCCCACATATATCAGCTAAAATGGGGTGTACTTACATTTTTACTTGACTGTGTTTTACTTTGTTTGACACAACAGGCAAATATCCATAGGAAAGTGTTGTCAACATTAATTGTTCAAAACCACAGAGGCCTGTAAGTGCTGCCTGTGTCCAGTAGAGGGAGCAGTGGCACTGTGTGACTCAGCCAGGTCAGATCTATACAGTTCAGTACAGCATCAAACCAGCAATATTCACCCACACTGAGTAGCAGTAACTGTTATTGTACACGGCATATGTTTTATTATCATTTACATGTAATTACCAGATATTTACTTGCTCATCTGGCTACCGCTGACAGCAGATGAAGCTGGCGTCTGGTTGTGCACCCATTACTGCAGTCTGGTTTAGAGTTTTTTGCTACATAATATCAATTCAGTAACCTTCTACATTCACACAAGGCCAAACTACTGGCAGGAACCACTAGGAGGGACCAAGACATAACAGGAGAACATGAGTAACTCCGTACAAGGAGTAGAGACTATAAAGGAGAAACTCTCTAGGAGAAGCACGGAAAAAGAACCATCAAGACTCAAGGCATTATAAATGAGGGATCAGTACCATTAAAGAGGCAATGCTAACAAGGGAGCAGCACTCAGGAGGGAGCAGTACTCATGAAGGAGCAGTACTCATGAAGGAGCAGTACTAATGAAGGAGCAGAACTAATGAGGGTGCAGTCATAATAAAGGAGCAAGACAAATGAGGGAGCAGTACTAATGAGAGAGCAACCTTGATGAGGGAGCAGTACTAATGAAGGAGCAGTACTAATGAAGGCGCAGTACTAATGAAGGAGCAGTACTAATGAGAGAGCAGTGCTAATAAAGGAGCAGTACTAATGAGGGAGCAGTACTAATGACGGGGCAGTACTAATGAGGTAGCAGTCCTAATGAGAGAGCAGTCCTAATAAAGGAGCAGTACTAATGAGGGAGCAGTACTAATAAAGGAGCAGTACTAATGAGGGGGCAGTCATAATAAAGGAGCAAGAAAAACGAGGGAGCAGTACTAATGAGATGAGGGAGCAGTACTAATGAAGGAGAAGTACTAATGAAGGAGCAGTACTAATGAGAGAACAGTACTAATGACGGAGCAGTACTAATGAAAGAGCAGTACTAATGACAGAGCAGTACTAATGAAAGAGCAGTACTAATGAGGGAGCAGTACTAATGAGAGAACAGTACTAATGACGGAGCAGTACTAATGAAAGAGCAGTACTACTGAGGGAACAGTACTAATGAAAGAGCAGTACTAATGGGGGAGAAGTACTAATGAAGGAGCAGTACTAATAAGGGAACAGTACTAATGACGGAGCAGTACTAATGAAAGAGCAGTACTAATGACAGAGCAGTACTAATGAAAGAGCAGTACTAATGAGGGAGCAGTACTAATGAGAGAACAGTACTAATGACGGAGCAGTACTAATGAAAGAGCAGTACTACTGAGGGAACAGTACTAATGAAAGAGCAGTACTAATGGGGGAGCAGTACTAATGAAGGAGCAGTACTAATGATAGGGGCAGTCATAATAAAGCAGCAAGACAAAATGAGGGAGCAGTACTAATGAGAGAGCAGTCTTGATGAGGGAGCAGTACTAATGAAGGAGCAGTACTAATGAAGGAGCAGTACTAATGAAAGAGCAGTACTAATGAGGGAGCAGTACTATTGAGGGAGCAGTACTAATGTGGGAGCAGTACTAATAAAAGAGCAGTACTAATCAGGGAGCAGTACTAATGAAGGAGCAGTACTAATATGGGGGTACTCATAAAAAGGAGCAAGACAAATGAGGGACCAGTACTAATGAAGGAGCAGTATTAATAAGGAAGCAGTACTACTGAAAGAACAGTGCTAATGGAGGAACGGTACTAATGGGGGAGTAGTACTAAGGAGGGAGCAATGGTAATGAAAAAGCAGTACTAACGAGAGGGCAGTACTAATGAAAGAGCAGTACTAATGACGGAGCAGTACTAATGAAAGAGCAGTACTAATGAGGGAGCAGTACTATTGAGGGAGCAGTACTAATGAAGGAGCAGTACTAATGACGGAGCAGTATTAATGAGGGAGCAGTACTAATAAGAGAACAGTACTAATGAATTAGCAGTACTAATGAGGGAGCAGTACTAATGAGAGAACAGTACTAATGAAGGAGCAGTACTAATGACGGAGCAGTATTAATGAGGGAGCAGTACTAATAAGAGAACAGTACTAATGAAGGAGCAGTACTAATGAGGGAGCAGTACTAATGAGGGAGCAGTACTAATGAAGGAGCAGTACTAATGAGGGAGCAGTACTAATGAGGGAGCAGTACTAATGAAGGAGCAGTACTAATGAGGGAGCAGTACTAATGAGGGAGCAGTACTAATGAGGGAGCAGTACTAATGAAGGAGCAGTACTAATGAAGGAGCAGTACTAATGAGGGAGCAGTACTAATGAGGGAGCAGTACTAATGAGGGAGCAGTACTAATGAGGGAGCAGTACTAATGAGGGAGCAGTGTGGGCAGCAGTAAGAATGAAGGAGCAGTACTAATGAGGGAGAGCAGCAGTTAATGACAAGGCAGTACTAATGAAGGAGCCAGTACTAATGAATGGAGTGTACTAATAAGGACAGGGTACTAATAAGAGCTGAGGCAGTACTAATGAAGGAGCAGTCCTAATGAGGGAGCAGTACTAAATGACAGGAGCAGTACACTAATGAAGGAGCAGTACTAATGAGGGAGCAGTTCTAATGAGGGGAGCAGTACAATGCAGTTCAGCTCAGTTCAGTTCAGGACAACAGAAAGCTGCTCTAAAGCAGTACCCCAATGAGAGGGAGCATTACTAATGATTGAGAAGTACTAATTAAGGATCAGTACTAATGAAGGAGCAGTCCTAATGAGGGAGCAGTGACCAGGCAGTACTACGAATGAAGGAAGGGAGCCAGTCTAATGAGGGAGCTCCTGAATACCGAGGAGAGCAGTACTAATGAGAGAGCAGTACTAATGAAGGAGCAGTACTAATGACGGAAGGGGGAGCAGTACTAATGAGATACAGTACTAATGTCCAGGAGCAGTACTAATGAGGGAGCAGTGTGAGAGAGAGCATACTAATGAGGGAGCAGTACTAATGAAGGAGAAGCAGTACTAATCAATGAAGGAGAGCCAGATGCAGTACTAATAAGGGAACAGTAGTCAAAAGGAGCAGTACTAATACAGGAGCAGTTCTTTTCAGTATAATGAGAGAGCATTTACTACTAATATATGAGCACAATGTTGAGCGGAGCAGTACTAATGAAGGAGCAGTTACTAATGATTTTAGTAATTAATGAAGGAGCAGTACTAATGATAGGAGAGAGTATTAATGAAGGAGAGCAGTTACTAATGTGGGAGCAGTACTAATGAGGGAGCGAATACTAATGAAGGAGCAGTACTAATGAGGGAGATAGTACTAATGAAGGAGCAGTCAGTAAGGCAGTACTAATGAGGAGCAGTCCTAATGTCGGAGCAGTACTAATGAGAGAGAGCAGTACTAATGAGGGAGCAGTATTAATGAAGGAGCAGGTGCTAATGAAGGAGCAGGTACTTATCAGAAGCAGTTTAATGTGAGAGCTAGTATAATGAGGGAGCCCAGTACTAATGAGGGATCCTACTATGACCTACATTCAGTTAGGAGTTAGCAGTAGTACAGTTCAGCTCCATTCAGCAAAGTTTAAAGGGAGTGTTAAACTAATGAGGGCGAGCTCAGTTCAATGATGGGAGCACTCACTAAAAGCTGAGCTAACTAACTGGAGCCGGTTCCAAGCCAGAGGAAACAGTGGAAAGGAGCGACCAGTACTAAAGTGTAGGGAGCACCTAGTGTACTATAGACAGACAGGCACACAGGGGGAAGCAAGTAAGCTCCTACAGTGAGCGGTTCATTTCAGCGGAGTTTAATCCAGTTGAGCTCCATTCAGTTCACTTCAGTGGAGTTTAATTCAGTTCAGCTCCATTCAGTTCACTTCAGTGGAGTTTAATTCAGTTCAGCTCCATTCAGTTCACTTCAGTGGAGTTTAATTCAGTTCAGCTCCATTCAGTCCCAGCCAGGAGGCAACAGTGGAAGTTTAATCCAGTTGAGCTCCATTCAGTTCACTTCAGTGGAGTTTAATTCAGTTCAGCTCCATTCAGTCCACTTCAGTGGAGTTTAATTCAGTTCAGCTCCATTCAGTTCACTTCAGTGGAGTTTAATTCAGTTCAGCTCCATTCAGTTCACTTCAGTGGAGTTTAATTCAGTTCAGCTCCATTCAGTTCACTTCAGTGGAGTTTAATTCAGTTCAGCTCCATTCAGTTCACTTCAGTGGAGTTTAATCCAGTTGAGCTCCATTCAGTTCACTTCAGTGGAGTTTAATTCAGTTCAGCTCCATTCAGTCCAGGACCACTCAGTTCCGTTCCATTAACGTCAGTAGATGAGTTCATTCAACTCACCTACATCCAGTTAGAGTTAGAATCAGTTCAGCTCCATTCAGCAAATTTAAAGTAGTGGAGTTTAATTCAGTTCAATACTCCATTCCCCTTCACTTTCAGTGGAGCCTATTTCAGCTTCAGGTGGAAGGCAGGCAACCATTCAGTGTCACATTCAGATGGAGTTTACATTCAGGGGCAATCAGCTCCATTCAGTTCACTTCAGTGGAGTTTAATTCAGTTGAGCTCCATTCAGTTCACTTCAGTGGAGTTTAATTCAGTTCACTTTAGGAACATTTAATTAAGTTCAGTTCCAATCAGTTTTGTTTAGTTCAGTGAAGTTTAATTCAGTTCACTTCTTTTCAGTTCATTAGAGTCATTATCGGTTTAGCTCCATTCAGTTCAGTACAGTTTAATTCAGTTCAGTTCAGTAAAATTTAGTTCATTTTTACCTAGTGAAAATTTTATTTAAGTAGAATTTAATTCAATTCAGCTCCATTCAATTCAGTAAGGTTTATATCAGTTTAGCTCAATTCAGTTTAGTTCAGTGCAGTTTAATCCACTTTATCTCCTTTCACTTCAGTTTTTAATAAAAACATTATTTTAATAATTCATTTCTGTATATTATCTATTATCAGCTGAGCTGGTCTTTGCTGTACTGTCACACCGGAGTGCTGATCTCCTGTTAACATTTCAGACTTCGTATGATCTTTAGGATCTTTTCAATGTCTGTTCAGTAAATCAGCAATTTGATCTTCTGTGTTGTGGTAGGCGGGTGTGAAGCGTTGTTCAAAACTGCAGTTCAGCTCAACTGTAAGTCTGTACTAATGGTATTGTGTTGGAGAGCTCCTGTCTGTGTGCAGCATATAGGTTAAATTGTGGGTGTGGTTTTGTATGTGACTCTGAACTGAGTGAATGGGGCAGTGAGCTGGCTGCATTACTGGAGCAAGTATATGCGTGTATGTGTATGTGTGGTAGGTGGAGGCTGCAGGCCGCTATCAGCAGACTAATGAGGCTCTTTAAAGCCTTCAGATTCCTGATAGTGAAACCACTTCAAAGCAGCACAAGCTGTTCCGAATATACATTCAGGACTCCGGTCTAAATGCGTCTTTGGGCAAATATAAACAAGTAAACCAATAACAGTTCCACCCCGTCATTTTAACAACACTGCTCAAACATGTTTCCCCAGTGACATATTTAAAGGGGTTTTCCACTCATTTTGTTTGTCATGTAAACAGATATATTTAGAGCTACTTGGTGTGAATTAGGTGACTGTGGAGGTGATGGAAACCAGGTTAAACACTACACTACACTAAAAGAGGCCTTTTATATACTATCAAAACCACAAGTGTACCTACACATGTGTTCTGGATGTTTATATGGACTGATGATGATGTTAAAATATTGGAAAACCTGAAAATAAATTTACTTTTACTATTTTGTCTTTATCTGTATAACTCTATCTTGTGCTTCTCTGTTACTTCTGTCTACTTTGTATATCTGCTACTGGATGCCTTGAATTTCCATCTGGGGTCAATAAAGTATCTATCTATTTATCTATCTATCTTTTGACTCACAGCTCCCTACTGCATGTTTGCCTCCACCATGAACAGAGTTTAAGGCGGAAAGTACGGTAAAACAGCATCTCAGGGTATTCGTGGTATTTATAACTTAATTCATTTTATGTGGGAACTTTCTGTGAGGGAGTTTAAAGGTGGACGTCTGGTTCCATTCACCACCACTGTAAACCGTTTTGACTTCTCTAGAAAGGAGCTTTACACACTAAACCACTCTAAATGACTCTGTTCGAATCTGATTAATTATGAATGGATTTTGATTTTGAACTATAACAACTCTAACTCGAGTACAAATATAGGAATGACAATACTTTTTGCCTCAGATTTTTGATAAATAAGTAAGTAAATAATTACTTCTTCTTTTGTGTTTTCTTTTTTTGTTTGTTTGTTTGTTTGTTTGTTTTTTTATCTTGGACCTGCCAAAATCTCAAATTAGGGCTTCCTGAACTCTGGTCTGCAAACCAAACCCAAATATACACCCAGTAAGAGAATAAACGTATTTTTAGAGTGTTAAATTATCATTTTCCCTTAAAGTATAATTTTTTAAATATACTGATATTTACTCCTGCTACGTTTGATCATTTTAACGATCTGCATGTTCATCCCGGGTTAAATCTTACTCAAACACCGCTGTGTTTTATTAAACCCCATTTAAAAGCTGTTGGAAGAAGCTGCTCTTTGTTTCCCACCGTAAAAGGGGGGGGCTGGCCCTTTAAGAAGGCGGGGAAACGTCTCTATGCAAACCTATGCATGCAAACGGACCAATCAGCGCCCGGCGCGGGCCGCGGGAGAATCTGAATTTCGCGGGACGCAAATTTGGCGCTAAAGTGACCGGAGACAGCAGCAGGAGCAGCGCGAGACCCAGAACACGAACAAAAAGAGCCAAAAAAAAAAAAAAATAACCCGGAAACAACAAAGAAAGACAGGAATACAGAAAGAAGGAACAGAGCTTTGCCGAAACTTTAGAAGCGCGCGCACGAGCAGAGAAAAGCTTGTTTTGGGGGCTCGAGCCTGATTTGCGCCCTCTGCTGCAGAACCCGAACAAAGAAGCGCGAGCTCGAGACCTGTTTACTCCGCGCGCACGGGGCTTTAAACGTTCGCGGACCGGTCTGCCCTGCGGAGTTATCAGCACACGCCTGCTGCTCCGGGGCTGCCGTGGTGTTTTGAGGTGTGTTTGTTTGTCTAGTTGCCTCGTCGGCTTCAGCTTGGGCTCGCGCAGTTCGGTTTCGCTCTCTCTGTCCAGGGGACTTGGTCGGGATGCTCGCGGTCGCGTGCGGTGGCAGAACGGACGGAGGGCGCGCGGGGAGCTGCAGCCCATACACGAGACTCCCGGTAAGAAAAAGTGAGACAGAGGAGAGAGTCTGTGTGTGTTTACTGATCTAACAGGGATTGTAAGTGTGTTTGTGTGTCCAGTAACAAGCAGATAGGGACTCTGGGTCCAGTGTGGGGACTCTTTCCTGACCCACAGGCCCACAGAGCTGTGTGTGTGTGTGTGTATGTGTGTTTGTATAGAGATATTGACTGTGAGGTTGTATTGATTTTATTGTCATAGGAGGGTTTGTATATATACCTTTATTGATACTCCATATTTGTGCATTATGTTCATATATTACTGTTTATGTTAATATGTGGAAGACGCACACAATTTACATGCACACTGGGTGTGTATCCATACACATATTTTCAGTTTTGATTTTCAGTCCTGAGGGCCTCAGGATCAAATTTGATTTTGGTTAAAGCCTTGATTCTTTAGAGTTCTACATACAGTATATACAACACACATTATTTAACAGATGGCCTAAGCCCAGCCTTCCACTAACCACATGCTATTTTATTTTTCAACACTTCAAGAGATGTTTAAGAGGTGACTTAGGTGTTGTGATCACATCATATTGCATGGTCCCACCTTCTACAACTACAGTGGTTTTGATTCTGTGTTTTACAAACTGTAATGAATCCAGTTAAACAGGTTTAATGATGTTCACTTTAGAATGGGACTTCAAGTACTTATATACATAATATAGTACAGTATATGTATACATTATGATATGTATATATACATGTGAGAATATTCAAATTTTTTTGACATAATATAAAATTTCCCTTGCCTAAAGTTGCCTAATCGGAGATACAAAGTTGGAATTTTACTGTCCGCTCATATATTGGCTGTGATATGACCTTGTAATTCAGAAAGTGGTGAAACTGTACATAGCGTGTTTTGGGGATGTGTGTTTGTGTTTATCTCAGGCCTGGGCTGGTTTATTGAAGCCTGTCAGCTGCATTGTTTATCACCCACTGTTCGACACCTGCCGCAAAGCAGTCCGGCCTGTCTGAGCGAGCATGTGGAGGTCGGGCAGGTTGAAGCAGAGTGCTGGGCTCACTGGTGTAAAGGCTAACAGTGGTACTAGACATGCTGGGTAGTGAGAGCAGCAGCTGGTTTTATTTACAGATGATGAACATAATGAGTGTAATTAACTTAATTTAAATGTGCTCACCGTTCTGTAAGACTTACTGCAAGGTGCTGTTCATAAGGCTACATAAGCTTGACATAAGTGTTTATAAATGCTTGTTCTAATCCACGTCATCTGTCATAAAGGCGTTTTTAGCTAGCTTGGTGAATGTAACCTTTATAGCTACTGGAATAAGCACTTATAAACATTATAGGCCTTGTGAACAGTGTCCTACACTTCAACATGCCAACTGTAGTTGGAAACAAACTGGGAGTATGAAATTAGGATTTACATACCAGTGATGTGGCCAGTGGAACTCGACTGTGGAAGTTTTCTCATGTCTGACCCACATGCTGCACCCCCCCAACCCCCATCCAACCAAACCAGAGCTGCGGGGTAAAAATGCTGATCTGTTGTTCACCCTCTCAGTTTCGCTCTGACTGAGTGACGCTCTAAAAGCAGTTTAAAAAATCCAGCTCACACAGCGGCCTGCCTGTGTGGGTTCTGGGATGGGTGTCCCGATATGGTAACTGAGGAGTTTTGGTGCTGATGCTGATTCATAAATGTTTTTAAAATGCAGAAGTTGGAGCTACATCTACCTGGCTCATTAACATAGAGATATATAACAGTTAACTGGATTTCTGCTGGGCAGCAGACAGAGTAATATGAATAAAACAAGGACGTGGTTCCACTTTAGAATAAGGCTAATCTTAAAAAGTGTGGCGTAATAAGTCGTAATTAAGTCGTAATAACCAGTTATAACACATTAATTAAAAAGGCAAGAGTGTGTAGTATCTGATGAATAGACTTAAAGTTGACATATTATAAGGCAAAGGAAGATCAGTAAACATCAACATTTGAGGTCTAGCGATATGAATGTATGTGAGTTTATGGTTAGACGAACAGCATGTCATGGTTGCCCTTGGTTGCCAGTTGTAACTGCTTGTTAATGATTTTGAGGTGTTTATGACCTAATTAATAACCATAAGTAAACTCATTTTAACCATTCCTAAACTTAATGGGGGAGTCTTATTCTAAAATGGTACCCAGGATATTACAGCATGGTAACCCAGCATTATCTACTAAATTATGAAATGTTAATACAAGTTGTTTTTTATTATTTATTTATTTATTTATTTAAAATTTGATTAATTTTTATATCATATTGCAATTCCTATTAGGTAACATTGCCCTGAAAACTTTTAAACATTTGGCTACTGATTTTTGCTAAACTACTAAAATTACTAAAATTATCTTACAATACACAATATGTAACAGTATTGATTTTTCAGAAGTCTAAAAACAATAATGAATTAAGTTGGCCAGGGTTCTCACAGTCCTGACCATATAAACAATGTGTTATTTAGTCTTTGTGATATATACAGTATGTATATATATAGCATCTAGCATTTAGCAGTTAGCATGGTGCTAACAGCATGCTTTAATCATGCACTCACCAAGTTAATTATGCAGTTAGCAATTCTGACAATATGTGCTAAGATGTATTGTGTTATATCATATATATATCTTGGCACATATTGTCAGGAAGCCTGTCTGATTGGCTGGATTGACCTGTGGGATTTTTAACCGCCACTGTTGTGCTGTGTTTCACAACACTTCATGGACAAAGATCAGTAGGAGTTTAATGTGACTCACCCCAAAGGATTCTCACATGCAGGTTACAATGTAAACTCCGGAATACCGGAAAGATTAATCACTTACATTGCACGTGTAGTCAGATAACTACTGGTGAGTGTAGCTTATGAGGAAATATGGGACGATGGACGTTCAATAGACCTGCTGAATGGAGCCACACAGTCAGTCAGTTGATCAATATAGAGTACTGCTGTAGGAGTGTGGTGGGCTTGTAGCTGATGATGATTGGTAGCTCCCACCCCTAAATGCTCCACTTGCCATTGCAGGACCTTCTTTCACGCTTCTATAGTGTGTGTTGGATTTCACAGTTAGATCTATTGCTTGCCTCAACCTCCCACCACCTGCCCCCCACTTCCAAAACACAGGCCTCACCTGACTTCTGTAGCCCCCCTCAGAGGCGTGAGACGGGTCATTTTGTTCTGTCTCACCCCAAAAAAGACTTTATTGCCCCTTTAACACCTGCCCCCGACAATCACTGCTGTCCAACGTCTTTACTAACCATCAACTTACATATCAAAGAGCCAGACTGACCCTTCTTCCTCTCTCTCACTCTCTCATCTCTGCTCTTCTGTCTCCCTGCTTACCTATTTTCTTTAGCTTTCTCTCTTCTTTTCTTCCCTTTTCTGTCTCTTTTTCTTCTCCACTCTTTCTCTCTCCCCTGTTGTTTATTTGTATGAATGGTGTTGAGTGGTGTTAAGGTGTGGTGCAGAACTGTATTACTGTTTTACTGTGTGTGTGTGGGTGTCCTGAGAAGAACTTTGCCAGCAATAACTGTTGTGTAGTGTAGTTAAAAGGTCACACTGTCACCCAAATACAGTTTCTCATTAGAGTCTGTTCCACAGTTTCTCATTAGGTTGAGTGTATAACTCTAAGCTCTAAATGTAGGTACTGTGGAATAGACTGAGTCTGTTCTACAGTTTCTCATTAGGTCGAGTGTATAACTCTAAGCTCTAAATGTAGATATTGTGGTATATACTGAGTCTGTTCTACAGTTTCTCATTAGGTCGAGTGTATAACTCTAAGCTCTAAATGTAGGTATTGTGGTATATACTGAGTCTGTTCTACAGTTTCTCATTAGGTTGAGTGTATAACTCTAAGCTCTAAATGTAGGTACTGTGGTATAGACTGAGTCTGTTCTACAGTTTCTCATTAGGTCGAGTGTATAACTCTAAGCTCTAAATGTAGGTATTTTGATATAGACTGAGTCTGTTCTACAGTTTCTCATTAGGTGGAGTGTATAACTCTAAGCTCTAAATGTAGGTATTGTGGTATAGACTGAGTCTGTTCTACAGTTTCTCATTAGGTTGAGTGTATAACTCTAAGCTCTAAATGTAGGTATTGTGGTATAGACTGAGTCTGTTCTACAGTTTCTCATTAGGTCGAGTGTATAACTCTAAGCTCTAAATGTAGGTATTGTGGTATGAACTGAGTCTGCGTCTCATCAGGTGAATCTGAATGACTCCTGTGCTCGCTTTGTGCAGGTCTGAGCTTTAATGTTTGTGCTTTATGATTTAAGTATGTGTCCTCTTGTGCCGGGTTATGAAATAAGGTCTTTCCTGCTGTTTAGAAACAGGTTGTGGCGTTTTAGCCAGTATTGGTCCTTATTTCTCGGCTTTGCTGTGTTGCGTCACAGTGCTTACTCATCTCTCTGCGGTTTAGCTCTCTGAGGAAACTTCACACGTTTCCTCTCAGATGCACACCCAGGCGTTGCATGTTTAAAAGAGACCCCCTCCGTTTATCACAGTTCTAGTCCAAACATCCTTTAATGGCAGTGTAAAGAAGATTCACGTTAGAGAATAACTGCTGAAAACATTCTGAGAAGACTCTGAAGCGTCTACTAATTTGTGGGCCATTAAATGTTTTTTTGTTTTCAGATTTTTGTGTTCAGAATTTTTTGAGCCTAGAATCATGGCTTTGACCTCGCATGACTCCTTCGATAACAGTATAGCATCATAAACACTGGAGCACATTTAGTGATGCACTTAACAGTTCCAACACATTCACTCATCATCTGCTCCAGCTCGTCTGCCTCCTCCCAAGTCCTCGGTTTTCCGTATGTAGAGCTGGGGTGCAGTGTAGAGGCTGATTTATCGCAAACATTCAGTTCACGGTTACAGCAGCTGGTGAGCATTGCACAGCCTTTACTCAGTCACTGTCCTGCATCCCACACCTGTTCATATGAATGTCGTTCAAGTCATTTACGAGAGGTCTTAAAGAGGCCAGTCCAAGCATTTCGAGTCCTTGGCCAGTAGTGGACGCCCCATCACTACCGTTAGCTCTACAGCACAGGGATGTGAAGGTCATGGTCCAGTACAGTTTGATTTGGAAACTGACTGTAGATCAGCGACTCTGCTGTTACCAAACATCTTCACTTCTCGTTTCCCACAGCGGCAGCAAACGGTCAGAACTCAGCTGCATGAAGGTGTGTTCGCATTTCAGGAATCGGGCCGGGCTGAGTTAACACACTCACTACTTGCCTCAAACCCTGGTAAAGACTATAGGCACAAAATCAGATATACCGCTTTCCTTCTCACCTCAAACCCGGTCAGTATTAGAGACTGAACTGCACAGTGTGATGCAGTTAGCCCAGTGCTAATTGGTGAGCTATAAACTTCCAGTACTTCTGAGCTTTATTAGCCTCGTAGCTCAAAAAAGTTAGCTTCACACACCAAGCGTGTCTCTGCTGACTAGATTTGGCGTAAAAGTGGGAAAATCTGGATAATTGAGTTCTTTTTGCAGATCGCATTAGGAGGAGCAGCAGGCGGTAAGATAAGAAGAGGCTTACACACTAAAGAATGGATATCTTTAATTATAAGTATAATGGTCTTAGTAAACTTAAGAGGAAGATAGAGAGGGAGTAAGAGAGACAGCAAGAGAGAGACAGGGAGAAAGAGAGTTAGAGAGTGAGTGAGAGACAGGGAGAAAGAGAGAGATAGAGAGTGAGTGAGAGACAGAGATAGAGAGTGAGTGAGAGACAGGGAGAAAGAGAGACATAAAGAGTGAGTGAGAGACAGGGAGAAAGAGAGAGATAGAGAGTGAGTGAGAGACAGGGAGAAAGAGAGAGATAGAGAGTGAGTGAGAGACAGTGAGAAAGAGAGAGATAGAGAGTGAGTGAGAGAGACAGCAAGAGAGAGAGCGGGAGATACAGAGAGAAAGAATAAGTGAGAGAGAGATACAGAGATAGAGAGTGAGTGAGAGACAGAGAAAGTGAGAGATAGAGAGTGAGTGAGAGACAGGGAGAAAGAGAGAGTGAATAAGAGAGACAGCAAGAGAGAGAAAGAGAGAGAGAGAGTGAGTGAGTGAGAGAGACAGCAAGAGAGAAAGATGGAGATACAGAGAGAAAGAGAGAGATAGTGGTGATTGGTGTAGCTCAGCGGATAACCCCACTACCACATGTGGGAGACTGGGGTTTGAATCCTGGTCTGGGTGACTATGCTGTGCTACACCAGTAAGAGTCCTTGGGCAAGACTCCTAACACTACACTGGCTACCTGTACCATGATTAACCCTGTAAGTCGCTCTGGATAAGAGCGTCAGCTAAATGCTGTAAATGTAGATAGAGAGTGGGAGAAAGAGAGACAGTGAGTGCGCGAGAGGGAGAGGGAGATACAGAGAAACAGAAACCTCTCTCAGCTGCTCTGAGTGCAGATGTTAGTAACAGGTGGGTGAACTCGTAGGGTTTCGGGATAATATCAGCCTTCTTCTTTTATGACTGCTCTCGGAACAAAACCTCATGTCGCCAAAACGTTGCAGGAAAAGGAAAAACCCTTACCTTAAGTCAATGGATCCAGAATTAAGTAATGCTGGGTCCGTTTACACCTAAGAAACAACAGGTTCCTTAGGTATCACATTATATAAAATTATTTTAAATAAACAGCTGAAAACCAATATAATAAACTGAGCAAACATGCGCTGTGATATATATTCACATGTCCTGAATGAATATAAATAAATTCCTGGAGTTGAATTTTGAATTTTTCAGCTTTTTTTTTTTTTTATTACAGTGGATGCTTTTAGGTCTATAAACAGAACTGAACATTAGAACATTCATATTTCATGTTAATATTTAATTTATCCATGTTAATAAGGGTAATCAACCCCATTTCAAATAATAAATTCGGTAACAACGACTTACCAAGATCAAAACACCATTTCCACCACCACCACCACCACTACCACCACTGAGGCTGAGTGCTGGTATGTAGGTGGACGATATACCACAAGATGATAACATCTCAGTACTTAAGGAAACTTTCAGCAATATGCAAGACGTTATGACATTTCACTTTGCAGACATGTGCTCAACTGGAACAGAGTAAAAAGAACCAGCAGCGCTGAATTTAATAAATATATTAGAACTATGATTTATATTCAATATTGGTATATACTGTGCTGTCCTAAATCCAGTTTTAGTCCTTCATTCTTTAGGAAAGCTTTAGGAAAGTCATTTTTAGCTTCCCTGATGGTGTTTGAATAACTGTGTACTGTAAACTGAACATACTGTGCAAATGGATGATGGTAATGAACATGAAGCTGAAGACATGATGTACAGTAACTCAGTAAGTGTAATGGCTTAGTGTACTGTAAGTAGTGTGTTGGTGTACGGTAACTCAGTAAGTGTAATAAGTTAGTGTGCTGTAAGTAGTGTGTTGGTGTACAGTAACTCTGTAAGTGTAATGCGTTAGTGTGCTGTAAGTAGCGTGTTGGTGTACAGTAACTCAGTAAGTGTAATGCGTTAGTGTACTGTAAGTAGTGTGTTGGTGTACGGTAACTCAGTAAGTGTAATGTGTTAGTGTGCTGTAAGTAGCGTGTTGGTGTACAGTAACTCAGTAAGTGTAATGTGTTAGTGTGCTGTAAGTACCATGTTGGTGTACAGTAACTCAGTAAGTGTAATGTGTTAGTGTAGTGTAAGTAGTGTGTTGTTGTACAGTAACTCAGTAAGTGTAATGCATTAGTGCGCTGTAAGTAGCGTGTTGGTGTACAGTAACTCAGTAAGTGTAATGCGTTAGTGTGCTGTAAGTAGTGTGTTAGTGTACAGTAACTCAGTAAGTGTAATGCGTTAGTGTGCTGTAAGTAGTGTGTTGGTGTACAGTAACTCAGTAAGTGTAATGTGTTAGTGTACTGTAAGTAGTGTGTTGGCATATCTGTACCGAGTTCACCAATCATGGTACAGCGGCCATTTTGTTTTCAGCTTGTTGTGACCTGTTGAACAAAGCCTGGTTCTAGCTAATGGAACCTGTTCTCCTTCAGTGCTCTGTGCTGATGATGATTTGAATAGACATCAGTGTCAGGCTAATGAATGAGCTTCTATTAAAGACTGGTGGACTGAGAGACACTAGAGTCTCTTCACCTACACTGAGCTGAGTAAGAGTCCTGTTCCAGAAATGATAATAGGACATTAGAGCCATAATAAACCATGCTCCTGTTACTCTCCATACTTAAGTGCATCTGAAGGTAAATACTTCAGTACTGTTACTCCAGTTGAGGTCTAAAGGGAGGAACTTCTACTGACACCAGAGGAGGTGTTTACCCTGGTGATCTGAGTGGCTGAACACCATCATCATACCTCATCTGAGTATCTTTAGCTGCTTTTGGAAGCTGCTGCTGGCGTAGCTGTGCAGACAGGCTAATCCGCCACTGTCTCCGGGTCTGTTTTAATGTGAATGCAGCTAAAGTGTTTGCGTGACCTGGAAGGGGCGGGGCTTCTGCTGTGTTTTGTGTAGGCTGTTAAGTGTCGTTGTTGTATTGAGGCTGTTAAGGAAAGACTTTGTGTTGTAAATGAGTTAAGATGGCTCAGAAGTCCACTTTAAGTCAGGTATGCGTCATCCTGACCCCCCATCCCCTCCTACTGGTGGTACATCGGATATGGGCTAGCTGCTACAGCAGGTCCACAGTTTGCAAGTTTATAGTTTATAACTGACTGTAATTTTCATTTCGGGCCAAATTGCTTTTAAATTTGCATTTAGCTTTCCTGTAACTTATTGATATGGGCTCAATATTTAAACATGTGTGCTGCAGCTCAGCTCTGCTGCTCTGAAACAGTGGTGACTCCTGGTGGCGTTTGCTGGTATTACAGTGTAATGTTGGTGTAATCTGTCTTAACTTTGGTCCTGTAGTGTTAACTTCGCTGTGATGCAGCAAAATGAGCTTGAAAGCCCTATTCAGATATAGAAAAATCTGCTGCTGAGAATTAACAGTAAATTCTTTCATTTGGTTCTTATACAGGCATATCTTATACAGAACATTAGAAATGCAGTGTGCAGTCGTCTGTGTTAGTGTGTAATGTTCCCTGTGCTAATATAATAGTGCAGTAATAATACATACTGGTAGAACCTACAGAACTTACTGAACCGAACTGACTATTTATCAAAATGGGTTGTCTCTTTCTCCTTCTTTCTTTCTCTGTCTCTCTCTCTCTCTCTCTCCAAGGCTAAGCGGAGATTGGATTTGGAGGATCCCCTGTACCTTCAGGGTTTCAGAACACCCAAAAGCAAATCCCACGCAGCCCGACTCTCCAGCCCAAAGAGTGAGAAACACTTTCAGAGCTCCAGAGCTGCCGTATAACAGCAGTTCACCAGCTGACCTGTTACAGAACGCTTGTATAGAACGCAGATTTAAAGAGTATACCTCACATGTACTGAGTAAACCAGCTGACCCCTGACTGACTTCTTCTCCATCAGCTCCGAAGTCTCCGGGTGAGCGGACGCGGTACGACACCTCCCTCGGCCTGCTAACCAAAAAGTTTGTGGGTTTGCTGAGCGAGTCGGCCGATGGTGTCCTGGACCTGAACTGGGCCACCGAGGTCCTGGAGGTCCAGAAGAGGAGAATCTATGACATCACCAACGTGCTGGAGGGGGTCAAGCTCATCCGCAAAAAATCCAAGAACAACATCCAGTGGCTGTAAGCGTGCAGCCTCTCTGTCTTAGACTGATTCAGATACAGTGCAGCACTATAGTCAAGTAGCTTTCAGAGCATTACTACAACAGAGTTCAGTCACTATACAATCCAGTCAGGAGACAATACCACATTACAGACCCCTATATTTACTTGTTAGACAGCAGTATGTCATACAGTGGATTTATATGCAGAGATTTTCACTAATCTGACTGGATTTATTCTGATTACTCATTAGCACATATGATCATTAGGGATCAGTCAGATTAATTCAGCACCTCATTAGCATTTGTCTTATTAGAGATCATCTGTAACTGCACAGTCAAGTCACATTATCATGACCTCCAGAATACCTTCAACGTGCAGCACAGAAAGCAGCTAGACAGACTGAGAGCAATTCAGTAAGGGTCTGGTATGTTGTCGCCTGAAGCCATCCTGACTACAGTGCACCCCACAGCTCCTGGAGGGTGCGTGGAGGAGGATCCATAAAGGGAACACAACAATTAAGGTGGTCCCACAGATGCTATAGGGTTCAAGTCTGAGGAATTAGGAAGTCAAGCTCTTCTGACCAATGTCAGACATTTCTAGCATGACATGTATTATTATCTTGCTGGAAGATCCCATCCACCCCTGGAAAGGACGATCAGCATGTATCCCCTCTTTTTACCCATGCAGCAATAAGGGATGTGTGTGCAGACAGCTTTTCAAATAACTTGTGTACCCACTACGCCAGCTCACAACATTTGACTTCCTTAATGAGCTACACGTTGCTGCTATGCATTGAAAGAACGAAGTGGCCATAATAATGTGACTCCACTGTGCATTTTGTAACTTGTATTTGATTTCTTGTTCTAGATATGGGATCAGAATAGGTTGTATTCTATATGGAACATGTTCTCAAAGCATTAGAACTGTTAAATGAGTTTGTAGCAGACTTTATGGGTATAAACACAAGCTTTTAAAATGAGCTGGTTTGGTCTCATGCACTAACCAATCACATCGCCATTCTGTAAATGAGTTCACATGCTCGCAAATTCACTGTCAAACTGTCAAACTGTCATGGTCCGTTTGTCCAGAATGGTCAGTATAGTTTCCTCAGGGTCTCCACGAGTTTAAGTGAAGGATGAAGCTGTTTAAGGAACTTTCCAGACCTCTAAAAAGGTGCTGTGACTAATACGACCCCATGGGCTGGTATAGGTTAATATGTTTATATGTCGTACTCAACAGTCTGATCAAAATCTCTGTTTACATGGACATGAGAAATAATCAGATAATCAGAAATGACATGCATGTGCAGATTACCACTTATTGTTAGCATGTTAGCATGACCACCAGCATCAGAGTGAGCCGACTGAGCAGCAGTGTAAGTTACCTAAGCTCTGGTTTAGCTGTGTAATACGCTGACCTCCGTTTATGCACACTCGTTTGAGCAGCTCGTTGCTGCTGCCAGCTTTATCTATGTATAAGTCTTCTAATGCTTCGTCTCCTCTGTAGACCAGCTTTTGCCCCCGCCATGGTAAACCTACATCACGCAGAACATACTAAAACCTTCCGACTGGGAATGTAATTGGATATAGAAGTGTTCATGGCTTTTATCTTCAGTCTGACCGCTTATTTTCAGCGTTGTCCACCTCAGAAGCTTTATTCAGAGTAACTTCCATTAGACTAGTCTATTCCGATCAAGGTGTCTCCTTGGGGAACTCTGATCCGATTGAGTTATGAGTTTGTGTTAATGAGACTTATCTGCTCTTTTCCAGTGTTTTATTGTTTAATACTGTGTACTTGTGTTCATTAGGGTGAGTGGCGTGTTTGAGGGCTCAGTGGTTGGTTCGGAGCGGACGAGCACACTGCGGAGAGAACTGGCCGAGTTAGAGAGAAAAGAGAAAGTCCTAGATGAGCTCATCCAGTCCAGCAACCATCAGCTCCGAGAACTCACGGAAAACAAGGACAACCAGAGATATCCTTACATGTTTATGTTCATTTACAAATGATATGCCTAAGGTTGGACTGTCCTGGGAAGGCTTTTCACTGATGTTAAACATTGCTGTAAGGATTTGATTGAGTATTAGTGAGGTCAGGTACTAATGTTAAACATCGCTGTGAGGATTTGATTAAGTAGGTGTACAGCCCTCATTCAAAATTTAACACAAAAATCCACAAAAATAAATGAGGTTTCAGTTTAATGGAGTGGATGTACGTGCCTTAAAGGTGTTAATCCTTAACTTCTCCCCACATTTGGGTATGTGACGTATCAGGACATTCGCTCTATAGCAAGTCTGCAGGACCAGACGGTTATAGCTGTCAAAGCTCCCTCAGGGACCAAACTAGAGCTGCCAGAAGCAACTGAGGTAAGTTACAGACCCACAGCCAATCAGATTCTCTATTTACAAAAGGTGCTAGCTCAGAGCCAATCAGACTCTCTTTATTCCCTGTGCTAGCTCAGAGCCAATCAGATTCTCTATTTATAAACTGTGCTAGCTCAGAGCCAATCAGATTCCCTATACATTCACTGTGCTAGCTCAGAGCCAATCAGATTCTCTCTTAATTCACTGTGCTAGCTCAGAGCCAATCATATTCTCCCTTTATTAACTGTGCTAGCTCAAAGCCAATCAGATTCGCTCTTTATTCACTGTGCTAGCTCAGAGCCAATCAGATTCTCTCTTTATTCACTATGCTAGTTCAGAGCCAATCATATTCTCTCTTTATTCCCTGTGCTAGCTCAGAGCCAATCAGATTCTCTATTTATAAACTGTGCTAGCTCAGAGCCAATCAGAGTCACTCTACATTCACTGTGCTAGCTCAGAGCCAATCAGATTCTCTCTTAATTCACTGTGCTAGCTCAGAGCCAATCATATTCTCTCTTTTTTAACTGTGCTAGCTCAGAGCCAATCAGATTCGCTCTTTATTCACTGTGCTAGCTCAGAGCCAATCAGATTCTCTCTTTATTCACTATGCTAGCTCAGAGCCAATCATATATTATTTTTATTCACTGTGCTAACTCAGAGCCAATCATATATAGTATTATATATGATTGGCTCTGAGTATATTAGTATATTTATTAGTATAGTTATTATTAGTATATTAGTATATTTATTATTATTATTATTAATCCATATGTTTGCTGTTTTGTAATGTACGTAAGATCACTCATTAAAGACTGCAGCCAGTTTACCTGAACTGACCTGTACTCACCTTGATTTCAGCACGGCACTATGCAGATTTACCTGAAGAGCAGGAATGGAGCTATCGAGGTGTATCTTTGTCCAGAGGAGGGCCTGGAGGACATCAGCCCAGTGAAGGTAGCCAGGAAGGACTTCACCACCGGGGTCACTCATATGGGCCAGTCCAACCCTTCACATCACCCATACACCCCCAAACAGCAGCTCAGCAGTGAAGGTACGTCCAGCACTAGCATACATGCTAATAATTTTAGCATTAACTATGTACCTTTACAAGGTGGTAATTCCAGATAACTCCAGAAACATACCTGTTTAGTTTGCCATTCATGTGCACTTACTGATGATGTCATAGCGCTTTATTCTTAGCTGGCAGAGCAAACAATTCCCCAAACTGTGTTTTTGTAAGTTGGCAAAAATAGAGAAAAGTTTCAGCTGAAGATACAAACAGCTCAAGCTCAGTGCTGCCCACTCACTCTGTCATTGCTTGGGCTAGACATTAGCTTTGTTGTTTTCTTATCATATAAAATATAAAAGTGTAATTGTAACGGTATCAAAAACACCCAAAATCACATGTAAATTAGCCTCATAATTGGGTTGACAAAATTGCTTGTTTTCAAAAGGTGGGGCGGAGTTGTGTCTAGGGATGCACCAGTCCTGCTTTTCAAGTTGTGATGCCAGCAAAGATAAATAAACTTTACATATCTGTCGATACCCGAAACGGATCCGATACCATTTTTAAATTAATTAACTGCATACTTCACCTTGTTGGAGCGACGTACGGCACCAGGACTATCATAAACACTACTTCATTAGGCTTACTTATACAGCGTACTCTCTGGCTGGCTAGATGTTGTTGTTCCTGTTTGTAAGTCAAGTCTACTGTAAGGTCTTAGGTTCCTGCAGATCCAGCTCCAGCCACTTGGGGGAGACAAAGGGCAACCAAGTGATCACAGCAACCACCACGGTTCGAGCCTCGCTTAGCTGTGATAGTTTGCTTTACATCTAAAGGCACACCACATACATGCTACTGACAGCATAGCACACATCCCAAACAAATTAAATTGGGGATTGGCCTAATCATCGAAATCCCAATCCAGCTAATTTAATATCGGAACCAATATCCGGTCCTAATATCCGAGCGGTGCATCCCTAGTTGTGTCCACACAGTACTTGATTATTATTCATCAGCCATGGTCGAGTTTAGACTAACATGCACCAAAATAAACATAACCATGACCAAACAAGCCAGTGTTTGGTGCTAGCATGCTAATCAAAGACCAGCACTTGTGATAAGAGCTTCATGACCTAATAATAAGTGAAATAATAGGTCCATAATACTGCGTACGTTATATTATATCAAAGTTTCCTTTAAAGATCGATAAAGTTGTATTGCCTAGATTTTTAATCAATAAACAAATACATTTTTGCTAATAAAAACAAATTAATTATCTAATCAAATGAACACTGTGTGTGGTGTTTCTCCTCAGTTGCTGTACCCGCTAAACCACAGCCCTCACTGGACGGCAGCAGTAGTGGCAACACCCCCTTGCTGGATGTGGAGGGAATCCTGGGTCTTCCTCCCAGCCTTCTCCAAATCACTGAAGATCAGCTGCCCAGCACAGCCTTTACCCCGGACCCCTCGTTTGTCAGTTTCTCGCCCCCCCTCAACCACGATGACTACCTCTGGGGGCTGGAAGACGGAGAGGGTGTTTCTGACTTTTTTGATAGCTACGATCTGGGAGACCTGCTGAAAAGTTGAGCCGGAGGAACCTGATGGAGCCACCACCTCTGAATTTGAACGGCAGCTGACAGTAACACATACAGAATGTAATATATTGAAAATGTATCCAAATACTGGAAAATGTTGACAACATGTTGGAAAATATTCCATTGTTTTATGGAATGGACTGGATGGTGCTCTTGAATAGCTACTGAATTTTGGAGTGCAAGTGAAACGCCAACACTTGCCACTTTAGCTTTTAGCGTTCACCTTTTAGATTCCAGTTTTCAACAATAACATAGTTAGGATTGATCTCAATTCTAAAGTTCAAATGAGAGTGCTGTAAATTCTAGAATAAAATCCTAAATGTAGCTTATTTAGCCCTGAACTTTTAGATTTCAGGTTAAAATCTTTAAAATAGCAGATTTTTTCTTCTTAGGATTGATCTCAGTCCTATAGCTCAAACATGATTGTGAGCCCCTAGATTCAGGTGCAGAATAGTGTCAGATATCTTTTAGCATGCTTATTTAATGTTGCAGGTTTAAACCCTTTAATTTAATCCTGAAACTAATAAACAGAATAATCAGATTAGTTTTAAGTTCCGAAGGTTGCATAGAAACATCTAGAATCAGATCAAGAATTTAGCTTCTCTTAGCACTGAATTTTTCAATTCTAGGTTAAAAATTTTAATTTGCAAATTAAATAATCTTATTTCAGGATTGATCTCAATCTTGAAACTCAAACATGATGACTAGATGGGAAGCTCTAGATTCAGATGCAGAATTAGATCCAAGTTTCTTTTAGCATGATTTTATAAATGTTCCGGGTTTAAACACTGGAATTACACATGGGAAACTAAAGCTCCTGAAGCTTAAAGATTAAGAATTTGAGGAAGGTTGGGCAGGGACCTTTTAGAATCAAATCTAGCATTTAGCATCTTTTATCTTGTGGCTTAGGGTTTCAAACCCAAATTTGGAAAAACCTTATGAACTGACCGCAAGATTTTGTCCTAAAGCCTTAGGATATATATTTTGATGCTTTCGAAGTTTTGGGCTTGAAATTCTAGAATCATTTCCAGAATTCGATCCAAGTGTGATGAGGCTAAACATCTTGTGAATTGCCTCTAGAGGAGCTTCCCAGTATTATTCAACAAGGGGACTGAAATCTAGGAGCTCCAATGGCCAATGGTTACATTTTAACAATGTAAAAATGCCTTACTGAAATGATGAACATGACAGCGCCCTCTAGAGGGACTCCAGATAGATTGAATACACTATGGAAAGTAGCTTTTTTGACATTGCCATATCAGATAGTTAGATTAGCTTATAGGTATTTTTAAACTTTTTCATTTTAAACCAATGTTTTTGTATTTTTAAATGTAATTCAGCCTGCAGTGTATGTTTTACACGGCCAGTACTGACCGAGAATGTTTACATTCTGGAGATGTGAACTAAACCTCCAGCAAACCTCAAGATTTAAAAAAAAAAATTAAATCAAACTCAGGAATTTTGACGTTTTCCAAAGTTGAACCTTTTAACACTGTGGTGTGTTTATTTCTTGTGGCGATTAGTATTTGCCAGTAGAGGGCAGGAGTGGACCAGCTGGGTCCACAGAGATGTTCCTCTGAAATATGCAGTGTTTATATTGAACTCTGGGTCATCAAAGGCAGTATTCAAATTCAGAAACACCATAACCACGTTCTCTGTTGTGCCGCAATTGAATTTATAATATATAATAGTGATTTCTTGGCAAGGATTATGTTTTTATAAGTAAAATGACCATAAAACGTTTTTTAAGAGGTAAAATTAACCAATACACATAAAATGTCTCATTATAAGACATTTTAACATCTCAAGAGATACATTTTTGCAGTATATGACATCAGATGCTTAAGAATTCTAGATTTAGCCTGAATCTAGAACTGCATCTACAATCTAGACTGATTCAGTTTGGCCCTGAGACCTTGTTATTGCAAGCTTCATTTTAAGAAATGTAATAATTTATTTAGGATTTAACAATTTAATTTAGCTCGAATCTGCTCCATAGCTCTGTATATAAGTTATTTGGTCCCACCCAAAGAGAACTTAACTGTTATTTAAGCGTTCTTTAATGAAAAGACAATGGTTCTATATAGAACCATTAACATTTAAGTTTGAATGGATGCATGGTGAATTGTTTTTTTTTTTTTCAGATTGATGGAAAATGTGTATAACGTATATAGAAATTAGTTGAAAACGGTTTTAGATAGCACTAAAGCGTTTTCGCTATTTTTACAAGCTTGACATTGTTGGTGGTATGTAGAACCGTATACCACATATTCTCTATTCATCTGGAGAACCATTGCACCATGCAAGAACCATTTAAGCATGCAACCAGTGCTGTTTAGTGTTCCTAGATTAAACCACTGTTTTAGCTGAGGAACCCTTGCAGAACCAAGAACCACTGACCACCCACATTCATATTTAATGTTCCATTTGGCAGCTAAGATTCACTTAAGGTTTTTATTATTATTATTATTATTATTATTTTACTTTTTGCAAATTGTACGTAAAACATAAATGATCATCTTTTGTCTTTCACATAAACTTTTTGGATTGCTTTTTTAATGTCCAGAAATCTGATCTGCTCATTTCACTTCGAGAAAACAAACGGAGGTGTTAGCTTGTTTTTAGCGCTGATTCGAAGACAGAATGTATTTGCGTTACATGACGTGACGCAGCTCTGAGGTTTAGTATGTATAAAGCCTTAGCTTTGTTAGCTTAAAGTTTAAAAATCTAAGTCAAAGCTTAAAAATCTAAGTCAAAATCTAAATTCCCAGTATGTCCTCTCCTCACTCCAAATGTGGCCGACCACCCGAGACGTGTTTGCTGTCTGAAGTTTGCTTCTGTAGTTTTAGCACTGGAGTTACAAGGCTAATTTGGCTAACAGGTAATGGAAGCTAATTAGCATAGTGCTAATACGTACATGCAGTCCATGTTTATAGGTAACAGTGTGTCAGAAACCACATAGTCAAGTCATCGTTGTGCTACTAGTTTGCTTGTTAGCCACATTAGCCTTGTAGCTCCAGTGCTAAAACTAAAGAACTTCAGGCTCTCGCCATGTCTTGGCTAAGTGACTTTTCAGCTTCCTTAAAGCGATTTAAAATTCTTATGCTAATTTGAAGTAACAAACTAAGTAAATCTGTATTATTGATTAATGACTGTAGAATGTAGAGGTGAATATTAGCGAAGAATTCAGCCTTCAGTGTAAACCATCTTGATTGTGATCTAAAGCTTTATTTCGAGTATGGGTGTATGGTTCTCTGCAGGTGATGAATGTTTAGTTAAGGGTTTTGTCCAGGGTTTCCCTTGCTTACTGTCCCTCGTGTGGACGAACGTCCTGTCCTAACAAACTTGAACATGGAGTGTGTTTTGGTGTGTGTACATATGCGTTATTGTTTTTGGGGGGGGATGGGTTTCAGGTTTTAGTGAATTTTTCTAGTTGAATTTTTCTAGTAGCATTTATGTAGTGTTTTTGGTAATAAGCATTATATATCTTGTCAATTGTACAGAATGGCTGTATTTATAATGATCATTTGATGGGAATAATTAAATGTGTTAGTGTAATGTGTAAATGAGCTTCTGTAAAACAGGCAGCACTTAATGTTCTGGTGTTTTTTGTTGTTTTTCAGTGAATAAAACCCTGGTGTGATGATTATCAGGTGCTTGAGCTTTTCGTTCTTAGTTAAAATAGTTTCATGCTCGTTTTTAGTACTGATGTGGTCCATGGGTAACGTTAGTGGACGCCTATACTGTATGTAGACTCCTGAACGGCACACCTATATGAGCTTGCTGAACGTCCCATTCCAAAACCAACAAGGAGTCCACCGCCTTTGCCACTATTCACCTCATTCATTTGGCCACGCCCACTTTCAAAAGTTTGTCCGCATTTGTGTTACAACTTCTGGTCCGCTAGTTGGCTAGCAAAAACCAAAATGAACAAAGTTACATGGGAGGAGACCAAAGAAGCAATAAGGAGCTGGAATGGGACAACATTCCCTAATCCAAGGGTCATTACAGAGTGGGTGAAGGAGATGAAAAGGTGGGCTGAGGTTACCTACGGTGACATCTTCAATGACTTTGTACTCTGGGTAGGCAAAAACTAAAAGGTACAGTAGAGTGTCATTACCTACAAAGTGGGAGGTTGGCACAGTGAACACTGATCATAAAGTAGCTATGCTAACCGAATGTTCCAACAAGCTATTTAACGTTAGCCAGCATAGCTAACTAGCCAGCTCTTACCTAAAAGCTTTACAAGCACCTGAAGTGTCTGCTTCACCGGAGCATCATAACCGAGCCACTTTCTCTGGGTAAGGATGTTTTGATGTCGGCTTCCCCTCCACAGAACAGTAGGAGCAGATGCACAGACGTTTGGGTGGACGTTTTTAAATTTTGTGTTTCAGCCACAGACGCAGGTCCACTTCTTTGGAAGGCGGTGGATGCAAGTTACATGGTGCCCCACATCACCCTGATTGTTTTTTGTTGTGTTGGTAACACTTCTGTTCAAGTGGAATCCATCTTCTTCCAGTTACAGTGACTCCCTCGAACTGAGCATCTCTTTCTACTCGTATGTGTGTTATCGCTGTGGTCGTACCTCATAGCAGTGGATCAGCAGCCGCACCAGGGTTTCTAACACCCAGTAAACAAAGATGGCCGCTCCCTTGTATTTATAGCAATATAGCAAGAATATCAGCCTCCATCTTTTCGGAGAAGTTTTCCACAAGACTATCTGGGAATTTTTGCCTGTTTAGCCAAAAGAACATTTGTGAGGTCAGGCACCAGTTCATCCCAAATGTGTTCAGTCAGGTGTTGAGGTCTGGTACAGTTCCAAAACACCAAACTTCTCTTACCATGGAGCTGGCTTATGTGCACACGCTCCAAAAATTAATATCCTGGCTTGTAAAATTATATTGTAGTCTACCTTTCAGGGACAGAGATTACAACTTCCAAATATCTTGACCTGTTGAACTGGTTTTTACAAAGCAACAAGCTTTGTAGTAATTGTAATCCAGTTCTTCCAGACAGGGATATGCTAAAGTTGCACAAGCATTAGCCCATTTGACTAAGATGCCTCTTCCAAGGACGATTGTAATAATAATAATTGTTGTATTTTTGTTTTTCTAGCTGCATACATATGAATAATGTATAAATGATGACGTCAAATCACCATGTCACCCAAACTTTGCTTCTTGATTGGCATGTACAGAGCCAGGAACCATGAAAAAACTAATGTGATAATGACACTGTAACATCCAAACTTAACAACATTAACAACAAACAACAAGCATTAACAACATAATCGTTGAATGTCATGACCCATGAGATTCCTGTGTATAATCTCCTCATGCTTCAGAACAATACAGAGCTTATCACATTTGCATCACATTGCACAATATTGACTTATGATATATTATCACAGGAATCTTAATTTAGCTAGCTACCTGGCTAACATATAGGAAGTATTCAAGTGACATCCCGTTAATAATCTATAGGGTTTAATATGATATCGGTCCACCCTTTACACCTATAACAGTGTCAACTCTTCTGAGAAGGCTTTCCACAAGGTTTAAGAAATGTGTTTTTGGGAATTTCTGACCATTCTTCCAGAAGCACTAATGTTGGACGAGAAGGCCTGTCTCATAGTCTCCACTTAAATTCGTCCCAAAGGTGTTCCGTCGGGTTGAAGCCAGCCGTGTTCCTTCACACCAAACTCGCTCATCCATGTCTTTATGGAGCTTGCTTTGTGCACTGGTGTGCAGTCATGTTGAAACAGGAAGTGGCCTTCCCCAAACTCTTCCCACAAAGTTGGGAGGATGAAATGGTGCAGAGTTTCTTGGTCTGGTGAGCAGTAAGAGTTCCTTTCACTGGAACTAAGGGGCTGAGCCCAACTACTGAACAACACCCCCACATTATAATCCCCCTCCACCAAACTATACACTCGGCACAATGCTGTCAGACAAGTACCGTTCTCCTGGCAAGCGCCAAACCTAGACTTATCCATCGGATTGCCAGATGGTAATGTGATGTAAGGCTTGGATGTACAGTGGGGTGCGAAAGTTTGGGCCTTTATAAAGCATTGATTGTTTGGATAAAAAAATTGCGTTAAATATATCATATAGGGGACAAACACAGTGATATTTGAGAAGTGAAATTAAGTTTATATGATTTACAGAAAGTGTGCAATAATTGGTTAAACAAAATTAAGCAAGTGCATAAATTTGGGCACTGTTGTCATTTTATTAATTTCAAAACCTTTAGAACTAATTATTCCACTGTGAGAAACATTGTGAGAAAATGGAAGACCACAGGCACAGTTCAAGTCAAGGCTCGAAGTGGCAGACCAAGAACAATCTGGAATAAACAGAAGCGAAGGATGTTGAGAACAGTCAGAGTCAACCCACAGACCAGCACCAAAGACCTACAACATGATCTTGTTGCTGATGGAGTCACTGTGCATCGTTCAACTATTCGGCGCACTTTACACAAGGAGATGCTGTATGGGAGAGTGATGCAGAGGAAGCCTTTTCTCCGCCCACATCACAAACAGAGCCGCTTGAGGTATGCTAAAGCACATTTGGAATAAGGTGCTGTGGACTGATGAAACTAAAATAGAGTTATTTGGGCATAACAAGGGCCGTTATGCATGGAGGAAAAAGAACACAGCACTCCAAGAAAAACACCTGCTACATACAGTCAAATTCGGTGGTGGTTCCATCATGCTGTGGGGCTGTGTGGCCAGTACAGGGACTGGGAATCTTGTTAAAGTTGAGGGACGCATGTGAAACATGGTGGGGGTAGATTCATAGTTTGTGCTTGTTGGATCAGGACATGCCTTTATTTAACGGAGCTGTAAATTCTGGATTGTATTAAGACCACCAGTACTTAGAATGGTTTAAACAGAGGTTGGGTTAACAGCAGAGTTAAAATTTCAGACCTTAATCCAGCAGGAACCGTTTGAGGGTCACTCCAATTCCTGACAGCAGAGCACCTCACAGCTTCACCAGCAAAGACATTGAATGCTGGATCTCTATGTTCTCCAACTGTCTAATTGTGTCATTATATTGGTTTATTGGCTTCTATTGAGATATATTTTTATGAATTATGATTCAGGTCACATATACAGTTCACATTTACATTTAGGCATTTAGCTGACGCTCTTATTCAGAGCGTCTTACAAGGGTATTCATATTACAAGTAGGCCAGTGCAATGTTAGGAGTCTTGCTCAAGGACTCTTATTGGTGTAGCTCAGCATTTACTATTTAGATTGGGTTTTAAACCCCCATAGTAGCTCTTTGGTGGGTAGTGGTCTTAACCACTGAGCCACACCAACCCAATTCACCATTCACCAAATGATACTGTGCTCACAGACTTTCAAGCAGCACTGTACATGGTCGTATGGAACAAAGAGGAACTTAAAGAGAAAGTGTTCCAAACAAGATTACCCAACACCATGGTCTGTTAAGTATTAGTGAGGTTTAGTTAAACTGGAATTTCAGCTCACTGCATGTGTGTTGTGTTTCTGGTTTATTGTGTGTGAACCGAAGACAACTTGATGTTTCCATCCACATTCCACTATGTCCCTCCTCCTGCATGGGGACTGGCTCATGGATTTTAGCCACTTATATAACTATAATCAAACAAGTGTTTCAGTTTTGAGACTCGCTACTATCGAATGCACAGCTATTCCTGGCCAGGTATGTATATATTTTTGACTTCTGATACATTATGATAGACATATTAGAAGGCAAATAATTCACATAGGAGATGCATACATAATACATGCATTAATTATTTTGAAATTAAACAATCAAAAATCTAATTTGTCCTGTGCGTGAACCTGTCAAATTAAAAAGCAAAAACAACAAAAAACTTAATTTGGAAAAAAATATATATATATATATATATACCTGTCAAAAAAACATGGCTCCTCATAGCAGTTTCTCCCTCTGTGTATCTTAAAGCTTTACTGTAGAAGAAGCTTTACTGGAGCTGATAGAACAAGGTTTATTTTAAGCAGGTTTGGAGCAATTCCATTGGTCTGTCCATCATGAATATTCACTAAACTGAAAGGAGAACATCAAGAGTATATGTGGTATATCAGGATATGTAATGGTTCACACTCTTATCAGTTGGAACTGTTAAGCCTGCTGAGTCTTTAAGGTCACCAACAATATATATATATATATAAAAAAATGATCTGCACTTTTTGGTTTAGTGATTGTTTAAAGTGTTGTTTTTTACGTGTTTGTATAAGGTAACTTCTCAACATAACGACAACCTTAACGACACAATGAACAAAAGGGTGAGTCTTTATTTTTACACAGCAGATCTGAGCTAATTTAACCCCTTGAAATTCTTATTACATCCTACAGGCTTATTAGTCATTGGCTATCAGTTATTTGTAGAACTAGCCATTTTAGTTGTTCAGCGTTTGACAGCAGGTACTAGTCTTTAGTCTATGTTTATACTGCACTGAAGCTGGAAAGTTCGAAGATCTGTTTTAGGTTTTTTTGGGTTTTTTTTTGCTCCGCCCACTTCCATTTAAAGGAGCAAGATTCAATAAGATTGCATAACTCCAGATGTGAGTCGCTTACCTCTCATAATAAGATGGAATGGAAAAAGGCGACTCCACAGATTCAGCAAGTGTCAGAACCATATTTCTGCTTATATGAAAACTTGAGACTTTAATGCGAGGGCAAGTTTGTGGAACCCAGAGGCTTCATTCTGGATCATTGTAAACTCTAAATTACGTGTTGATCTACCAGGTGCACCCTGGACTGATTCTTAATTAGGCACAGTACAGGATAGCCAATCATTGTGCAGATCCCTAATTAATTATTATGTATAAAATTATAATAAATATTATTATAAATGATATAATGCTTTGTTTTGGCTCACAACAGGCAGTGGATCCTCCGAGAACTGGCGCCTCCCTGACTGGGACTTCCATCGAGCAGATATCCCAGAGTATAAAGACACGGAGAAACGTCACCATTCAGATCACCAACCACAGCAGAGCCTACACCTTAGCAAACCCAAAGCAAGTACAGTGAAGCTACTCTGATTACAGATCACCCAGGAATCAGTGTCTGTATAGTAAATACATAATAACGGTAGTTTATTCATCAAAGTGGCGTATAGATTTTGCACGTGTCACTTTACGCACTTCCACAGGTCCCTTTTAAAGGCACTCAAAACTCGGCCACTGGTTCATGTTTTATTGGGTCCCCACCAAAACATCTGCCTAAATCTCTCACTCATTTCCATGAAAGTTATTTCAGGAGTATCTGCACTTCTGTTTGCCAATCTTTGACGAATAACAGTTGATGTTTTTAATGCTTCTGCATTAAAATATGATTGATTAACTCTGTTGGTCCTGTATGTTAGGATCCACACCACCCAGGGATACTCCTTCCATCCTCCACAACCGACCATTGAAAAAAACACCAGAGAGGTGTGCTGCTTCTCCAAGACCTCAGGCGCAGCTCGTGGGGCCGTCGGAGTCCTGACGTATCAGATCCTCACAGATGAGAACCGCAGCGTGGGTGACCTGGCCATCATGTTCTCCGTGCCGTTTGACTACAACTGGTTTAAAAATTGGTTTGCTCTCGGCCTTTACGAGAAACCCACCCTGTGTGATAATGATCTGTTCTACCAGATGTATTATGCCAATGGTCCCTTCACCAGAAGTGAAGGTAAGGGAGACTCTGTGTCATACTCTGGAAGGGACTGTGTGGTGAAGGGGACGATGTCTTCTTTTGGGCAGTGTATAATGAAAGTTGAATTTTGGGATCTGTAGTGTCTTATGGGTGTAGAGTGTGGACACTGGAGCCCAAGACTGTGTCCAGCCTCAGATTAAATCAGATGGTGGGTTTTAAGGTGTACTTTGTTTTGTTATAGGATAGACAGGCTATGTAGGTGTGTTTCCTGCTGGTCTAGTGAAATACGTCCAGAGGGGAAAGTGCTTGGTTTTCCTTTAACACCACTTCTATATGTGTCTCCACCATTTTCTCCAATTCCACCTGTATATGTATCTCTATATGTACTTATTAATAAAGGAGCATATGATAATGCTAACTGTCTGTCTGGTCCTTCACTGCTCTCTGGTTACTCCTGCATGCTTCATTACAAATATTTACAAGCTACTGCAGTCAAGACAAACACATGCCAGGGGTGTTTCTAGCTACACTGTATATCCAAAACCATTCACTCCCATATCCACATCACTAAACTATGACTGAAATATTCCAGTCGACTGTCAGTGGGATTATAACAAAGTAGAAGCGGCTGGGTGGATGCTAAAGAGCATAGTACGCAGAGGTCGCCAACTTTTTGCAGATTCAGTTGCTACAGACCTCCAAACTTCATGTGGCCTTCAGATAAGCTCAAGAACAGTGTGTAGAGAGCTCCATGGAATGGGTTTCCATGGCTGAGCAGCTGCATCCAAGCCTTACATCACCAAGCGCTATGCGAGCGTGGAATGCAGTGGTGTAAAGAGCCGCCACTGGACTCTAGAGCAGTGGAGACGTGTTCTCTGGAGTGACTAATCACGCTTCTCCGTCTGGCAATTCGACGGACGAGTCTGGGTTTGGTGGTTGCCAGAAGAACAGTACTTGTCAGACTGCATTGTGCCGAGTGTAAAGTTTGCTGGAGGGGGATTATGGTGTGGAGTTGTTGTGAGGAGTTGGGAGTTAACCATTTCAGTGTATGTGGCACAACACATACATGTATAAACTTAGCATTATACGATCAGTCAGCCAGTACACCGGGCAGGTCGCCACACCATGATTAAGGCTGATATACAGTAGCTGTTTTCTGTCTATCTTTGAGGAATGTTTCCAGCACCTTCTTGGATCTCTGCCATATTCTGAAGGTTAAAAGGGGTCCGACCTGGTATTAGCAGGGCTTGTGTAATGAAGTGGCCAGTATTAGAGAACATCTGCACACAGGAGGAGGTGTGGGATTGCAGTGCTGTTGGGAAGGAAGATAAAGGTTACCAGGAACATGATCATTTAGACTGATATGATCAACATTTATTGAGCTACACAAACAGAAGTAGTGTCTCTCAGTATGGCGTCGAGCCGCCACATCTCAGTCAGCCTCAGCTTTGGACAGTGCCCTACAGAAAGGTCTGTACACCACAATTAAGTCTATTAAGGGCAACCCTAACATATGGCAGCCATTTTAATCCATCTTTAAGGAACGTTTCCAGCACCTGCTTGAGTCTATGCAAAGCTCTGAAGAGGAAAGAAGTCTTATGGACACCAGCACCTGAAAGCACCCAATAGTCTTAGCCTGAGACACTCCCTTGTCTTGTATTATTATGCTAAATGCGATTCATGCTATTTACCATTACCACGCAATAAGCTTTTCAGAGCAAGATACACCAGTGACACCTGAACCACCCTAAACCACTTTGTTTATCCAGCATATCTTCATTCCGCATGTGCATGTACCATTGCCCTGTCTGTCGGTATCCCCAATTACAACGTCCACATTCTGCACAGCTTGTTGTGTAAGTGTGTTGAACAACAAAAGAAACAGTTGTATAGGGTATGATGCAAAATGAAAGTAAAATATTCAGTAATAATTAGCAGAGGAATGTTGCTCAGTGAAGAACTACTCTTTCACCTACAGAGAGGTTTCCAGGCAGACACACGTTAAGGTTTTTTAAAGTTTGCTGCCTCAGGTGGCTCTAGATTTTCTTGACATGAAAATGACCTGAATCCCAAAAAAAAAGCCCATTTCCACTGCATCTTCTCGTTAGCTTAGGAGAAAGTGTTAATGAGGATGACCCAGCTGGTATCACCAACCATGGTTATCTCCAAGGAAACACATGCAGTCAACGTTGCTTGGCATCAGAAGGGCTTCACAGGCCAAGGCACTACTGCTTGTAAGATCGCTCCTACATCTACCAGTTTAAGAACTACAAGGAGAGAGGTTTGATGGCTGTGAAGAACAAGGCTTCAGGGTCTCCAAGAAAGTCCAACAAGTGCTAGGACAGTCTCCTAAAGAGGAGTCCACTATGGGATTGGGTCAACACCAGTGCAGAGCTTTCGTAGGAATGGCAGCAGGCAGGTGTGAGTGCATTTTAAGGCGAACGGCTTATGGAGGATGGCCAGAGAAGAGACCACTGGAAAAAAATGATTTTCCAGAGAAGAAAAGGTGAGTGCTACCATGAGTGCTGTGTCATGCCAGCAGTGAAGCAACTTGAGAACATTTATGTGTGGGGCTGCTTCTCATCCAAAGGAGTAGACTCCCTCAAGTTTTGCCTAGGAACATGGGCATGAATAAAGGCATAGTATAAAACCTCCTCCTGAAACATCTTCTCCTGATGATCCAGCAGCAATGTGGTGATGAACATGGCTTTTTCCAGGAAGTGAGTGAAAAATTTGGTGAAAAATTTAAAAAAGAAGGTTCAACACCGTAAATATTCTAGTCTTTCCATTAACATACGAGTGATGGAGGGCTGTCAGTCTATATAAGTCAGTGATAGAGTGTTGCAACATGACAGACATCTCAGCATGGAGTTGTAAAGGTTCCTTTTGGTGTCCTGTGGTAATCCGACCCATGCAGCTTGAATATCCTCAAACAGTTTCTGCAGATGGTGCAGTACGGGTGGAGGTGGAGCGACACCAAGCCTTCTGGACGTGTGACCCATGACAACAAACTGTTTATCTTGCTGCTGACCATGGTGCCTCCACAACATGGATTCATTGGTCGTCTCCACCAAGACAAAAGCGAGACTAGTCACTGCCATTCTAAGTCACTCCATGACAGTCTGACACTATTGCAGTCTTTGGTGACGTTGACGTGGACAGTCATCATATTCTTCTGTGTGGATGTAGTACATGCTCATTACAAGTGGAAGTCTTCTGTACACCAGCACCTAAAATCATTTACAGATCAGACATTTCTTCCTCTGCTTCACAAACTAATCAGACATCTCTTCTCCTGCTTCACAAACTAATCAGACATCTCTTCTCCTGCTTCACAAACTAATCAGACATCTCTTCCCCTGATTCACAAACTAATCAGACATCTCTTCCCCTGCTTCACAAACTAAGCAGACATCTCTTCCCCTGATTCACAAACTAATCAGACATCTCTTCCCCTGCTTCACAAACTAATCAGACATCTCTTCTCCTGCTTCACAAACTAATCAGACATCTCTTCTCCTGCTTCACAAACTAATCAGACATCTCTTCTCCTGCTTCACAAACTAATCAGACATCTCTTCCCCTGCTTCACAAACTAATCAGACATCTCTTCTCCTGCTTCACAAACTAAGCAGACATCTCTTCCCCTGATTCACAAACTAATCAGACACCTCTTCCCCTGCTTCACAAACTAAGCAGACATCTCTTCCCCTGATTCATGACTAATCAGACATATTTTCCCCTGATTCACAAACTAATCAGACACCTCTTCCCCTGCTTTACAATCTAATCAGACATCTCTTCCCCTGCTTCACAACTAATCAGACACCTCTTCCCCTGCTTTACAATCTAATCAGACATCTCTTCCCCTGCTTCACAAACTAATCAGACATCTGTTTCTATGATTCACAAACTAATCCAACATTTTACATTATGTTCTGAAAGGGTAATTAATATTTTTCCAGTAGAGGGCAGTAGTTGACAAGGTTTGCTATGAGATTAGTGTTTCCTATAAAACATGCAGTATTTATATGAACAATATGGGTCATTAAGATCATTTAAGACCTGTATTACCTGAAAATAGTACAAAGACAACATATCAAAAACTTCCATTACTGACACAAATGAATCTCACTAATGTGAACAATGGCAGCAGAGTCCCAACATTCCTGATCTGTCTGATTCACCAAGCTAAGCTAAGAAAAGCTAACTAGTTTGCTGATTGATCTTAGTATTGTTGTATAACCTAAATTATCATTACATTACATTAAAATGATTTCTAGCAAATCTAGCAATCTATATTCAGTGGAGCTTGACTCTTTAGAATTTCCTTTATTCCTGCATAAATATGATCTAAAAGGTCATCAGACTTTCACACACGGCCCTAAATGTAGTTAAAGATAACCCACTTTAAATAAGAGAAATTTGTTATTTTATTGGTCATTTATTTATTGAAGAAAATGATGCTATGTTTTATATCTGTGAGTGTAGAAGTATGTGAACATTTAGGATTTGCAGATAATCTGAAGGTGAAATTACAGTCTTTTGATGTTTCCAATTAATGGGATGATGATGATGATCAGGTGTGAGTGGGCCCCTGTTTTATTTAAAGAACAGGGACCAATCAAAATCTGATCTTCATAACACATTATGGTCACAGAGTCTCAACAAAGGTCTCAACAGAGGAGATATCTAAGGAACCTCAGAAGAAGAGCTGTTGATGCTCATCAGCCTGGAATGGGTTACAGAACCATCTCGAATGAGTTTGGATTCCACCATCCACAGTCAGACAGACTGGGTACAGATGAAGGACATTCAAGACCACCATCCCACCCCAGGACTGGACCACCAACAAAGATTACTCCAAGTGCAAGATGTGTAATCGTTCATGAGGTAATAAAAGAACCCTGTGTTACTGTTAACCAACTAAAGGCCTTTCTTACAGTGGCTAATGCTAATATCCATGAGTCCACCATGAGGAGAACACTGAACAACATCTAATCTGTGAAACATGGTGGTGGTAGTATCATGGCTTGTTTTCCTGCATCTTGGGAAGTATGGCTCGTCATCATTAATGGAACCATGATTTCTGAATTACACCAGGAAATTCTAAAGGAGAACAGCAGGACATCTGTCCGTGAGCTGAATCTCAGCAAATCATAGGTGATGCAGCAGGACAACGACCCCAAGAACACAAGTGGTTCAAACAGAGAACCGTTAAAGAAGAAAAGATGTAATGTTCTGGAATGAGGTCAAAATCCTGACCTTAATCCAAATGGAATGTTGTGAAAGGAGCTGAAGGGAGCAGCTCATGGGAGTAAAGACACCAGCATAACAGCTAAAGCTAAAGCGCACGCTAAAGCTGGCTCCTCGGAGAAACACCCGCCAAGAAGCATGTTGAAAGAGCTCTTGTTATAGGAGATTCTATTCTACGACACGTGAAAATAGCTTCTCCTTTAGGGGCGCCAGTAGCAGTTAGCTGTTTACCGGGACCCGGGGCGCCGGACATTAGGGGTAACTTTAAGATGCTGACTAGTCGTAAATATTCGAGGATAGTTATTCACGTAGGGACTAATGACATTCGTCTGCGGCAGTCAGAGATTACTAAGACTAATATTAAAGAGGTGTGTCAATTAGCACAGACGATGTCCGATGCTGTAACATGCTCTGGCCCTCTCCCAGTTCGGCATGGCACCGAAAACTACAGCAGATTATGGTCGCTGAACTGCTGGTTGTCCAAGTGGTGCTCAGAAAACAATGTGGGCTTTATAGACAATTGGTCTACGTTTGCGGGTAAGCCTGGTCTTTTGAGTCGGGACGGTATCCACCCCTCGCGGGAAGGTGCTGCTCTCATTTCGTGTAATATAGCACCAAGTCTTAATCAGAGTAGGAGAGTTAATCGCTGACAAACCAGGGCCAAGACCAGGCGGCAGACAAACAGGCTAAACCAAGTGTCTGCTCGCTGCCTAGAGACGCCACATAGGATCCATAGAATCCAGACTGTGTCTGTTCCCCGAGTCAAACAACATTTTAGAAAACTGCAAACAGTTAGTCATACTAACCTAATTAACATCAGACCAGTTCAATCAGTTCACAATGATCGTACACTGAGTCTGACACTAGGTCTCAGTATATCAGATCACTTACATCTAAGACCGTCCTTATTAATGATCTCATTATGGATCATAGTTTTGACGCACTGTGTCTCACAGAAATGTGGATTAGACCTGAAGAGTATTTAGCCTTAAATGAAGCTGGAAGTGTAGCAAATCTTCTCCGGTTCTTTAGGAATAAACCAGAAAGCAGGCTGCACGTACTCTTCTTTTGAAATTCTGTTTCTTAATATATGTGATCAAAGAACTAAAAAAAAACACTTGTTTTCACTAATTACAATCTACAGGCCACCAGGGCCCTATTCTGAATTCTTACAGGAGTTTGCTGACTTTTTATCAAGTTTAATAACAATTTCAAATAAGGCAATAATTGTTGGAGACTTTAATATTCACCTGGACAAACCACAGGACCCACTTAGTAAGGCGTTTTTATCCATCCTAGACTCATTCAGTATCACTCAGAATATAATGGGACCAACTCGTTACTGTAGCCACACTCTGGATTTAATTTTAACCTTCGGAGTGAACCTAGATAATCTAACTATACTTCCTCAGACCACAGCAGTCTCAGATCATCATCTAATCTCATACGAAATCAGCTTAAGTCATACTACAGGGATATCCACACAATACTGTGTTAAGCGCATTATGACATCCTCTACACCTCGTAGCTTTATCAAAAACCTCCCAGACCTGTCAAATACTATTAGCTGTCTGTCTGAACCCACTGATCTAGATATTCTTACCCAATGCTTGGAGGACACTTTTCACTCTACTTTAAATAAAGTGGCTCCATTAAAACGTAAAAGAATCAGGCAGAAGAAACTAGCTCCATGGTATAATGATCACACTCGAGCTCTAAAACAGACCGTCAGACAACTAGAGCATAAATGGCGCCTGACTGAACCTGAAGTATTCCAGTCTGTCTGGAAGGATAGCCTCATAGACTATAGAAAAGCTCTAAGTGTAGCACGTTCAGCTAATCTGTCTTCCCTGATCGATAATAACAAAAATAATCCAAGATTATTATTTAGCACAATCTCTAAATTAACCAGGAGTCAATCTGCGACTGACCCTTGTCTTTATGAATTTCTTTAATAATAACATTGAAACAATTAGGCTAAAAATACTAATCTGTAGCCTCTTCTGTCTATAATAAACTCATCTCTTAGCCTAGGTTACGTCCCAAAATCTCTTAAACTAGCAGTAGTTAAGCCTTTAATTAAGAAACCTAATCTTGATCCCTATGAGCTAGCAAACTACAGACCCATTTCAAATCTTCCATTTATATCAAAGATTTTAGAGAAAGCTGTAGCACAACAGTTAAGCTCCTATCTGCACAGGAACAACATACATGAAAAATTCCAGTCTGGATTTAGGCCTCATCATAGCACCGAGACAGCACTGGTGAAAATTGTAAACGATCTTTTAGTATTCTCTGACAGGGGTAACTCATCCTCACTGGTCCTACTGGATCTTAGTGCAGCATTTGACACAATAGATCACGCCATCCTACTGGATAGGCTGGAAAACCTTGTAGGAGTAACAGGAAAAGCTCTTTCATGGTTCAGATCTTACTTAAGCGACCGCTATCAATTTGTAAATATAAACGGTCAATTGTCCACTCACACAAAAGTACAGTTTGGTGTTCCACAGGGATCTGTCCTAGGACCTATATCATATACCTTATATATGCTACCACTTGGTACCATAATCAGAAACCATAACATAAACTTCCACTGCTATGCTGATGACACGCAACTGTATATTTCAGCTAGACCAGACGATCCACTTCACCATAATAAGATAGAGGACTGTGTTAAAGACATAAGAGACTGGATGTCCAGTAACGTCCTCCTACTGAACTCGGACAAAACAGAAGTTCCTCTGATGTCACGCTTCCGGGTTTTCCCTGCTCCCGTGCTTCTCCGGACTCAACTTCCCAGAGGGCAACGTTTGATGACGCCACGCCAGCGTCCAATCCGGTTCGCTCTCCATCACCGGAGTTTTAGCGAACAGCTGAACCAAATTATCGTCCTCCATTTATACCTCTCCACGCCGCTTCAGCCTTTGCGAAGCTTTGCCAACGTAGTTTGCAATTCTGAGCATTCTTTCTCTGTGATATCTCGTTTCTGGTTCTTGATCTCTGTTTCCGTTTTTCGACTACCCTTTTGCCTTTTCCTCTAAACTTGTTTGCCTCCGCTGATTGACTCTTCTGGTTCCGACTTTGCCTGCCTCGACTACGTTTTCTAGCCCTACCCTTGTTGCTGTATTACATTGCTGCATAGTTTGATCACTTCCCTGTTTAATAAACATCCAGGCTTGACTTTTAACTCTGCAAGCGTCGACCCGGGGTCTTTTGTCCTGACAAAAAGCTTCGCCTCCTCACGATGGCAGAGTTAAAAGATTTCCAGGAGGCTTTGGTTAACCAAGGCCGCCTGTTAGGCCAGCATCACCAGACAGTAGATGCTCTCTCTGTTTCCGTGAGTGATCTCGCTAAGCAGCAATCTGTACAGCAAGCTCAGCTGGCACAGATCTTGGCAAATTTGCGAGATATTTCTGCGCACTTGGCTCAATTACAGGTTCCGGTTCGGACCGGGGTAGAACCAGCTGCCACTCCTCTCCCAACTTCTGGTTCTTTCCCTGTCGGTAAACCGGAGAAATTTGATGGAGCCCCCAATTTGTGTAGCGGCTTTCTGTTACAGTGCTCTATCTACTTTGCAAATTCTCCTCCATGCTTGGATAAGTCACGTATCGCCTTCATGGTGTCTTTACTCATTGGGAAAGCATTAGACTGGGCTACCGCCGTCTGGCCGAGTTATGAGAGGGGAACTTACGAGGATTTTATCAAAGATTTCAAGGCGGTCTTTGATCATCCAAACGAGGGTAAAACCACTGGGGATCTACTGTTCCAGCTCCACCAGGGGTCCCGGTCTGTGGCGCAATACGCCTTGGAGTTCCGAACCGTGGCGGCAGGTACCGGCTGGAACGAGCTGGCACTTCTGACGGCGTTCCGCAACGGCCTGCACATGGACATTCGCAAAGAACTCGCATATCGAGACGATGACCTGACCCTGGAGGAACTCATCTCACTCGCTATACGCCTGGATCAGCTCAAGCACAAAGCGAATCCAGCACCTCAAAAGTCTCCCGTGTACCGCGCTCCCCAGCTACCACTGACACCATCCCCGCGCCCACCGCTGACCTCACGATCTACGCCTGAGCTCAGCCCTGAGGAGCCTATGCAGGTAGATACATCACGCCTATCCCCCGGTGAGAGACGGCGGCGGATGCGCAGAGGTTTGTGCCTGTACTGCGGTAACCCGGGCCACATCCTGAGAAACTGCAGTCTGCGTCCCCAAAGGCCTCCACTGTCATTCACCAACAGGCAGGATAGCACCGCTCCTCCAAGCGCCACTCCCCGCTCCGGGGATGGTCGCGAAGTCATTCATGATTCCAGTGATTCCAGCCCTCATAGACTCTGGTGCAGAGGGCAATTTTATGAATATACAAGTGGTCAGACTACTACAAGTGCCTGTTTCTACTCTCAAGCGCCCCCTACGACTTTCTGCGGTGGATGGGGATCCCGTGGGCCCGGGTTACGTCACCAGCATCACCTCACCCGTCACCATGGACATTAGTGCTTTACACTCTGAAAAGTTACCGTTTTTTGTTTTGGAAACGGCCGAATACGCCGTTATCCTCGGACTTTCCTGGCTTAAATTACATGACCCTTCCATTTCTTGGTCTAACCGAGACATCATTGCCTGGTCCCCGTATTGTTTTAAGCATTGTCTCAGTTTTCCTAGTCTTGTCATTTCCTCTACTTCTATCGAGAGTCCTGATCAGTCTCCAGTATGTATTCCCCCTGAGTACTATGATCTGGCGGAAGTATTTAATAAAGCCAACGCCACCAAGTTGCCACCACATAGAGAGTACGATTGTGCTATTGATTTAATTAACGATCAAATTCCACCCAAGTCCCGTGTTTATCCGCACACACAAGCGGAGGACCAAGCAATGGAGGAGTACATACAGGAGGCATTGGCCCAGGGTTACATAAGGCCTTTCACTTCCCCCGCGGCCGCTGGGTTTTTCTTTGTTAAAAAGAAAGACGGTGGCCTTAGACCATGTATAGATTATCGTGGCTTGAACGCTATCACTAAACCATTTTCATATCCACTCCCTTTAGTTCCTGTGGATCTTTACTAAGTTAGATTTGCGCAGCGCATATAATTTGATCAGGGTCAAGAAGGGGGACGAGTGGAAGACAGCCTTCCTCACCGCTAGGGGGCATTACGAGTACAGGGTTATGAGTTTCGGTTTGCGTAATGCTCCCTCTGTCTTCCAATCGTTCATAAATGACGTTCTCCGGGACATGTTGGGCCGATTCGTCATCGCATATATCGACGATATACTCGTGTATTCACCAGACCTCCCTACTCATGTGCAGCACGTACGGAGGGTTCTCTCTCGCCTCTTGGAAAATCATTTATACGTCAAGGGGGAGAAGTGCGAATTTCATTTAAGCTCCGTGTCGTTCCTAGGCTATATTATTAGCTCCGAGGGGGTCGTCATGGACGACCGCAAAATCACAGCTGTCGCTAACTGGCCTATTCCCAATTCCATCCGTGAACTCCAGAAATTTTTGGGTTTTGCAAATTTCTATCGGCGTTTTATTAGGAACTTTACGGACCATAAGAACCTAGAATACCTTTGTTCAGCCAAACGCCTAAATTCCCGCCAAGCTCGTTGGTCCTTGTTTTTTTCGCGATTTAATTTTCAAATTACTTACCGTCCCGGTACACGCAACACCAAGGCCAATGCGTTATCCCGTATATTCGAAAATTAACCAAGCGAGCCTCCCGCATCCAAACCCATACTCGAACCCAACATAGTTCTGTCTCCCGTCAGGTGGGAGATCGATGACGAGATCGATCGGCTTAACATGGTAGAACCTGTCCCGGAGACGTGTCCCACTGATCGATTGTATGTACCTGCGCAAGTCGCGACCGACTCGTTACGTGGGCTCATACGTCTCTCATCTCAGGCCATCCCGGAGAGACCCGAACTTACCAACTCCTATCCAGAAAATACTGGTGGGAGAGCATGAGCAAAGACGTATATCGTTTTGTTTCATCATGCTCTACATGCCCTACCTGCAGGGAAATTAATGCCCTTGCCTATCCCGACCCGGAGTCTTTTGTCCTGACATCTTCTTGGTCCCAAAAGTTTAGAAACAAGCTGTCTGCATTACCACTCAATCTAAATAGCTTCTAGTTACACCAGGTACCTCTGTAAAAAGTCTTGGTTTCATGATCGATCCTGAT
>JAMWET010002961.1:17500-28762 GCA_024036415.1 Prochilodus magdalenae | reverse complement strand
CCCCAGCCACTATATGTTTTTCCCCATTCCCCCCCCCCCCCCTACTTAATAAGAGATGAACGCCAATATAGGCACTACGTCCAGATGTTCAGATGTGTCCTGGTCATACCTACACAGTTGCCTAGGCTATAAAATAAACCAGCTGTATGAAGCAGTTTACTACAGCGCCACCCTGAGGCAGACCAGTGCTGTGTCTGTAGTTAGTTAAGCAGGCTAAATAACTGGATTTGAGAGTCTGGAATTCGCAGCATGAATCAGAGTGGGGTTATTATCAGGGACCCCCAAGAATTAGGATTTTGAGACAACAAAACAAAACACCACTCAAAGAGTACTGTGGGAGTTCTGTAGGAGTTGTGTGGCAGTTGTGTGGCAGTTGTGTGGCAGTTCTGTGGGAGTTCTGTAGGAGTTCTGTTTTAGTTCTGTAGGAGTTCTATAGAAGTTCTGTGGCAGCTCTGTAGGAGTTGTGTGGCAGTTGTGTAGAAGTACTGTGGGAGTTCTGTTTTAGTTCTGTGGGAGTTCTGTAGGAGTTTTGTGGCAGTTCTGTGGGAGTTCTGTAGGAGTTCTGTGGCAGTTCTGTGGGAGTTCTATAGAAGTTCTGTGGCAGCTCTGTAGGAGTTGTGTGGCAGTTGTGTAGAAGTACTGTGGGAGTTCTGTTTTAGTTCTGTGACAGTTCTGTAGGAGTTGTGTGGCAGTTCTGTGGGAGTTCTGTAGGAGTTCTGCGGCAGTTCTGTGGGAGTTCTGTAGGAGTTCTGTGGCAGTTCTGTAGGAGTTCTGTGGGAGTTCTGTGGGACTTCTACAGGAGTTCTGTAGGAGTTCTGTGGCAGTTCTGTAGGAGTTCTGTGGGAGTTCTGTAGGAGTTCTGTGGGAGTTCTGTGGGACTTCTACAGGAGTTCTGTAGGAGTTCTGTAGGAGTTCTGTGGGAGTTCTGTGGGAGTTCTGTGGGACTTCTACAGGAGTTCTGTAGGAGTTCTGTAGGAGTTCTGTGGGAGTTCTGTGGGAGTTCTGTGGCAGTTCTGTAGGAGTTCTGTAGGAGTTCTGTGGCAGTTCTGTGGCAGTTCTGTGGGAGTTCTGTGTGAGTTCTGTAGGACTTCTACAGGAGTTCTGTAGGAGTTCTGTAGGAGTTCTGTGGCAGTTCTGTGGGAGTTCTGTGGCAGTTCTGTAGGAGTTCTGTGGGAGTTCTGTGTGAGTTCTGTAGGACTTCTGTAGGAGTTCTGTAGGAGTTCTGTGGGAGTTTTGTTTTAGTTCTGTAGGAGTTCTGTAGGAGTTCTGTGGCAGTTCTGTGGCAGTTCTGTGGGAGTTCTGTGGGAGTTTTGTTTTAGTTCTGTAGGAGTTCTGTAGGAGTTCTGTGGCAGTTCTGTGGCAGTTCTGTGGGAGTTCTGTGGGAGTTTTGTTTTAGTTCTGTAGGAGTTCTATAGGAGTTCTGTAGGAGTTCTGTAGGAGTTCTGTGGCAGTTCTGTGGGAGTTCTGTGGGAGTTTTGTTTTAGTTCTGTAGGAGTTCTGTGGCAGTTCTGTGGGAGTTCTGTGGGAGTTCTGTGGGAGTTTTGTTTTAGTTCTGTAGGAGTTCTGTGGGGTTCTTCGGTTTGCAACCTGGCAGTAAAATATATTTAAGCTGCAGTGAAGAGCGCCCAGATCAGGAATAGAAAATGGAAAGTGAAATAAAGGGTCAGTGTGTGTTTGTTGCCAAATATAGAAGCAAAATTAAATTTAAAAAAAAGAAAATATGTCAATTTAAAGGTAGCAAAAGTGGATTTATTAGTATAGGGCGTCAATAAATGTACATATAAATAAATCATAAATAAACACAGAGAGTGAAACAGTAACCCACGAGGTACAGAAGAATTCAGGTTGTATAAGGGGTATGAACATCTCTGTCAATTAACAAATTTAAAGGGTCTTACGACCAGTGAGATTCTCCTCTTGCAGGGTAGACTATGAGGAGTGAGCTAGGTACCGAGTCATGACCCTACCATAAGTTTTATGCAGCACCACCGCTGATTATGACTATAACCTCACCACATGCTGGCACAATAGCTCATATCTGTGGTGCAATTTTGCATTTACGCCTCAGTAATAATACTGAACCATGGCTGCTGCTTGTGTGCTGTAGCTGAACTCCCGTGCTGATTCCAAGTCTGCTCTCTGTTTGTTCTGGTTCTTTGTTTAGCCACTGCGGGTGTCAGCGTTGGCCAGCTGTCGAGACATGGGCCTGTGTGTGGTTTACAGGCACGTACTAGGGACGTACCCATGAGGCAATGTCTGATAGGTTCTTATAATTATCTGTGTAAAGAAGGAAGAGACATTCATTTGAAAGACATTCAGTTTAAAAATTTTTTACAAAAATATGGTAATTAAGGCAACACCTTAGCAACCAAACTGGGATACAATATAATGACCTAACAACCACCTGGGAAACATAAGTATGGCCTAGAACACTGGAATGGGTGGAGGAACAATGTTGGTGAATGAAGGATGAAGAATGAAGAGCTGGACGAAACAAGTTGGTGAATGGATGGAGGATTATGAACAGATGGAGAAACAATGTTGGTGACCGAATGAAGGACATGAACGGATGGAGGAACAAGTTGGGGAAGGATGAATGAAGGCAAACAAATATTGGTGAATGGTTAAAGAATGGATGATGAAGTAATGAATGTATGTAGATCATTGTGGTATGGATAAATGAATGAAGGGGTGCCCGGCAGCTCCAGACAGGAGGTGTAGCTTGCTAGTTTTTGCTTATAGCTTTAGCTCGCTTAAATTTCTCTGACTCCCCTTGGGTGTGGAAACTCTGTTATCTTGGGCGGGCAAAGACATCAGCCTCGTGATTGGCAGGGGACGCTTATGTAAGAGGAGGACCAGCCAGTTAATGCGAGAGGGAGAGGAAATATGGTGAACGTATCGGTTGGTATATGGTCAGTGGAAACGTTACTCAGAGGGTTTCTACCGAGTACACTGGCCTTCGTAACTTGTCTTCTCTCGTCCTCCATACCTCCCCACAGGGCTCTCTGGTTGCTATGGAAGACACTCCATCCTCTCAGGCTGATGCATGCTCCCGACGTCACTTCTCCAGAACTTTGATCTAGCTCGTAAACATGGCGGCAGAAGGTTGTTATTAACCCTTCATAACACAAGTATACTCAGGTAAAACTAATGGGGCAGACTGTGGGTCACCTTGCATGTTTACGGTGGTACGTACTGTTCCGGTTGTAGTTAGACAACCCCCCCCCATGTGCCATGCATTAGTGAGTAGCGCAGCAAGCGGCAATATGCATGCCTCACCACTAGAGTTCCAGGCATAACTCAATATGTAGCACTAAAGTAAATCAGGAACTCTGTAGGCGTCTATAAATACATGACACGTTTAAATCTACTAAAGGGCAACAGACATTGTTCAAATCACCATTAAAATATGAATGTGTGTATTACACACTCATCATCAAAAGAACAGCTGCACCCAGAAGGAGGTTAGTGGAGTGGAGTGGAGGGAGTGCGGTGGTGTTGGGAAGGAGGATAAAGGTGACCAGGATCAATAACTGATAATAAATTTAGACTGATATGATCAATATTTATTGAGCTACACATACAGAAGTCTGTCTCTCAGTATGGCGTCGGGCCGCCGTGTTTGCTAACCCAACACGCCAGACGTCTCGGTATGGAGCTGTAGAGGTTCACTAAATAGTGAGTCCTGTTGAAACCTATCCAGCGGCTTGAACATCCTCACACAGTTCCTGCAGATGGTGCGGTAGGGGTGGAGGGACACCAGGCCTTCTGGACGTGCCATCTTGGTGCTGAGCACGGTGCTTCCACATACGGATTCGAAAGCGGGACTCATCACTGAAGATGACCCGCTGCCATTCTGAGCCACTCCATGCCAGTCTGGTACGACACCGCTGCAGTCTTTGGTGATGGTGACGTGGTGTTCAGGACAGTCGTCGTCCTGTGTGGTGCAGGCATCTGCCTATGGTGCTGGCCCAAATGGGATGACTCATGGAGGCACCACTGCTCGCTGAATCATGGCTGTTGGGTCAGTCAGGTACAGGGATAAGGCCCGTCCTTGCTTATGTCACAGGTCCAGACCAGCGGGAAACTTGAATCAGTCGTATGTCTTACAACGTCACACCTACGGGTACCATGATTTCCTCTGGGTGCAGCTATTTGCGTGACCATGTTTCTGGTGATGAGGATGAATACAGCACAGATGCAGTAAAAGGAAGGAAGTTGGCAAACCTGATGTTTGTCTGCAGTTCATCTGCTCTTGAACAGTGTGGATCTGGGACCTCATCTCCCTCTTGGTGGCCCTCAGCTGCGTCTCCAGTTTTCTAAATAAAGGCTTGCAGGTGCAGCCATTGACAGGTGTCTGTACCAGTGACATGGCGATGTCTGAACAAGTTCATGTTTAAATGTAGCTGGCATATTGTCAAGATCCATTTCTACACATCACCTGTATTACACGGCCTTCCTGGTCACGATACAGGGTGTACAGCTGGTGCGCTTTTCCGTCCGGACACTTGCCGTCTTCCTGAGGGCTGGACCTGCTGCCTCACGGCTGTCCAGCCTATGAGTATATTGAGTTACCATGGAAGAATATGAGCTCTAAAGAAAACTATACTCCTACTCTCTCTTTGTGGCTCCTGGTCTTCCTTCTGGTGTGAGGACTGCATGCGGTCTCATTCAGTGCTTGTCCCATCCCGCAAAGTGCTCGGTCACTACTATGTCTGTCTTCAGCTGCTGATGCACTGACCTGGACAACAACCAGAGCCTTCGCTAACTGTGAGCTCTAGCTACGTGACCTCTGGGATGTTAAGGTAGGCTATAGGAGCTTAGTTGTTCACTCATGTTCATGTTTAAATGATTGACACATTTGGAGATGTATGTTTTTTTTCTTTGGGACCTAATCAATGCATGTTAATGCTCCCACCTTCCCAGGAAGCCCTTCATCCCGGGGTACAGACTGTGCTCTCCTCTGTGCTTTCAGTAAATCCCTCCTCTTCCTCATGGTTCTGCTTTATGCTCACCTCTGAACCTGTGAAATGGTGTTCGTCAGGGGTAGGAGATGGATTTAATGCGGTTCATAGGGAATATTACGGACCAGTTAGCTTTCAGTCAAAAGTTTAGACACACAAGAGTGTTGAACAAATCCAAAGTTCTATTTTTCTATTTTAGATTTTTTCAAACTAGCCCCTGGTTTTTGTATTTTTGTGTTAATGCAGCTTTGCACAAAGCATGCTGAAGAATGGACATATCATCCCATCACCAATCAACACCTCACTCCAGCCCTCTTCCTGGGAGGCTCCAGGTGTAGAGTCATTAGCAATTCATTTTTCTTTATATATATTGTAGCATCCTGCTTCTGGCGTGCAGAGCAGCCCAGCAAGAAGGCTCTCGGGAGGTGCCAGTCCCCAGTAAGAGGGACATTAAAGCAGTAAACAAGTGACTGATGTTCATTAAGATGGCTGGAAGGTGTTGTTTCTGCTTTGTTGTGGTGGGCAGTGGGGCTGGTGAGCTTGATCGAAAGACTACCAGGAATGCACACAGCGTGGTTGAAGGTAACCTGCCTGCTTCCAGGTTGTTCCAGTAGTTCACCCAGCCCCTTGTTCAATGAAAGGACATTGTCCTCAGGAGTGAAGTGTTTCCCAGCGTCTTATTCTATGCCAAAGCTACACTGGTGTCAGAGATGAGAAGTGTGTGCTGCCTCAGCGGTATGGAGAGGAACGGCACTTTCACAAACCCAGACAGGTCAAGGAAGTGAAGTTGCAAGTAAACAGCAACGACACAAGGACAGGAGGCACGACGAGGCTCAGCAGCAGAGTCCGGCCTGAGGACGGCAGCTGGCAGGACTTGACGGGAGCAGTGTGGCGGCTTGGCAACATAAGCGACACTTTGAGCAGGTAACGAGGGTGTGGTTGGCTAAGGCCAAGAGTCAGAGCTCCGGCACATGCAGGCAGGACCCTTCCTGGTGTGGAAAATACAGTGGGTGACAGAGACCCAGAGCAGGAGAGACCTTGATACTGTAAATAGGTTGGTGATGTTAATTAAGATAGTGGCTGTTCGTGTGGGTGCTGTGGTGCTGGTTAGCTGGGTAGAGTAACACCCATGAATGCACACTGTGTGGTCGGAGGTGACCTGCTGTCTTCTCGACTAAGCAGATGTTCTTCTCTCCCGCCTGTGTTCAATAAAACAGCATTTGCCTTTGCAATTTCCCATATCCCATATCCCATTTCAGGTTCTATGCGGACATCACCATATTTTGTTCAAGATGTCGAACCATTGGCTCATTCACACATCATTAATTCATTTACACAGTCAAATTTAAATTAATAAATTCATGTAGTCTTTATTTTTATATTAGCAGCTCACTGTAAGCATGTAAGTAGGAGGCTTTTTTTTAAACTCTGAAAACAATCAGGTCCCGAGTTTTGACGAGGAGCAAACAGTCATCTCACAACACACGAGTCCCCTTGAGTGTTTAAGATGGTTGTAACTCCAGGCTCCTGCAGATGGCGCTGCACGAGGATGATGGCTCTATAAACACCTGCTGGGTGTGAGTGACAGGATCAATAGATTGGGAAGAGGTGCTACAGTGCAGGGAATGTCTCGGAAATGTGTGGAAAACGCTCCAGAGCAGATGTTAATGACTGGCTACAAGGAGGGACTGCATGTGGGCGTGGCCAAAGACCATAGTGTGAAGGAAGTAGCTGAATCTGCAGGTGTATGCAAGCGTACGGTCATACGGGTCTACCAGCAGTGGATACAATCCCAGTCTACAGGGAATTCTCCTCGGAACTGTGCCAGGGAAGGCATCCACCAAATCTGGATCACCTGATCAATTCTTTGATGTAAGAGTGTCTGAACACTGATGTGGCTACATCCAGAAACTTCATCAAGCCAATCAAAGCTGTTATGGGTGCTGGTGGAGGTGTTACACGCTATTAGGCACGTTTCAGTCACAGGGACATCGTTGTTTTTGTCCGTTGAGCTTATAAACTCTGACAGAAGAAAACGAGCTTTTCACGGTTAAGAAATCCACAAAGCTCACTAGAATAAAGGGAGCGGGGAGAAAACCTTATACATATCACATACATGGCTCTTTACGCAGCTGTCAGCTCCTGCCTCCAGTAACAGACTCACTGTTTTCCTGGGATTTAAGGCGGCAGCCACATGAAGAGCCGTGTCTCCAACCTGTGGAAAACATTGCATCATCTTCAGTCAACAGTAGAATGGGTTTCATCGTGCAGGCTTTGGGATGCTTTAGATCCACAGCTGGCGCTGCCACTGAGGTTTACTGACATCAAGCGACCCATACTGTCTACAAACACCAACAAACAACAAGCCGTGACCCACCTTCACTGGAACCAGAGCAAACCCAGCGCGAACGCTGGAGGAGCTGGCCTGGTTTTTCTCAGCCACAGAGCAGAACGCACCCAGGAGAGTCTTTATCATCACCGCCTGACTGTACCGTGCAGCAACGTGCAGGCATGTGTCACCTGCCTCAGTCTTACACTCCACTGCTCAGTTGTCAGGTTTAACTTCTTACATAACAGACTTGTGTGTTAGTGCACTGTAAGTAGTGTGTTGGTGTACAGTAACTCAGTAAGTGTAATGTGTTAGTGTGCTGTAAGTAGTGTGTCGGTGTACAGTAACTCAGTAAGTGTAATGTGTTAGTGTGCTGTAAGTAGCGTGTTGGTGTACGGTAACTCAGTAAGTGTAATGTGTTAGTGTGCTGTAAGTAGCGTGTCGGTGTACAGTAACTCAGTAAGTGTAATGTGTTAGTGTGCTGTAAGTAGCGTGTTGGTGTACGGTAACTCAGTAAGTGTAATGCGTTAGTGTGCTGTAAGTAGTGTGTTGGTGTACGGTAACTCAGTAAGTGTAATGTGTTAGTGTGCTGTAAGTAGTGTGTTGGTGTACAGTAACTCAGTAAGTGTAATGTGTTAGTGTGCTGTAAGTAGTGTGTCGGTGTACAGTAACTCAGTAAGTGTAATGTGTTAGTGTGCTGTAAGTAGCGTGTTGGTGTACGGTAACTCAGTAAGTGTAATGTGTTAGTGTGCTGTAAGTAGCGTGTCGGTGTACAGTAACTCAGTAAGTGTAATGTGTTAGTGTGCTGTAAGTAGCGTGTTGGTGTACGGTAACTCAGTAAGTGTAATGCGTTAGTGTGCTGTAAGTAGTGTGTTGGTGTACGGTAACTCAGTAAGTGTAATGTGTTAGTGTGCTGTAAGTAGTGTGTTGGTGTACGGTAACTCAGTAAGTGTAATGTGTTAGTGTCCTGTAAGTAGTGTGTCGGTGTACAGTAGCTCAGTAAGTGTAATGTGTTAGTGTGCTGTAAGTAGTGTGTTGGTGTACAGTAACTCAGTAAGTGTAATGTGTTAGTGTGCTGTAAGTAGTGTGTTGGTGTACAGTAACTCAGTAAGTGTAATGTGTTAGTGTCCTGTAAGTAGTGTGTTGGTGTACAGTAACTCAGTAAGTGTAATGTGTTAGTGTACTGTAAGTAGTGTGTTGGTGTACAGTATCTCAGTAAGTGTAATGTGTTAGTGTGCTGTAAGTAGCGTGTTGGTGTACGGTAACTCAGTAAGTGTAATGTGTTAGTGTGCTGTAAGTAGCGTGTCGGTGTACGGTAACTCAGTAAGTGTAATGTGTTAGTGTGCTGTAAGTAGCGTGTTGGTGTACGGTAACTCAGTAAGTGTAATGTGTTAGTGTGCTGTAAGTAGCGTGTTGGTGTACGGTAACTCAGTAAGTGTAATGTGTTAGTGTGCTGTAAGTAGTGTGTCGGTGTACAGTAACTCAGTAAGTGTAATGTGTTAGTGTGCTGTAAGTAGCGTGTTGGTGTACGGTAACTCAGTAAGTGTAATGCGTTAGTGTGCTGTAAGTAGTGTGTTGGTGTACGGTAACTCAGTAAGTGTAATGTGTTAGTGTCCTGTAAGTAGTGTGTTGGTGTACAGTAGCTCAGTAAGTGTAATGTGTTAGTGTGCTGTAAGTAGTGTGTTGGTGTACAGTAACTCAGTAAGTGTAATGTGTTAGTGTGCTGTAAGTAGTGTGTTGGTGTACAGTAACTCAGTAAGTGTAATGTGTTAGTGTCCTGTAAGTAGTGTGTTGGTGTACAGTAACTCAGTAAGTGTAATGTGTTAGTGTACTGTAAGTAGTGTGTTGGTATACAGTATCTCAGTAAGTGTAATGTGTTAGTGTGCTGTAAGTAGCGTGTTGGTGTACAGTAACTCAGTAAGTGTAATGTGTTAGTGTGCTGTAAGTAGCGTGTTGGATGTACAGTATCTCAGTAAGTGTAATGTGTTAGTGTGCTGTAAGTAGCGTGTTGGTGTACAGTTAACTCAGTAAGTGTAAAGAGTTAGTGTGCTGTAAGTAGTATGTTGGTGTACAGTAACTCAGCAAGTGTAATGTGTTGGTGTACAGTAACTCAGTAAGTGTAATGTGTTAGTGTGCTGTAAGTAGTGTTGGTGTACAGTATCTCAGTAAGTGTAATGTGTTAGTGTGCTGTAAGTAGTGTTGGTGTACAGTAACTCAGTAAGTGTAATGTGTTAGTGTGCTGTAAGTAGCGTGTTGGTGTACGGTAACTCAGTAAGTGTAATGTGTTAGTGTGCTGTAAGTAGCGTGTTGGTGTACGGTAACTCAGTAAGTGTAATGTGTTAGTGTGCTGTAAGTAGTGTGTTGGTGTACAGTAACTCAGTAAGTGTAATGTGTTAGTGTGCTGTAAGTAGTGTGTTGGTGTACAGTAACTCAGTAAGTGTAATGTGTTAGTGTACTGTAAGTAGTGTGTCGGTGTACAGTAACTCAGTAAGTGTAATGTGTTAGTGCACTGTAAGTAGTGTGTTGGTGTACAGTAACTCAGTAAGTGTAATGTGTTAGTGTGCTGTAAGTAGTGTGTCGGTGTACAGTAACTCAGTAAGTGTAATGTGTTAGTGTGCTGTAAGTAGCGTGTTGGTGTACGGTAACTCAGTAAGTGTAATGTGTTAGTGTGCTGTAAGTAGTGTGTCGGTGTACAGTAACTCAGTAAGTGTAATGTGTTAGTGTGCTGTAAGTAGCGTGTTGGTGTACGGTAACTCAGTAAGTGTAATGCGTTAGTGTGCTGTAAGTAGTGTGTTGGTGTACGGTAACTCAGTAAGTGTAATGTGTTAGTGTGCTGTAAGTAGTGTGTTGGTGTACGGTAACTCAGTAAGTGTAATGTGTTAGTGTCCTGTAAGTAGTGTGTCGGTGTACAGTAGCTCAGTAAGTGTAATGTGTTAGTGTGCTGTAAGTAGTGTGTTGGTGTACAGTAACTCAGTAAGTGTAATGTGTTAGTGTGCTGTAAGTAGTGTGTTGGTGTACAGTAACTCAGTAAGTGTAATGTGTTAGTGTCCTGTAAGTAGTGTGTTGGTGTACAGTAACTCAGTAAGTGTAATGTGTTAGTGTACTGTAAGTAGTGTGTTGGTGTACAGTATCTCAGTAAGTGTAATGTGTTAGTGTGCTGTAAGTAGCGTGTTGGTGTACGGTAACTCAGTAAGTGTAATGTGTTAGTGTGCTGTAAGTAGCGTGTCGGTGTACGGTAACTCAGTAAGTGTAATGTGTTAGTGTGCTGTAAGTAGCGTGTTGGTGTACGGTAACTCAGTAAGTGTAATGTGTTAGTGTGCTGTAAGTAGCGTGTTGGTGTACGGTAACTCAGTAAGTGTAATGTGTTAGTGTGCTGTAAGTAGTGTGTCGGTGTACAGTAACTCAGTAAGTGTAATGTGTTAGTGTGCTGTAAGTAGCGTGTTGGTGTACGGTAACTCAGTAAGTGTAATGCGTTAGTGTGCTGTAAGTAGTGTGTTGGTGTACGGTAACTCAGTAAGTGTAATGTGTTAGTGTCCTGTAAGTAGTGTGTTGGTGTACAGTAGCTCAGTAAGTGTAATGTGTTAGTGTGCTGTAAGTAGTGTGTTGGTGTACAGTAACTCAGTAAGTGTAATGTGTTAGTGTGCTGTAAGTAGTGTGTTGGTGTACAGTAACTCAGTAAGTGTAATGTGTTAGTGTCCTGTAAGTAGTGTGTTGGTGTACAGTAACTCAGTAAGTGTAATGTGTTAGTGTACTGTAAGTAGTGTGTTGGTATACAGTATCTCAGTAAGTGTAATGTGTTAGTGTGCTGTAAGTAGCGTGTTGGTGTACAGTAACTCAGTAAGTGTAATGTGTTAGTGTGCTGTAAGTAGCGTGTTGGATGTACAGTATCTCAGTAAGTGTAATGTGTTAGTGTGCTGTAAGTAGCGTGTTGGTGTACAGTAACTCAGTAAGTGTAATGTGTTAGTGTGC
>JAMWET010002961.1:0-12500 GCA_024036415.1 Prochilodus magdalenae | reverse complement strand
GTACCTTCAGATGTACTTAAGTATGGAGAGTAACAGTACTAAAGTACGTACCTTCAGATGTACTTAAGTATGGAGAGTAACAGTACTAAAGTACGTACCTTCAGATGTACTTAAGTATGGAGAGTAACAGTACTAAAGTACGTACCTTCAGAGGTACTGAAGTATGGAGAGTAACAGTACTAAAGTACGTACCTTCAGAGGTACTGAAGTATGGAGAGTAACAGTACTAAAGTACGTACCTTCAGAGGTACTGAAGTATGGAGAGTAACAGGAGCATGGTTTATTACGGCTCTAATGTCCTATTATCATTTCTGGAACAGGACTCTTCATCAGCTCAGTCGGAGCAGAGGAGCTGATTCGGTCAGAATCTCAGCGATCGTCTGTAAAGGTATGAGAGAAGGCTGAGATCATTTCTCTGAGCTCGACTCTTTTTGTCTATCCCTAATATCTCATGTCTGACTGGTGTGTGAATTTTTTATTAGATTTTATGACTTTATTATTTATTGTTTATATTGTACTGTCTAATCTCTCTATGTATTTGGTACCTTGCTATGCCTTTGCTGCTGTAACACTGTGAATTTCCCCACTGTGGGGAAATAAAGGAAGGACTATCTTATCTTATTGACCAGGCGTCCCCTAACATTCTGACTTGGGGGCCAAACTGTGATATGTGTGGTGGGATGAAATAAGTAGAAACTGTAAAAGAGCATTATATTATATTGCACTGTATTATTTTACACACTGTGTATTAATGTATTAATACAGGATGGTGACACTCAGTGTGGTGTAGATAAAGATGCACTGGTTATAACCCAACAGTCAATCTGAAATATTAGCCAATCGTGGCGTAGAGGGAGGGGCTTCTGAAAACGGGTGGGAAACAAAGCGTAACGAGGTGGTGAAGATGCTCTGTTCTGCGTGCCATCTAGCGTTTAACACAGGTACTGCAGCCTGCTGTTACTCTCATCAACCACTAGGTGGTATGTATCCTCCTTCATCCACAATATTTATTTTAAAGGGCCAATATCCTACATATTTACTGTATTTTCTCCTCTGATGCCCATTTATTATATTATGTGTATTTGTATTTGAAAACAGTAAATTCAACGACAGGTTTTGTTTACATATTTGATGTAAAGAGCTTGAGGGAGAGAAACACAAGCAACTTTGCAATAACAGCAGCAATGTGGTGGCGACCCTGCGTATAATTTTCCAATCTTCACTTAGCGGGCTTGTTTATGTTCACTTTTGTCACTATGCATCTTTTTATGTTTTATGTGCATTTTAATTTTAGCTACAAGAAAGAGCAAACTGACTCTTTTGTACAGACAGTGGAATCATCAAAAACTGATTAATCAAGTCAAGTCAGCATTATATAATTTATCATTTCTGCAGTGGTTATATGGAGAACCGGAAGTGAGCTGTACCCTGCGCCCACTTAAACCGGAAGTAACCGTGACGTTTGTCAACAATCGTTTACAAACATCAGACAGATAATATCAGAGAAACAACACACAGTACAAGTATTTTACATTGATTTCTACAACATTTAAATGAATAGTATACGTGCATAGCACTGTATCAGTGCTTTATCATAAACTTTTGTTGCCGCAGTGTTTCGTTGTTCAGACAGCTTGACGCCAAGTGCCGTAAACGATTCTTAACTGTCGCAACTCAATCTGGCTGTTCCTCATCTCACAAACCTTTTATTGTTTACGACAGGTTTGTAAAAAAAAAAAAAAAAAAAAAATATATATATATATATATATACATATATATATATATATATATATGTATATATATATATATATATATATATATATATATATATATATATATATCTGTGGTTTCCATCACCATAACGCAACGTAACTGTTGGAAAACAAGCCCATTTGTGGTCTTTAAACAGTTTGTAACTGGTATTTCCGTCAATCTGACAATATTTCCTCAACATTTCTCAACCCAGTCGGGGGTGCGTTTCCCGTACAACGACGGAGGTTAGCACTGAACTAACGTGGTCCGATGCATCGTTAAACTAACAAACATCTGAAGTACGACCGTTTCCCGAAAGCGTCGTACTTTGTTAGTACCACAGTAGTTTGAACCATGTTGGGTTTGAACAAACCATAGCTCGAACCACCATGTTTCCAGATGTGTTCGGTCGGACTTTCACAGCGGGAAACTGCGGGAAAGCTCACGAACCGGCGAGATTAAACCAGAGAATGATAGTTGTGACCGAAATCACGTAATGAACACATTATTTTGGCAACCCATGTTTATTCATATGATAAAAATCCAACAATAATATTAATAGAATCAACAATCAAATGTTAATAAAAATATAACAATAATAATAATAATAATAATAATATATAAGTATTAATATATTAATGTGCATCATTATCATTATAAACATGGTAATAATATGCAAAGCTTCTTTTAGAACGAACAAATGGAAGAGCTTTTAGCCACACCGATGCATTTGTAGGCTCTGACACTGAAATTACTTGGATACATCGCTGTGTCTCACTGGCGCAGTGGGCTGATCTGCTGAAAACGCCATGCCATAGCGATGTGATCCGTTTCTCATGCAGGCAGACGCGGGGTCGAATCTGAAGTGTTCTTCCCACCTTTTTATGAGGATAACGAAAGCTCTCAGTGTTACAATGTACCCCCCCTCTCTGAAAGTAAGATATTATTGCTATTTATTTGCATTGCATCATATATGGTGGCATAAACAGCAATTCTTTTCTTTAACAGACCCTGAGTGATCCTACCTGCATCCCAGTCCCTTCTACCCATTCTTTTCCCCCTGTTCTAGTCGTGGGAGATGTATAATGTATCTATTTAAAGAGCCATGTTGGCACTCTATCGGTAAATTGGAAATAAAATATTTTAAATTCTTCTTGAACTACTAGATTTTGATTACTATACCCCAACATGTAGCTATAATGTCATGTTGTTCCAATAAGCTATTTTAAGACAAGCTGGGAAATACACAAAACCATAACACAGTAGTCAGGAAACAACTGCTGTTAATCCTAAAGACTAATCAGAATTAGTCTCTCCTGTTCCCTCTATTAAAACTCACATTTTTATTAGTTTATTTTATAATGGTCACTCCTAGTTCTAAAACCTCAGGTCTAAAAAACAGAACACATGATGAGGTATTAAAAGGTGTTAAGTGATGACTGGGTATTAATACTAGGGCTATATTTGCTTGAACGATTTACCCTACAACATGTCTTGAACGGGGACCAGCAACATGTAGCCTATTTACCCACCTCCTGCTCCACCAGTGATACCACAGAAACACCTGAGAGTGAAATAATGCTGGAAGAGCAGAGCCTGTCTAACGTTACACAGCTAACACACGCGCATGGATTATAGCGACATTATTTAAAGAATGCAGCTAAAAGTAGAAACAGAGAAATACACTGAGATGTGTGTTGGGAACTACACGTTTAAATACTTTGACAGTATATATGTTCGTACCCGGAGTTTGGTGTACATTTTCAGCTTACTGACACGTTACCTGGCGTCCTCCGTCATCGATGACGTGGTCACCAGGAACTAAGCTTCTAACCACAGGTCTACAGCTGTAGTTCCAACTACTCAACTTAACGATAGTGTTTGCGAACGTTCGGTGGAACTACGGTTTTGGGAAACACCTGTGTCGCTTAACGATGGTTCGGACTATGCAACTTACCAACGTGGTTACCTCCATAGTTTGAACCATGGTTTTGGGAAACACTTGCGTCGCAGCTGTGTCGTTCCAACTATGTAAGTTGCTAACGTAGTTAGCAACGATGGTTTTGGGAAACGCACCCCGGATCGGTTTTTGGTGTTGTGCCCGCATACGAGGCTTCTGAGATAAACAACTACATTTCCCATGATCCCCCCCGCGCACCGTCTAACCCCACAGAGCTGCCAAGCTGCAGTAGCTATTTCAGAGAGGAGGCGTGCTGCAACAAAGCCCAGTGCAAAGTTATGTGCGTGTGTGGGTGACAAGCATCACTTTCTGAGGCTCTGGCTTCATGAATAGCCGCAGTGTGGCGAGAGCTGTGTGTGTGGGGACGGAAAGGGAGGGAGGTGAGAGTTCAGCATGGCTTGGCCGTATCAGGTGACCATGTGGAGGAGTTGTAGTAGCTGCTGCAGCTCAGACTTCACCAACTCCGGAGAATGACAAACCAGGGAGCCACATACAGCGAAGAGGAAGGCGAGGATGAAGCCCTGGCTTTTGGATATTACGACGAAGATGATTTCGATGCCTTCACGGACGCAGATGGAGACTGTGACTGCGATCAGGGAGGTCAGCACACACTTTTATTAGGCTGTTATTATTGCTATTCTTTGTTTTTACGCCCAGGCTGGAAGGTCACTGTCTCTTATGAACCCTGTGCACATTTAATCACCTTGCTACAATGCAACGGTCCTTGTTGCCGAGTTTCTGAGTGGGTGCCAACTTGGGCCAGCCCCTATGGGTCAAGGGCATGACTCTGGAACACCTACAACACTAAGATGCACTGACCCTTGACCAAATATAGGTCAGGCATCACTGTGCAGCATGGGCTGTTGCATAAATATCTGTTACCAGGCCTGATCTGCGACTACACTGATGGACTTTCGCTCCCCTAGGGCCAACCTGCCCCCAGTTCAGATTTAAAGGCTGGCAGCCTACAGTTTGGAGACAGTCGTGAGCGAGACCCGACGAATGGACACTATAGGAGTTGAGAAAGCTGATTATCTACTGTAACGCTGTTTGCATGTGCCGCTGCCTTCCCCAGATCAAAACTGAAGCAGGCCTATCAGATGTTTACTCCTTTTCCCAGAAGCGCCGCACTAAGAAGCTCCGACAAACATAGCCGGATACCGCAAGCAGTATTTTAGGACTGGAAGTGGCCATCAGTCTCCCTAAATGCAGTCCACATTCCTCAGTAGAGAGCTAGCGAGGTCTCAGCAGGAGCATGTGATTGGAGAGAGGGTGTTGGCTGCGCCCCCTGTGTTCAACAAGCTCTGTCCTGGACGAACACCAAACTCTGCATGAGCCGGAATGCCGGGTGATGCATTTCCAGAGAAATCCTCTGATGGGTGGATTCGGCTACTCTAAGGTAGGCCATCGATGACACCAGTGCACTGACCACCTGCTCTGGAGCAGCCCTACGGTCACCGGCCCAGTGCCAAATGTTGTCTAGAGGGGTATATAAAGCCCCCCTGCGTTGGCCTGGGGGGATAAGTGGAACTGCTTCTTCTCTGGAGCGAAGGAGCTCCATCAATGCCTTAGGGCTTGATGTCCACTCTTATAGAGATTGACTCGATTAGAGATGGTTTTCAAAACTGCTGGTCTTTCAAATTTTAGCTACACTTTATTTAAATCCATGTCTCTTAAAATGGTGGTCTAAAAGCGGTGGTCTTTATTACGCCACCCACTGTAGGAGCTATACAGCTCACAACATCACACAGCACTGGTTCAGGACTGTGTACCACACACACATACCTACACTCCTGTATCACCACCATCCTCTCTAGACACAACCAATAAGTCCCCCAATATATTCCAGAAAGTGCCAAGTCCAAAGTATAAGTAAAGGGGAATTCCACTTATTTTTCGATACGATCTCTGTATAATTCAGCGGGTGACAGATAAACCATAGTTATTCGGTTTGGTTTGGTGTTACGCCACCTTATGCGGAGAAACTTGGCTGACTCGTGACGCGTCTTTTACCATGGTGGTGATGCGTAACCAGGGGTCGGAGACCACGTGTACAACACAAATCTAGAGATCTTATTTACTATCCAAACCACACATGTCTTGTGTGTGTGTGTATGTGTATATATATATATATATATATATATATATATATATATATATATACATACATACATACATACATACACATATATATATACATACATATATATATATACATATATATATGGAATTTCGATCATGGAATGTTGGAAAAAGATGGAAAATCTGAAAATAATAATTTTAGTTTTTTTCCTGTACCACGTCCCGTAGTGTGCCCCTCCACCAATAATAGACTTGATGCTTTGGCTTAAACTCAAGCCTCATCACAGAACTACCTTAGAACAGCTTCTCAGACATCAGACAGTGTGTTCATATGCATGGTGTTCAAATGCAGATTCCAAAAATATTGGCACCCCAGATTTTCAGTACTTGTGGGATGGAGGCTCCCCTCGGTGAGAATGACCCATCGCTGAGTCTCCGTCTTTATGGTTTGACAGGGCTGGCTGGAGGACACTTGTCCAGGGATCCTGGGCCACCTGTTCCATGCAGACATTCACAGTTCATTGAGTTTGTTGGGGTTTCTCTTGTGAACTACCCTCTTCAGATTTCCGAATGGAATCCCAAGTCTTTTCCCCTGACGCGGAAGGTGTTCGGAGAACGTTCATATGGACCTCTCGTTTAGCAGAGAGGAGCAGGGGGCAGCACTCAGGGCTCCTTAACTTCATTAAAGGGGAATTCCACCAATGTTTTCAAAATTTCTGTGAATGTAAACAAAGAGTCTGTCTCAAAACCCACAGAGCTGCCTAAGTACACAGTCATTCGGAGGGGTTTAATGTGAAACGGCTGATCCTGCAGCAACTTACTGAGTCGGTGTTGTTCACAGTGGTGGTGAATGGAACCAGACGTCTCCCTCTAAAAGCTGCCTCACGAAAGTTACTGTTTTACTGTTTTGTGGTATTCTTTCATGGTGGACACACACATACAGTCCTAAAAGTTTGGAAAACTTGTGGAATTCACCTTTAATTTTAACTTAATATTGTGATATTGTGTGTATATATATATATATATATATATATATATATATATATATATATATATATATATATATATATCTCTATCCACTGGCCACTTCATTAGGTACACCTTCTTGTATCTACACTCTTATCAGCTCCACTGACCATATAGGACACTCTGTAGTTCTACAGGTCCAGACTGTAGTCCATCGGTTTCTCTGTGTACTGTATTACCCTGTTCTTCAATGGTCAGGACCCCCACAGGACCACCACAGAGCAGGTATGATGTGGGTGGTGGATCATTCTCAGCTGTTGGATCGCTCAGTGTCGCTGCTGGACTAAGAATCATCCACCAACCAAAACTATCCAGTACAACAGCGTCCTGTGGGGCAGCGTCCTGTGGGGCAGCGTCCTGTGGGGCAGCGTCCTGTGGGGCAGCGTCCTGTGGGGCAGCGTCCTGTGGGGCAGCGTCCTGTGGAGCAGCGTCCTGTGGAGCAGCGTCCTGTGGGGCAGCGTCCTGTGCCCACTGCTGAAGGACTAAAGGATGGCCAACACTGCACTGTGCAGCAGCAGATGAGCTATCGTCTCTGACTGTCCATCTACAAGGTGGAGCAGCAAGGTAGGAGTGTCTAATAGAGTGGACAGTGAGTGGACACAGTGTCTAAACACTCCAGCAGCACTGCTGTGTCTGATCCACTCACACCAACACCACGTCAGTGTCACTGCAGTGCTGAGAATGATCCACCACCCACACCATACCTGCTCTGTGGTGGTCCTGTGGGGGTCCTGACCATTGAAGAACAGGGTAATACAGTATACAGAAAAACAGATGGACTACAGTCTGGACCTGTACACCTACAGAGTGTCCTGTATGGTCAGTGGAGCTGATAGGAGTGTAGATACAAGGAGGTGGCTGGTGCATGTATGTACGTTTACACTGAGATGCTCTCTTACGTCTTGCGTCTTATGTACTGGCTGATCTCTGAGTTCTCTTTCCAGCTGTATAACTGAGGTCTTCCACAGTAGTCTCTGATTAAGTCCATACAGGATGGGCCGTGCTTTAGGCGCAGATTTGTGTTCACACTTCAAAGCTCATTTAATTTCTATTAGACTGTAAAACTCATTTCCTTAAATACAAACTAAACGTTCTGCGGAAATTATGAATTTAACTGGGATTTAAATTTGTGCCCCAGGCCTTGCCACAAGGACGTGAAGGCTTGAAAGAGAATTCCCCTTTCAAGTAATGTGGGAAATGGGAATGCGTATTATAAGCCGGTGTTCCTCTCTGCGCTCTCGCTCTCTCTCTCTCTCTCTCTCTCTCTCTCTCTCTCTCTCTCTCTCTCTCTCTCTCTCTCTCTCTCTCTCTCTCTCTCTCTCTCTCTCTCTCTCTCTCTCTCTCTCTCTCTCTCTCTCTCTCTCTCTCTCTCTCTGCAGTCCTGGGCTTCAGAGACCCTTTCAGCGGTGAGGTGAAGCCTCGGATCTTGCTGATGGGCTTACGGCGCAGCGGCAAATCCTCCATCCAGAAAGTGGTGTTCCACAAGATGTCCCCCAACGAGACTCTCTTCCTGGAGAGCACCAATAAGATTTGCAGAGAGGACGTCTCCAACAGCTCCTTCGTCAGCTTCCAGATCTGGGACTTTCCCGGCCAGATCGATTTCTTCGACCCCACTTTTGATTACGAGATGATATTCAGGGGAACGGGAGCGCTCATCTTCGTCATCGACTCACAGGTGAAGTGCTGGGACTGTAGGAAATGTATTTGGGTCGGGACGCTTGACGCCGTGCGGCTCCAGAATTGTGTATATCCAGCAGTGATCATGGACCCGGGACTTTAAACCAGGGGGCATCAGTGGACCACTTTGTGCAGACCAGGACACGTACATGTGCTTGGCCGATACTGAGTCCGGTACCTTACTGAATTAGTTGGAATGAAGGAGCTGTTATTACAGTGATATCTTTAAAATCTAGCTGATTTAAATGATGAGCATTAGGCAGCTATGCTACATTAGCTATCATAGACGGAGTATTATTATTATTATTATTATTATTACTATTATTATTATTATTATTATTATTAATAATAATAACAATAATAATAAATAATAATATCAGTAGTAGTATTGATGTTGTTGTTGTTAATAATAATAATAATAATAATATTATTATTGGCATTATTTTTATATAACAACAACAACACTAATAATAATAATAATAATAATAATAACCAAACAACATCAATACTACTACTACTAATATTATTATTATTATTATTTATTATTATTATTATAATTGACATTATTATTTTTTATATAACAACAACAATAATAATAATAACCAAACAACAATAATAAAATGAATATTGTTATTATTATTATTATTATTATTATTGATAACAACAAACAACTACAATATTGATAATAATAACAACCAACCACAAAACAGTAATAATAATAAAATTATGATAATGATGATGATGGTGGTTATTATTATTATTATTATTATTTATTATTATAAAACAACCACCAACAACAAACAACTGCAATAATATCGATAATAATAATTATTATTGTTTTCAGTTACTATTCTTATTAATAATGAAAATATCATCAACAACAACAGCAACAACAACAATAATAATAATAACAACATTTTATTTGTAAAGGCTTTTTCGTACCGATGGCTGCTCAGTGTTTTACAGATGGTCGTCATCAGTAATAACAGAAATGATATGTTTTTATAGACACAAATCAAATTTCTGAATATCTGCAGAGGGGATTGTCCACGTCAGGGCAGCTGTATGTTTGGTAGTTTTGACGTCTGCTCCGTTTGAGTTGCAGCTGGACTTCCTCTAAAGCCAGACATGCCCTGTGTGATTTTAGAAATCTTCATTGGTGGAGATTCACAGTATGTGAAATTGACTGTTTAAAGCTAGATTTATACTCGGTGCATTAAATAAGTGGCGTGATTATGCGTGCACCAAAAAACAAACCTTCTTTAACGTCTTAGGATGTTTTTCAGAAACCAGTCTAAGATGAAACACTTTGGTATATGGGTGGAGCTAAACTTCTGTAGGCTGAATATCGTCGCTGTCCAATGAAAAACATGCATCTCAATTTTTGTTGATTTTTACTTTTAATCATTTGAACACAGCAGCTGTTGTTTACACTGTCTGGAAATTTTGTGATGAATGGACCAACAGAAATGGTCCAAAACCACCTGGAAAATATTCTGGTTCCATTGACTTACATGGAAATGAAATGAGGTTTTCGGCCTTTCCTGTAAAGTTACCGTTTTGGAGATACTTGCTTGTTTTTCTTTGGACAGTGATGATATGCAGACACCAAGTAAAGGTGTTGGTTTTTGTGACATCACAAACCATGAATTCAAAACATGGCTGCTTAGTATCTGTATATGGGTTGAGGACTAATCGTGTGTTTTGAAACATTAACGGTGTTTCCAGATATCAAAAACCGGTTTATTTAACAAAGCACTGAACGTCTGTTTCTCCGTAATACAGGCTGTTTAATCGAGTTCAGATTCTAAAATATATCTGCATGAAGGTCACATGACTTGCATGCTTAGAACCTGCATGTTCTACCTGATTTCTCTTCTCTTTATCGCCACATATGCGCAACGTCTGAAGATTAATGCGCTGCTGCTGGTTTTTCTGCTGTTGCTGTTTGAACACAAGCTTGGAGAAACTCTAGTTCTGCTCCTCTGTTCAGGACGACTATGTGGAAGCCCTGAGCCGACTCCACCTCACCGTGACTCGTGCCTACAAAGTGAACCCGGACATCAACTTCGAGGTGTTCATCCATAAAGTGGACGGGTTGTCTGATGACCACAAGATTGAGAAGCAGAGGGACATCCACAAACGGGCCAATGATGACCTGGCTGACGCTGGCTTAGAGAGGATACATTTAAGGTTGGAGTCTTGTAAACTGTAACCCCTGTGATTCATGTTCAACTGACCAATAATGACCGATATACACCAATCAGCCGTAACATTAACACGCTGTCCATCATATCAGCTCCACTGACCATACAGGACACTCTGTAGGTGTACAGTTCCAGACTGTAGTCCATCTGTTTCTCTGTGTACTGTATTACCCTGTTCTTTAATGGTCAGGACCCCCACAGGACCACCACAGAGCAGGTAGTATGTGGGAGGTGGATTATTCTTAGCGCTGCAGTGACACTGACGTGGTGGTGGTGTGTTAGTGTGTGTGGTGCTGGTGTGAGTGGATCAGACACAGCAGTGCTGCTGGAGTGTTTAGACACTGTGTCCACTCACTGTCCACTCTATTAGACACTCCTACCTTGCTGGTCCACCTTGTAGATGGACAGTCAGTGACGATAGCTCATCTGCTGCTGCACAGTGCAGTGTTGGTCATCCTCTAGTCCTTCATCAGTGGACACAGGACGCTGCCCCACAGGACGCTGCCCGCAGGACGCTGCCCACAGGACGCTGCCCGCAGGACGCTGCCCACAGGACACTTCTGGCTGGAAAGTTTTATCCAGCAGTGACACTGAGGTGTCCAGCAGCACTGCTGTGTCTGATCCACTCACACCAGCACCACACACACTAACACACCACCACCAGTGTCACTGCAGTGCTGAGAATGATCCACCACCCACATCATACCTGCTCTGTGGTGGTCCTGTGGGGGTCCTGACCATTGAAGAACAGAGTAATAAAGTATTTCTCTCCACTCCATGTAAACTGGGCGGTCCTAATATTCCGTAGGCATTCAACTGACCAATCGCAAGGCTGATGTTTCTGGCCCTGCCCACACGACACAGTTAGAGAAACTTATAGAGCTAAAGCTAATCAGCATAACCAAAAGCTAGCAAGCTAGCTCCTGTCAGTAGCACGTTTGTCCATCTGTCTGTCTAGTTAGCTTCACATAAAAGCTGGATAATGATTTTAGCTCGGTGTGAGTGAGCACCGAGGGGCTCGGAGCTGAACAGTGGCGTGAAAGTGAGTTACACTAAACACAGCCGTTCTTGCATAATTCTGTTTGAGGATCGCATCAGCGTTCTTCCTCCGATCCGCTTTATGAACGCCATCCGTTATGTGACCGTCTCTAGTGCTCGGCTGTATTGCTGTATTGGTTTAACTGAAAGTCATATGATCTGTCTTCTCAGTTTCTACCTGACAAGCATCTACGATCACTCCATCTTCGAGGCCTTCAGCAAAGTTGTGCAGAAGCTCATTCCCCAGCTGCCAACCCTGGAGAATCTACTCAACATCTTTATATCTGTGAGTGATGACACGCGCTCCATTTCCACCCCACAAGATACGAAAATGCAATCTGTAGCAGACTCCTCCGTCCTGGAGGCCCCCAGCGCCTCACAACTCTGTATCTGTTCCTGCTGCCGTACGTCTCGTTAACCCTTCGCGGTCTGGAGGTGTTGTTGGGCAGGGCAGTTTAAATGTAATAATATTTATATGATGTCGTTACACTCTGAATACATTGGAATTTGATTTACACCGTGTGCGGATTCCGCACTTCCTCTTTCCTCTGTCTGATTGTTGGGGTGTCGGAATATGGCAAAGGCACCATATGGATGAATAATCAAGTTCAAATCATAATGTGATTATCTGCTCTTGCAAACACGAACGTGGTGTAGATTTAATGGCGAGGAGTGATGGAGTCTGCAGTTTGGACAGAGGTTCTCACGCCTGTGGAATAATTGATATAAAATTATAACCTGCCGTGGGATTCCAGGAT
>JAMWET010002960.1:0-24831 GCA_024036415.1 Prochilodus magdalenae | reverse complement strand
ACTACTTGACTTGACTTGAGACCTGCCCTTTCTCCAGAATTCACAGTTTGTAAAAGTGTTTTGGTACTGGTAAACATGTTTCACGTCTTGTAAAATTGTTTTTGCTTTTGTCATTTTATTTTCTTGAATGTAATTTTTTTTTGGTAAATATGTTTTGATTTTTGTCATTTTGTTTTCTGAAATGTTAATGTTTTGCACGTTTCAGCCACTCCAGGAATGAGCTAAAAACATGCTTAATATTTTCTTTCATTTTTTGTCATACTTTTATAGAGCATGTGCAGTTACAAAACATGATCAGACAAAAGGATTGTGTATGGATGCAGGTAAAATAAAGACCAGCAGAGAGAGGAGAGGAACCCTGTGTTGGCCATTTTAATTGTGTCAACTCACCCCCCTCCCCCAGAAATGATTTGATTCTACCTATTGACCTTCCTGTAGTGCATTTTCAATGATGAATTTGCTTTTCTCTTGAACAGATTTTGAGATGTTGTTGGGTCTTGCCTTCCTCGGCAGCAGTTAACATTTTATTTAGGTAAGTGGTAGAATATTTAAATTCCACACTGGGTATAAACCTCCTGACGTATAGAGCTCTAACAGCCTCGCTGTACCTCACTGACCTTATCTCGTACTATTTGCCGTCACGTGACGTTAGGTCTCACAGTGCAGGGTCTCTATTAGTGCCTAGAATAAAGTTACATCAGGGGGCGGAGCCTTTTCGTACAAGGCCCCCCAGCTCTGGAATAGCCTACCAGTCAGTGTTCAGGACTCAGACACAGCCTCAGTCCTTAAGTCCTGGTTTAAACCCCACCTGTTCAGTGGAGTGTGTGGTAGTGAGTGTTTCTGCTAGGTGAGAGGTGCAGATCTAGGGGTCCACTGACAGAGAGTGTTGGGTAACCCTGCCTGTTCAGTGGAGTGTGTGGTGGTGAGTGTTAGGTAAGAGGTGCAGATCTAGGGGTCCACTGACAGAGAGTGTTAGGTAACCCTACCTGTTCAGTGGAGTGTGTGGTAGTAAGTGTTTCTGCTAGGTAAGAGGTGCAGGTCTAGGGGTCCACTGACAGAGTGTTGGGTAACCCTACCTGTTCAGTGGAGTGTGTGGTAGTGAGTGTTAGTTAAAGGGGCAGATCTAGAGGTCCACTGACAGTGTTGGGTAAGCTGGGAGTGTTGGTGCGGTGGTCCCGCTGCTCTTCATGTTCACTCAGGTGTGTTGACGGTGGAGCAGAGGGGCGCTGACTCCTCAGGGGCCCTCATGTCTGTGTGACCTTCTGGCTCTCCCTGTTAGTCCTGCTGTAGGAGCCAGGCCTGCCGGAGTCACTGCTGCACTCTGTTAACACTGTATAGTGTGTTCAGGTCTGTCAGAGCTAACAGCCTGTCTGATCTCTCTGTTAACACTGTATAGTGTGTTCAGGTCTGTCAGAGCTAACAGTCTGTCTGATCTCTCTGTTAACACCATATAGTGTGTTCAGGTCTGTTAGAGTTAACAGTCTGTCTGATCTCTCTGTTAACACCGTACAGTGTGTTCAGGTCTGTCAGAGCTAACAGTCTGTCTGATCTCTCTGTTAACACTGTATAGTGTGTTCAGGTCTGTCAGAGCTAACAGTCTGTCTGATCTCTCTGTTAACACCGTATAGTGTGTTCAGGTCTTCTGTCAGAGCTAACAGTCTGTCTGATCTCTCTGTTAACACCGTATAGTGTGTTCAGGTCTTCTGTCAGAGCTAACAGTCTGTCTGATCTCTCTGTTAACACCGTATAGTGTGTTCAGGTCTTCTGTCAGAGCTAACGGTTTGTCTGATCTCTCTGTCTACACCATATAGTGTGTTCAGGTCTTCTGTCAGAGCTAACAGTCTGTCTGATCTCTCTGTTAACACCATATAGTGTGTTCAGGTCTTCTGTCAGAGCTAACAGTCTGTCTGATCTCTTTGTTAACACTGTATAGTGTGTTCAGGTCTTCTGTCAGAGCTAACAGTCTGTCTGATCTCTCTGTTAACATTGTATAGTGTGTTCAGGTCTTCTGTCAGAGCTAACAGCAATACAAGCTGTTTTACACACAACACACAACACAGTAAATATATCCTCAAAACGACGTAGAAGCTAGATTTTATGCTGTTTTAAGAGATGCCTGCTTACCAGTTCAGCATTTGCAACGCTCTGTGCTTTTTTTGCCGGTAAAACATGCAGCACATAGGCGCTGTGTTGCACTAATTATTGGCCCACCTACAACAAAAGTAAAGGGAACCCCCCCAAAAAAGGGAACCATATACATAGAAATGGCTAAAAGCACAACATCTCACTGGATTTTTTTTTTCTACTAATCCATAACAATTTTAGTTAAATGAAGCCCAGTGAAGTTCACAATCAACATAAATAACAACATAATAGCAAAAAACATTTTACTACGGCTACACATGGATCTGAGGAATCTGACTCCTGAGCCAATTAAGAAGCAGTTGAAAAAAAAAAAAACTTCATCAGTGCAAGTTGGGTTCATTTTTGCATATATTTGATCAATAGGTTCACGACACCACCTTTACTTTCTGCTTTCATTGACTTTTCCTGATCTGTATCTTATGACCTTAATATACAGGTCAAGCCCCATCAGCCCTATAAATTGAACAAATATAATGTAGCAAAATCTGTTTAAGAGAAAAGCAAATTCATCATTAAAAATCGCAAATTCACCAAAAGACTACTTAGGATGCATGGCAGTTTATTCCTTAATAGCAAAACTGTATTAAGTGTCATAATTATTTATTAATAATCTAATTTACAGAAAATCAACCCGAGCATCTCCAGTTTATAATGTGAATTACAGAAGAAAGCAGCACCCTTCCTGAATCTTGCATGTCATTGTTATTGTGGTCCAGTTCATTCAGGGATTTAGCTGCTCACAGATTTGGACAAGAATACAAATATCTAGTCCACTAAGAGACAGAACTTACAGCAGACCATACAGCACACTAAAAAGGATCAATCAATCAAGAAATAAAATAAGATTATGTTTACACAAAAACATGCTTTAAGGTATGTTTCAGTTACATGGAACTATTTTTTATTTATTTCTATTTTCCAGTGAGCTTACATGCATTTCTTTGATTCACAGTGGAACCCAATTTATTTTACTTTTGTTTCACTTTTGTTTCAGAAAAGAGAAAAAGCAGAGAGTTGTCTGAGAAGGTTGGAGAGAAAGTAATACCAAGACTTTTCTCCAAACAGCTGGATGTTCCTGAGATCCAGAAATTTAAGACTCATGAGACTGTAGACAACATCACAGGATGTGGTCGCAAGAGGATAACTGACTGACTATTACTCCAAGCTCAACTCTAAAAAATCTAGGTCATGATCTTCGCTACCAGTTTGTCTTTCGATGCACATGTTTGTAACGTAGTTAAGACAGCATTCTTCCAGCTGCATAACATCGCTAAATTACGCAGTATCCTATCCTCAAAAGACACGGAAAAGCTGGTGCATGCCTTTATAACTTCTAGACTGGATTATTGTAATACCCTTTTAGCCGGATGCTCAAATAAGGCTCTACATAAGCTCCAGCTCGTCCAGAACGCAGCTGCTAGAGTCCTTACTAGAACTAAAAAATACAATCACATTTCCCCGATACTGTCCTCACTACACTAGCTACAGGTTAAACTTCGTGTGGAGTACAGGATCCTACTCTTAACATACAAATCAGTGAACGGCCCGAAACTCTGGAATCTTCTCCCTTTATCCGTTCGGGAATCAGACACACTCTCTACATTTAAAACTAGACTCAAAACTTACTTGTTTGCACAAGCATTTAGCTGATAACATCTGTTTACCGCTTTAATTTACATTTCTCCATAAATGGACCAATACCCAAACTTCTCCCTCTTCTCTCTCTCTCTCTCTCTCTCTCTCTCTCTCTCCCTCTCATCTGTTTACCGCTTAAATTTACATTTCTCCTTAAATGGACCAAATGTCCAAACTGTTTTCCTCTCCCTCTCATCTGTCTATGAGCTGATCGATCCTGATGGAAGGGCTACCAGCGCAGAGGAATCTTCTCCATTACTCACAGGATTACACACACTCAATTCATACAACAAGTTGCAAAACCTACCATCAGTCTCTCTCTCTCTCTCTCTCTCTTTCTCTCTCTCTTTCTCCCTATCTCTCTATATTACCTTTTTTGACATTTCCTGACTGGAACATGGAAACACCCAGAGTGGCTACAGTCACCTGAGCATCATCTCCACCATGAGCTTCCTGCCCTGGTTTCTCCAGTTCACCACCTGAATGACTACATCGTCTACAATGACTGCAATAGAGCCAACAGTGTCTGGCGCTGATCTTGAACTCTCTCACTGAAACAGAGACCCTATGAGTCTGCTCCGTCTCTGCAATTACTTTTTTATTAGACTGTATCTAATAGATGTTCTAAGCTCCTTCTCCTGTTCATTCTGTCTTTCTCTCCTCTACCCGGGATCCACCTGAGGAGGATGGTTCCTCTCAAGGTTTCTTCCTTACTCTAAGGTAGTTTGTCCTCACCACTGTTGCCTCTGGCTTGCTCACGGTGGGCTTGGACCTGGATTCCCTTTTCTATGTCTGTGTGTATGGACTATGTGCTTTTCTTTTCCTTTATATAAACTGATTTTCTGTGAACCTGCTTTGAGACGTTAGTTGTAAAAGCGCTATACAAATAAATTTTGATTGATTGATTGACTTTAGACTAAATATAAAAATAAAAAAACAAGAAAATATCAAGATGGAGGTGCAACAGTTTTAAGTAGCAAGTGACCAAACAGCTGAGTAAACCATGTGTGCTAACATATATTAACTTTAGGCCAGTATACATATTAAGGCCCAATCCCATTTCACACTTTGCCCTACCTCTCCGTTTTGCGCTTTGACATTTCGGGGTATGGTGGTCCCGATTGTTGTTGAGATGGAGGGGTAGGTGAAGTGTTAGGGCTAGATGGCCCTTCAAAAGGAAATTTTTCAGAGGTACACTCCAAACAGAGGTACACTCCGGTGTTATGAGAAAATTCCCAGAATGCCCTGCGAATCATTAGCAAGATGGCTGCATTTATGACTTACCATGAAAGTCATAAATGTGAGTACTGTCTCTTTTAAAAGCCGCTGTACTGTAAGATCACCATGGTAACAGCATTTTATGGTCATTTTTTACATAACACGCGTAAAAACCACTAGTAATACGCTGATGTCTCGGCGCTACCTAGGGAAATTTCCCGTTCCACCTTAAATGGTGCAGCAGTTACGTCCTGGGGCCTGAAGTTGCTGCACCATTTAAGGTGGAACAGGGAATTTTGATCATGAGGCTGGAGATTAAAAAGCTCCATATCACTGAAGAACTCTTGGTGGTGATGAATAATTGCCCCTCCCTCTCTTTGAAGTCACATGATGCTCTAAATGTTTATAAGCAGTGAGGAGCTGAACTTCACCCTCCTCTGCTGGCACTGCAGACTGGCAAGGTTGCCTACAGAGCACCACTAGCAGCTTGTTAATGAAGTCATGTAGTTTTTTATTTGTGCTCTTGTTTATTGGGGGACTCGTTAGACTGATTGATGTGTAAAACTGTAGTCCATGCTTCTTTTCGTCTGTTTACATAAAAGCTGCTGACAACATCTGATGACGTGTCCGATTCTTGAAGGGTTGTCCCATTTGAAAGGGGGGAGATTTCAACCACTACCCCTTATAACTCAGTTTCAAGGGGGAGGGTTACACTTGATACATCAAGATGGCTGCGTGTAGTGCAGCAGCTTCTCAAGCTCCCAGCAAAAACCCAGCTTTTAGTTATTTTTCCGTCGGTACTGATAGCGTCTTCACGCGCCTTAAGCGTGTGAGTTACAGTCAAACCGAACTTTTTAAGATTAAGGACAGCTCTGCCACAAAAGCAGCAACTATGGACAGTAGTTTCAGAGCCAAGCTGGGCAGACTTCAACTTCTCCGGACACCGGCGTGGCGGAGCAGAGCGGTACGAACAAAGGGCAAAAGGAAGCGATCGAGCGAAGACTGAAGAGAGGGAAGCGGGCCGACTTGCTAGCCAGACTCAAGGCTAACGCCGACAGACCCTTTCAGCTCGCCGGCTGGCAGCTCTTCCAAGCGGACCGCAACCAGCTGTCCGGAAAAGCACGAGGGGGCGGCTTATGCGTCTACATAAACAAAGGTTGGTGCACAAACTGTGTGGTGGTAAACGCCCTATGCTCCGAGGCAACAGAACAGCTGACCGTGAAGTGTCGGCCACACTATCTGCCTCGTGAGTTTACAGCTGTGTTCGTCATTGCCGTTTACATAGCGCCAGATGCTAATGCTAACAACGCACTGAAGGAGCTACATGACAACATCAGCTCGCTTCAGAACAAGCATCCAGAGGCGTTTTACGTGGTGGCGGGGGATTTTAACCACGTGAACCTGACGAACATTTTGCCGAGGTTCTACCAGCACATAGACATTCCAACACGGGGAAACAACACACTCGACCGTGTTTACACCAACATCAGAGACGCGTACAGAGCCGCCCCCCACCCCCACCTCGGGCTCTCCGACCACATCTCCGTTATGCTGGTCCCTGCAGACCCCCCGCTGCGACGCTCCAGACCCACACAGAAGACCATCACTGTGTGGCCCGGTGACGCAGACGCTGTGCTGCAGGACTGTTTCGGCTGCACAGACTGGCATGTCTTTAGGGAGGCTGCTGAGAGTGAGGGGGAGCTGGATCTGGAGGATTACACATCTGCTGTCCTCGGGTACATCAGCAAGTGTGTGGAGGATGTCACCACCACAAAGACTGTGACCTGCTACCCGAACCAGAAACCCTGGCTGAATGGAGAGGTGCGTTCTCTACTGAAAGCCAGGGATGCTGCCTTCAGGTCTGGCGACGCACAGGAACTCAGGAGGGCTAGAAGAGAGCTGACCGCAGGTGTTAAGAGGGCCAAAGCTGCATATGCTCTGAAAATCCAGGGACATTTCTCCTCCCAGGATCCTAGGAGCATGTGGAGGGGAATTAAGTGCATCACAGACTATAAAACCAGAGATGCACAATGTTCCAAAGACCCCTCCCTGCCCGAGGCTCTCAACAAATTCTATGCCCGCTTTGAGGACCCTGACACCCCGCCCAGCATAAGACTCACCCCTACACCTGGAGAAGTACCCCTCAGTGTGACACCAGCAGAGGTAAGGAGGACCCTCAGGAGGATCAACCCCCGGGAAAGTGCTGGTCCGGATAACATACCCGGACGAGTACTACAGGAGTGCGCTGATCAGATCTCCGAGGTCCTGGCAGACATTTTCAACGTCTCCCTCACCCAGGCAGCTGTTCCCACCTGCCTGAAGACCGCCACCATCATCCCGGTCCCCAAGAGCTCCACAGTGACAGGTCTGAATGACTACCGGCCGATAGCTCTCACGCCGATAGTCACTAAATGCTTTGAAAGACTGGTTATGACCCACATCAAAGCCACCATCGACGTCACTGTGGACCTACACCAGTACGCCTACAGGAGGAACCGATCCACAGATGATGCCATTTCCTCTGTGGTCCACACTGCCCTCACCCACCTGGAGCAGAAGGACTCTTATGTCCGTATGCTCTTTGTGGACTACACTTCCGCCTTCAACACCATGATACCCCAGACACTGACAGATAAGCTGTCCTCACTTGGTCTGCGCTCTTCTCTTTGCAACTGGGTCCTGGACTTCCTGACCAACAGGCCGCAGTCTGTGAGGATCCACAACCTCTCCTCCTCCACCACAATCCTCAGCACTGGCTCCCCTCAGGGCTGTGTGTTGAGCCCCCTCTTGTTCACGCTGCTCACATATGACTGCTCACCCATCCACCCAGGCTGCCATATTGTGAAGTTTGCGGATGACACGGCAGTGGTCGGATGCATCACAAACAGTGACGAGTCCGGCTACAGGCAGGAGATAGAACACCTGGAGGGCTGGTGCAGAAAGAACAACCTCTGCATCAACATAAAGAAGACGAAGGAGATGACTGTGGACTTCAGAAGGGGCAGACATGCCCACCTCCCCCTGCATGTCGGAGGGTCTGCGGTGGGAGTGGTCTCCAGCTACAGGTGCTTGGGTGTTCACCTGAGCAACAACCTCACCTGGAGCAACAGCACTTCCAGCCTGGTCAGGAAGGCACACCAGCGGCTCTACTTCCTCAGGCGGTTGAGACGAGCTGGGCTCAGGAGCTCGGTCCTCACCTCCTTCTACAGGTGTGTGGTGGAGAGCGTCCTATGCTCCAGCATCAGCGTGTGGCACGGAAGCTGTTCTGCTGCAGACAGGAAAGCTCTGCAGAGGGTGGTGAAGGCTGCACAGAGGTCTGTCGGAGTCAGCTACCCCACCACCACGGACATCTACACCTCCAGATGCAGGAAGAGGGCCACCTGCATCATGAAGGACCCCACTCACCCAGCACACTCACTGTCCCGCTCCCCTCAGGCAGGAGGCTGCGGAGCATTAGGTGTAGAACGAACAGACTGAGGAACAGCTTCATTCCGGAAGCTGTAAGAATCTAAACGCCACTTAGTGGAACCACTGCACCGACACTCTGAGGACCCAGTCACTTTACACACACTCTGCTGCTACCTTCTCCATTTCCTGCTGCTCTCTCTCTGTATTTTCATTTTTACATATATTTTTATATATTTATGTATATTTTATTTATTTAAGTTCTGCTGTCTGGGTAAAACCGGGTCCTTGGGTACCATAATTTCGTTCTACCTCATGTACCACATGTGATGTGAATGACAATAAAGTCTCCTTGAATCCTTAAATCCTTGAAAACAAGGGGTAGAGGTAAAAATAAGAAATGGGATTGGGCCTTAGTCTGACCTGTGACACTTCAAATATTGTGTTTCACTTTTATCACCTGAATGAAAGGTACAGTATATTTTTGAACAGAAAACAAAACCATTATTTCTAAACCTGAAACCTTCCTACAGTTCCAGCAACAGTAACTGAAAAACATTCAGGGAAAACAAAACTTGTTTTCCTGACTCTGCAGCTGTCAGGAAACTACACAAGAAAGTCCAGTTTTACTGATTCTTAATTGGCCCATGAGTCAGGTTCCTCAGATCCATGTACAGCTGTAAATCCTGCCAATAAAACAATCACAGTGTCAGAGATTGTCACGTAACATGAATTTAAACTGTAGCCGTATCTGCAGGAACGTCAGATAAACCCAAGATAAGAGAGGCGCACCTTATACTGCAGATTAGGAGTAACCAGCAGAACCTGTTCTGGTTTCAGTTCAGCTCACATCTCCATCTACAGCAGACAGAGCGGTGTAGCAGAAGTTTCCCTTACTCAGAAACAGAAACTCAGAGACTCCGCCCGACTTTATGGTGCTGACGTCAGGTAAGACTATAAAACCTGGTCTCCTGCCACAGCCAGGCTATCACCATTTTCACTAACGAAGAATCCTTCAGCTCCTCTTCACTAAGCAGGTGTAAGAGGACACTGACCGAGGGCTGGGACAGAACAAACCGTAGATTCCTGACTGATCTGGAGCGTACAGTTATAAAGAGCAGTGATATAGACCGCCCTGTAGAACTGATCATCTGTGTGGACACTGGTCAGCGCAATCTGCCTTTGTCTTGTCCCAGCCCTCTGTCTGGGAGAACCAGGGCACGCTTCATGGTGAGTGCTAGTTCCTGTGATCAATAATTACTGGTAGTTGTTTGTGTGTGTTGGTGAAAGTTGTGTTTAATTGGGGTCTGATATCTACAGAGTTCAGTAACTAGTTATATTTAACACTAAACTGATTAAATTAATATTCACGGTAAAACATAAAAACCCAGAACTTTTCAGTTGATTTAAATTCTAATAGTTACAAATCACATACCAAGAGTGAAATTATGATACAGTGCTGTCTGCATCAAATTATATATTGATCTGGATAATAAATTTTATTAGTTTTTAATATTGGATTTAATAAAAACACCACAATTCAGAAATGATTGATTTATGCACATCAGTGTAATCATTCAACTATTTTAATCTCTGTCCTAATAAAAGTCCAGCGTTAGTCATAGTGATTGAATAGCCAATACATGTGTTCTGATGGTGGAGATAAATAAATATATGTAATGACTGAAAGTGTCCAGACAAAATCTGGAACCAAATTTGTCCTTTTAATCTCAAAAGAAATTAGCTACTTTTGAAAAGCAGTAAATTCTTGTTCGAACGTACTGTATTTACGGCCTTTAGCAATTACTCTAATGTTCACAGTGGTCAAATTCACAGTGGTGTAGTGTCGGGTTCCATACTTGGTCCATTTCAGTTTTTGTCATACTTTGAAAGTAGTTGTTCTTTACATTGTGAGTAAATGTCATGATGAAGTAATAGAAATGGCCCAAAATGACTTTCCATCTACACTGGCTTACATTAGGAGTAAGGGATGTTTTTCCTCCTCCTGTAGAGTTCTCATTTTGGAGATACGAGGTTTTGTTCCAAAGCCAGTGCTATGAAAATTTTAGGCATTTTTAAGTAATAAAGCCTTTTTAAATGGACAGTCATAGTTATTAGTCCATATAGATGGTGTTAAATAATGGGCTCAGGTTCTGGAGCAGATCTGTAGTGCTACAGTATCTGTAGTATCTGTAGTAATGCTGCAAGTCAGCTGGTCCAGACTTCAGCAGGATCGGTGCCCAAAACGAATGGAGAAAAACGGTGGTCAGAGGTCTGCTTCAGTCTAGCACTCAGCTTCAACTGTTAGCTTACATGCTAACTCTGTTTACTGTTACTCCCACACACAGCGCTGCCTGTCAAAATAAACGTCCTCATAATAAAAGGCTAAACAAATGGCACTGAGCAGAACACCTAACTCCAGGTGTGCTCCGGGTGTGCCCAGGTGTGCCCAGGTGTGCCCCAGATTTATTCCCCCGAGGTGTGCCTGGGTGTGCCCTGACCCCACATTATAAATATCCAGTAAAATATCCGTTTATGCGTTTCTCTGTTTGATGTTTAATCTGAAAGTACATGTTGTTCATCTCCCTCCATCTCAGGCTTCCCTGAAGCGAAGCCCATCTCCTACAGAGGACAGCGCACCTGAGCAGCAGCCCAGGTAAGACATTCCTGAGCATCAGAGGGGTTACTGACCTGGAGTCTGACTGGACAACAGAACATTTCTATTAATGTTCCTCCTCCTCCGGTTCTAGATCACCTCTCCGGGTTTAACTGTTTACAGAACGATTGAGATATTAGCTGGATTTAAACACAACACTGGGAATAATAAGAGTTCTAGATGATCCGGTATCTTCTTCTGAGCTTCCAGCTTATTCCTGAATCAGGACAGACATGTTTTAGTACCTGGTGAAGGATTCTTCACAGATCAGACTCGTGTCTGAGTATTAGAGTATGAATAAGAAGCTGAATGTGAGGAGTATATGACCTCCGTAATGAGGACTCCGCAGGATCGTCCAGCTTCACTTGGAAACTGTTTCTAGATTTACTGTAATTTACTATTTTAATTAAATATGATCTCAGAATTAGTTCAGTTTATTTATGATGTCATGTGACTAGTCATTGTCACATCCTGTCTAGCCTCTTTTGGTCCCTGTTTTTCTCTGTTTCTCTCATTACTTCCATGTGCCTTTTGTTCTCCTGTGTTTCTGCTTGTTCTGGTTTATAGCTCCTCCTCTCTCCGCCCTCATCTCATGTCCCTAACCCGTTCCTAGTTTGCAGCTCCGCCCTTTCCCAGGTGTTCCTTGTTACTCTTTATGTGTTTAGTCTCCCGGTGGTTTCCTTGGTGCTTGCTAGGTGTTTGGTCTCTCTGTTGGTTGCTTTGCCACTCTGGTCATTGTACTCGGGGATCTTTCCTTTTATTTCTAAAGTTTTTGTTTTCTGTTTCTAGTTACACGGTCCTTATCAAATACTTTAATAAAATGTTTTATTTAAGCTCATAAGACATACATGACCCATTTAGTCAGAAGAACTTTATCACAGAGTGAAAAAGCAGCTGTTACTTTGGAATTAACAGTTGACTTCTTTTAAATTAACAGTTTACATATACACATATATATTTATACATATATACATACATACATACACATATATATAACGAGAGAGCTGTTAGCTTGGCACGCTGCATGGTGTGAATATGACTACAGGCTTTGTTAATGTTACTGTGCATGAGCTATGTCTCCTTTAATAATAATTAATAATTAATAATCAAACATACTATATCTTCAGGAAAAGACGTCTACTCAGTGAGAGTGAGAATCCTGTTGATGATGAAGCAGAATCTGCTGAAGGCTCAAACAGTGTGCACACTCTGAACACCACTGACCATCCGGCTACTGTAGACTCCACTCTGAACACCACTGACCATCCGGCTACTGTAGACTCCACTCAGAACGCCACTGACCATTCGGCTACTGTAGACTCCACTCAGAACGCCACTGACCATTCGGCTACTGTAGACTCCACTCAGAACGCCACTGACCATTCGGCTACTGTAGACTCCACTCTCACCACCACTGACCATCCGGCTACTGTAGACTCCACTCTCACCACCACTGACCATCCGGCTACTGTAGACTCCACTCAGAACGCCACTGACCATCCGGCTACTGTAGACTCCACTCAGAACGCCACTGACCATCCGGCTACTGTAGACTCCACTCTCACCACCACTGACCATCCGGCTACTGTAGACTCCACTCTCACCACCACTGACCACCTGGCTACTGTAGACTCCACTCTCACCACCACTGACCATCCGGCTACTGTAGACTCCACTCAGAACGCCACTGACCATCCGGCTACTGTAGACTCCACTCAGAAGGCCACTGACCATCCGGCTACTGTAGACTCCACTCTAAACACCACTGACCATCCGGCTACTGTAGACTCCACTCTGAACACCACTGACCATCCGGCTACTGTAGACTCCACTCAGAACGCCACTGACCATCCGGCTACTGTAGACTCCACTCAGAACACCACTGACCATCCGGCTACTGTAGACTCCACTCTGAACACCACTGACCATCCGGCTACTGTAGACTCCACTCTGAACACCACTGACCATCCGGCTACTGTAGACTCCACTCTGAACACCACTGACCATCTGGCTACTGTGGAAAAGATGGAGTAAGTAAAATAAATGATCCTGATTAATCACACTGTAATTGTCATGGCGCAGTTTGGGGGTGTGGATTCAAGCATAGGGCGGGAACCCTTTTGCACCTTTGCAAAGCCTTAAACTGGGTTTCCTGGATGTGGATGCACGTGAAATAACGTGTGCAGGGAGTGAACTGCTTGAGGGAGTGTGTTTGAGAGAACTTGGTTGAGGTGAGGATCGAACCCCCAACCTTCAGAGTGATGGCCACACATGTTACAGCTGTGCTATGCATCAGTAAACGTAAAACAAGTCAGAAGGAGGGGGAGAAAAGGGCGGGAAGCTCAAACAAAGGAAACACCGACAGTAGCGTCCTCAAACAAAAGAGAGCATTTCTAAACGAACCGAAACAACCAGGAAAGGGTTTAACAGAACGGGGTCAGATCTTTTTTTTCCTGAGTCTTCATGTATTTTGGGGCTTTTAGTTTTCTTTTCTTTTCTTTTCCCACTACCATACCATCTACCCCTCTACAAAGGCGTAGCAGTGATGGCTGTTCTGTGGGGGCTTATATGGCCGGTGCCTCAGGTGTAGCTTGTTGGATTAATCATCCCGGGGCACTCTGGGGGTTGGAGTTCCAGGCTGTAGTTCCCCCAGAACGGTGCCACCGCTGCAGCCCTCTGCTGGCTGCAGGCGGCACGGCCCAGATCCTTACAGTAATATTGATGACGCAGGTTCTGTTAGCAGAATTCACACATCAGATTATGTTTATTGCTATGTCACATCACACAGGTGATTTTAGAGGGACAGTCCTATGCAGTATATTATATATATATAAAATAACACAAGCTATGTAAATATAAACACTGTACACCAGTATTGGTCCCTTTCCAAATATAAGTTAACAAATAGAATATGGTATGTACAGATGTACACATTTCCACATAGGTTGTGGAGTCTGAGGTAGAAGCAGGGTATATACAGGGGACAGAATATATAGATGTATCTATATAGATATATAGAATTATGGAAGAAGATGAACAAGATGTCAGTCTATATGTGTGGCTATAGACATGCTAGAGTGATGTACTGGGGTGTGGGTGTGGTGTGGATTGTCCATAGAGATAGATGATGATATAGGTGAGATGTGTACTCACTGTCCTCTTGGCCGATGCACCAGCACTACTGGCTGTTCAACATCTCTGAACTGGTTAATTCAGGACTTTCACCTCCTCCCACTCGGCAGCTGTGAGAACAGACAGTGGCTTGGGTGGGTGGAGTCCTTTAGAACCCTCCTGGTTCTCCTCAGGCAGCGGCTGGTGTATAAATCCAGGAGGTGTGGAAGCTGAACCCCGGTGATGTACTGAGCTGTCCGCACCACCCTCTGCAGAGCTTTACGCTCGATAGCAGTGCAGCTTCCATACCAGGTGGTGATGGAGCCAGTTAGAATGCTCTCCACAGTACATGTGTAGAAGGTTCTGAGGGTGCGGGGGTCCATGCCGAACCTCCTCAGCCGTCTGAGAAAGAAGAGGTGCTGCTGTGCCTTCTTCACCACCCGTGTGGTGTGTTCAGTCCATGTGAGTTCCTCTGTGAGGTGAACACCGAGGAGCTTAAAGCTGCTGACCCTCTCTACAGCGGCCCCAGTGATGGTGATGGGGGTGTGCACTCTCTCCTAAAGGTCATAAATAAGTCAGAAGACAAATTTTGGACATTTCTTTAATAGCGTTGAGAGAATATACTGAGATGGAAATGTGCATGATTTACAAATCCAAATGCATTTATAAATATGTTATTATCCTTAATTTATCATTTCATATTTACAGGATTGTTTGTCTGTGTTTGTCTCAGCTCAGTCATGGTGTTGTTCTTCACAGCATGAGGTTTCACCAATTAACTTTAGCACTAACAGCCTTGGTCATTTCCAAGTCTCAGGTGGACTCGGAAACTGTCCTCTAGGTCAGCTGAGCCTCTGTGTCTCTGTGTCAGGTCTTGGTCTTCACTTTCACTCAGTGTGTTCAGTCCTTAAATCAGACTTAATGTGTCCAGATCTCTGTCTTGACACGGACTGTTTCCAGGTATCAGCCTTAACTCTTACTCCATGATTTCTGGTTTTGGTTTTGATTCTCACTCCATGTGTCCAGGTCTCCAACTTGAGTCACAGTCTTGGCCTTGACTACCACACTTTACACGTCACAGAGAGAAGCTAGTTCTTGTTCTAGTTAATCTAATAAAAGAGTTACAGTGTCAAAATATTTACTTGGTTATGCCAATTAAAAATACCCAGAGTTCATTTGTATTCCAATGGCATCAATGTTTTACAGGATTGGACCGCTGAAGCCTCGGAGGGTGACCTCTGATAACTGGAACATATCTGCAACCATTATTGATTACTGTTCTGATACTAAATCTGTAAAGTACCCAGATCTGTCTAACAAGAAATTATATATTCCTCTAATTCTACAGATAATCACTAATCCAGTCTTTACTACACAAACTTATTATGAATTTAATAAGTCAATCACTAATTTAATAAGCCAATCAATAAGTTACATCAGAAAGATCTATATCAGGAAACATGAGGAAATGATGTTGTTGTTTTCAGAGGAACATAAGAACAAAGTGAGGAAGAAAATCCGTAGCGGTTTCTTTTTAAAAGAAAGAGTGAAACCTTTAAAAACCTTTGGTCCCTATGTCCTAAGATGGAGGGAAGTGCGGAGGATTTGGTCTGTGCAATTTAAAAAAGAAATCCAGCTTACTGAGCACCAAAGCTTTATATCTTACAACGTGAACCGTCCCTTTATGGGTCCCTATTTACTGAGCCCTAAATGATGGAGGGATCTGTTTCATAGGGTAGAGGGACATTTGGGTTGGTATTGAAACTACGACCGTCTCAAAATATAAACTGGATCAGCTGTAATCTCGCTTACTCGAACTATACATGAGCTGTGTTGTCCTATATTGCTGATTCAACCTCCGTTTCACAATACATTCCCTGTATGACATGGGGTTAATGATGACGAGAAAAAAGATTACTCCAGCCCTCATGAATATGCCATTCTAGACGTTTACAAAAGAGATCTACGGACCCTTATTACAAATACATAAGGAGGGTTAGGGAAATCAAACAGTTATGGTATTAACACTTACGTCAGGATCTTTACACCAGCCAATTAAAAATATTATGGCGCCACCTTAGTGCCATCAGTCACAGTACCAGTGTTTACCCCTATCAGATAAATTCCTTATTCAGAACTCATGTTCCTATAGTGCAGATGATAGTCACCTCCCTTCAACAAATAAACAGCGAGTCTACTTAACCAAAACAGTCAACAAGTGATGAGGGGGAGCCTGGTCAGGACTCGATCTCCATCCAATTATCTTAAGAGAGGACCCCCTGAATCACTCATCCTAGAAACACTCTTTAAAAAAAAACAAATGATCCATTACTGACCCTTACACCAAATTACACCAAGGAGTCCAGTTATTAGAACAAACAGTGAAAGGACAGTCACAAAAGACTGGTCCAGGACTCTTTTGTACAGCCAGACCAATATCAAAAACAGCATGTAAATTAACCACCACAAAAGCATTCTAGACCTCACCATGGTCACACAGATTATTAGCCTAGACAAAAGGAGGAAGATCTCGATCTTTATTAGAAAATACTCCTTTATGAAAAACTACATCGTAGATATACATAACAGGCTATGATCTAGTTTATCGTACTAGTCACTAACCCTTACAACACCAAATAAACACCAAGGCCGTCCAGTTAAATTAAACGAACAAAACAGTGAAGACAGTCTCAAGACGTTTCCTGGTCATGCAGGACTCTTCTACATCTCATCTCAAAGATAAAAACACATAAAGACGAGAGGAGGATCTTGAATTACAAAGTTCGCAAGTATTAGACATAAACTACTGTCATAGTAGGTATGATTAAATAAAAAATGTAGAGATCAACTTAGGTGGCCCTTATAAATATAAACCAAGGGGTCCAGTTAATTAGAACAAACAATGAAGATAGTCACAAGATAGGACATCTGGTCATGGACAGTACTTTTACACCATGACCAAGTTAAGAAAACACACAAGTGATGTCTCAACCAAGGAATTTATACTCACCATGATCACAGTCAACAAAGTACGGGGGAAGCGATTAGTCTTGAATTCCAAATGTTTCTCGATATTTGGAAAAAAATATACATACTTCGTAGATTGTAATAATTAAATTTTGATGTAGTTTATTTTTGTTTCCTTACTTCCAAATTTGAAAGTTGCAGCTATGCTGATGAAAGAGTTAATACAATTCTAGTGTATATCCCATAAATTTCATGAGAAACACGGTGTTTCTGAAAACAAACACCCTACAAACTAGGGGAACTGTCATTAGCTAGAAACATAATCCTCAGAGAATCTGAGCCTTCCAGTCCCGATGATCAGTCATGATAAACTTCTAAGTTTAAGAAAAATGAATTGATCAATTACATTAAAGAAAACAGAATTTTCCCAAAAGAGATCAAAAGCCATTGATTCTTAGAAACTAATAAACAAAGTTTCATCCAAAAATGACTGCACAAAGACAACGCTACAATACACCTTTGAAGAGTATGAATGAGCTGAAACTAGAGAAATAAGAAACATCAGGATTCGGTATTGAGAAGACAGACCTTTGAGTAGGAAGTAATTATCATTAGAGGATGTTGATGTAGAAAAGTTTGAGTCTGTAAAATTGCCAATATCTGTGTGAAATATTTTTCACTGAATCTGATAATATTCTGAAATGGTATGTGGAATCTGCAGAAATCTTAGAACGGTTATTTGGGCATCACCATTTTTTATTAATTCAAAGAAACTAGGGAAAGGAGAATCAAACCAGACTGCACGCCATACCGAAAAACTCCTCTTCATTCACAGCGGTGCAGAGGGTTCATACCTATATCCACCACTAATATGCTGCAATCTTTGGTGTACATCACTGATCCTGATATGGAAGACACGTTCAGATGCTCGGTTCTTTCCTATTTCTTCCACCTGATTGAGTGCCTTCTGTACCCATTTTTTAAATTTGGAAGACAATATATGGGATATAACAAGCTAAATTCGATATGCACTATTCATTGTGGTGTTAATACATTGTTGTGTTACATGTTCCCTGTAGTTCAATTTTACTTCTGAGAAATGAACACGAAATCCCGGAATAGAAATGAATGTTTTTATATACTCTGTCCAGTGACGCATGGGTAACATCATGGTCAGAACATTATTACTACCTCCACAACGCACTTAGCTTCGTGTAGTAAAATCAAGATTACATCATTAACAAGCGTGAAGGACCCGGTACACATTCAGTCTATCTCACAAAACAGGAGAACTTGCAAGTAAGCTCCCATATACTCATAATAGAGAGGAACGTTTTTATGAGCAACATGAGTAGTGTATACTCACACACAACACAGGTGAAAGGTGAAGGAATGCGGTAGATCTAGCTAACAAATAGACAGAGTATAGCCCAGTATTAAGAGATCCCCGAGGATCAAGGAGAAACGTACTTCAGGGTGAGCAAACACTCATTGTTAGGACGGCATGTGTCATAAGCAAAGGAAAGATCACGAAGTCCCAACCTGGTTGAATTATGTATGACTGTCTGTGTAAACTGATAAGAAACAGCCACTTCACAATTCCCGCTTGCAATCCCACACGCTCCCAAGCATAGCCACTGCCAACCTACTACACCGTGTCTGAACTGCGCCCCAATCCTCCATATAAGCAAGCAAGACGACGTCCTAGTGGGTAGTGTGGTCAACACAATTAACTCCTATACTGGGCATCCCCGTGCAGTCCGATCAGAAGGCAATCCTGTGGAGAGGTAAACAACAGAGCTCCAAAAATGAGAAAGGGACAGCTTCGGCTGAAAAGTACAGGTGAACAGGCACCACGTATTTTAAAATGGAGGTTTAAACTAACTAAATACATGTGTGGTCCTCAGCCCCTGATGGTCCTAAGATATGATAGGTATTCATAGTTAAGACGTAGTGCGCTTCCATTATAAATCTGAGGCTCACGTGTACTCTACGAAGGTTTGACCAAACCCTTGGCCTAGGGGGACGAACGACACCACTGTAAGAGCAAAACTGCCACTTACACAAGGCCTGTAAAACCAGGGAGAAGTTTCCAGGGAAATCAATTGCCCGAAGCAAAAAAAGCAACGCAAAGTTCAGTACCTTAGATACAAGGTTCACTGCCTCAGGTCAGCCCTGAGGCACAACACACTACTCTACAATGGGAGAAAGTCATACCCAACAGTACAGGCTGTTTTAACCCCAGTAAACAACAGTGAACCAACACCAGAACATCATTACGCTGAGTACTACTTCTCGTGAAATTCCTTCTGATCCTAGCGTGTGTTTAAAATTATTGTCCTTTTCTCTTTGGAACTGAGTTGCTACCTTTGTTTCCATAAGCTACTGATACAATATAGTATGCTTTTGGTATACCGGGGAGCAACCTAAAACACTAACACTTCCCGAAGCAGCTGAAGTAACTATCAGAGAGCCAGGACAGTAGGCCGAGAATATGAATCGAAATTTATTTGGGGGGAGCAGGAGGAGAATATCAGTTATACAAAAACACCCTAAAAGGATCATTAATTGGGAACGTTCAGGAGGTGAAAGGAATGAGGTCATTGACTAGATATTCCCGTTTGTATACTAGCACAGTGAATGAGAGCTGATCCCATCGATGGAAGTAGACAAGGAAAGAAGAGTGGAGAGCGAAGGATAGAAGTAGAGTAGTGACCTAGAAACGAAAGAGAGGAAAGGTAAGGAGAAGGGCAGGAGAAGAGGAGGGATTCTAGATAAATTTGAGGGGACACCGACAAAAGAAAAGAGAGTAAAGAAGCCTGAGATAGACTCAATGATATTCAGTAGAGCCCCTTTCGCCGAAGATAGATAACGAAGGCTGATAGAGGGATAAAGAGGAGACGGAGAGGTTGCATGACATAGTGAAGTATCTAATGAGATGAGTGATAGACATGGATTGAGGAGGTAGGGGAGCCTGAAAGGTAGTTATTAGACCATTCTTGCTTTACAATAAGAAAGCATCTCTTAATCAGAATTGACAGGCGATTGAGAGAGAGAATGAGACACGAACCTAACTACACTGGTACTGAAGAATAACAGAGAGAGAGAAGAGTGGGGATGTAGAGAGAGACATCTAATAACTACATGTACTAAATAATACTTAAATCTTCAGAGAGGGTCCTTACAAACGAAGATTATTTTGCTGAACAAGCCCTAGGAACAGGCCCTTAGCAGTTTCGGAAAGGGGCACCAAGAACGCCTTCTAGGGAACGTGTCTAGAGAGGCCTCTGAAATACAGCACTGCTCGCTGATCTGATTTTTTAATGAACGGATGGGTATAGTAAACACAACTACACTGATCTTACCCGTTATCGACTTCCCAGTCATTCTCGTTATATTTGTGGGGACTTTAACATGCACATCTGACACCAATCCCAATGACAGTTTTAACACAAAGAACATCCTGTGAATCATATTGGAGAGACTTTCATAAGCACGTAAATGGGCTAGCACACATATCTTAGAGGGGGTCTGGACCCATCCTCCCACCAGCCCCACGCCTGGTAAAGATGTGGCTTGTAGACCATTACGTGTATCCCCACTGAAACATGAAGGACCAGAGAAGTCAAGTACGAAGAAGAAGAAAACAAGAGAAGGTTTATAAACGACTGTCCACAGGTTCACTTTTCATAGCACAGTGGGCTCCCCTGTTCCAGTTAACCCATCTGATTCTGCTGACTGAAAACAGGGCATTAAGCGGGGGCTCTGAAAATGGTTAATGATGGATGAAGATACAGGCCGCGGTTGCGATTAGATCGTCATAAACTCTGCATACAGAGAGAAGGAGGCAAAACGTCTCCTCGAGGAATGTAGGAGGGCCGAGCGCAGATGGCGTAAAACTAAACTGCATCTTCATAAAGAAATCTTTAAAGAGCAGCTGCGTCAATATAATACAGCGGTGTGCAAAGCGAGACAATCCTTCTTCTCCTCCATTATCAACAATAACATTAACAACAGCACAGTACTCTTCACAGTCGTCAATGAGCTAACAGAGTCCCCTACTAACACGGCCCCTAGATTAGTTTCAACTGAGAGATGTAATGAGTTTATTATTTTAACTATAAAATTCAAAACATCAGAGAAACTATCGGTACATCTCCATCTACCAGTGAGCCTGTGTCCTCTCCATCCTAATGATATCATAATGATACCATGGCTAACATGTGTCAGTTTAGACCTATTAATGAGGAAACGTTAATCGATACAGTGAGTCATCTCAAATCATCCACCTGCAGTCTCCACACATTACCCACACAATTCTCAAGAGTGTCTTTTCCTCAGTATCAGCAGACATACTTCAGATAGTAAACACCTCTCTGGTGTCAGGATGGGAATTTCTCCAAAACATCACATTAAAGAAATACTGCAGGTTTGAGCGAAGCCCTTTCTCTGAAAAAAGAAAAAAATCCAGATACAGCCTTTTTTAAATAACTACCTCATGGGCCAGAGGATTTCAGACCCCCCTTCACACATCTCACCGGAAACAACGTACACAGAGAGAAACGTGTTCAAACAACTTCCAGTCTTCCTGTTCATAAACAGCTGTCTCAACAAACTTCAGTCCGGATTCCACCAAATCGTTCCACTGAGACAGCTCTAATCAAAGTTATCAATGACATTCGCTCAAATCCAGACTCTGGGAAAAAGTACTGATCATGTTCTCCTACTGTTAGTGATTACAGTGCTGCCGTGGATCACTAGAGTTATGAAGATAGATTGGGAGAACTGTGGTCTGACACTCCTCAGGAACCGTCCTGGTTCGTTGCATTACCTGCTCCAGTAGGAGTTATTTTGTAGAAAGAGGAATCAAGTAAATTAATGTATAAGAACTGTCGGGTGACATGGTGGGTCCCTCCAGGGCAAGTTTTTGGGGCCACTCTATTTAATCTATATGAGCGTCCTCTGTTGGAAATCCTACAAGGGAGACTATGGGGAATGTTTACACAGCTTGTGAGAGGACACTCAGGATCTGTTGTTTGGCCCCCTCATATCTGAATAAATGTATGGTCCCCTCCACTCATCAATTCAATTCAATTCAAATCAATTCAATTCAATTCAAATCTTGTATTGTCATTTATACCCAAATACCAAGGGTTGTTGACAGTATCAAGATAACACGGTCAGGCTCCTTTCTGCCCAGTGTATAGTGAAGTAATATATATATATAATATATATAATATATATTATATAATGAATATGCTATATATATAATACTATATATATATATATATAAATAGTGTAGGCAAAGCAATAGACAAAACAATGTGTGAAAACCAGTTGACCAGTATGGTGTACAGGACATGTGCAAAGAGTAGCGAAGAGTGCAAGAGTAGCGCAAGTATGCAGTCAAAGTATGTCGATTTAAACAGTTACTGGATATATAAGAGTGTACGTGCAGAGGTTGGAGGAGGGGATTGATGGCCTGGGGGTGTGGGCGGTCTGAGGATTGTGGGCTGCTTTCCTCAGGGACGATCTCTTGCGTAGATGTCCTGAATGGGTGGCGAGGGTTAGATGCGGGTGATGTAGCGCTGTGCAGTAGTCCTTTACCCACCCTCTGCAGCGGCCCTTTGCTGCTTAGCAGGGAGGGGGGCACTACACATACCACAACAGGCACTGATGGCTTGTCGAAGGAGTATCTATCACCGGTGGAATCTGTAAAGTTGCCAGAAGGAGCTGCGGTGGCAGGTTGGAGCATCTCCTCAGCCAAGCCTTAGTAGAAAGTTTGGTGGAAGGCATTGTTGGGCTTTCTGACCAGGTTGTGACCAAGGGGTGGTTTGTCCAGGAGTAAGGAATCCTACGGCTAATGCTGTACACCGGAGGACTCATCGAAGTCGGTTTGGTTGATGTTGACAGATTTATGTTGTTGTGTCATCGGTGTAAGACGAACTTGATGAGGGTGTTGGAGTGTAGAGTTGTTAGCTCCAAGTCGTGGGTGACAAAGTGTAGCAGCAGCAGGGGGAGCGTATCGTTGTCCCGTCAAGACAGCAACAAGCCTTGGGGACATCCTTGTGCGAGGTTGAGGGTAGGTTGAGTGTGTGATCAACCCAATCACGTAACACACATGTGGTGCTGCAGCTGAGGAAGTCCATGATCCAGCAGTGATACACACAATGGGCTGCTTATTCCCGTCGCTGCCTTAAACTGTGGATGAGTTGGAAGGGCATGTTGTGTGAAGGACACGGGCTGAAGCACGATACAAACAGCAGTTCCTTGGGGTTACTGACTATTTGCTCTTGTAGTCATGGATACGTCACTTGAACCCTTGTCACATGCGCCCTTGGGGTTGAGTGGTGGGTGGGAAGTGACGCTAAGCAATATCTGTCGACGCTGTACTGGTGCCTTCGCAGCCCTGCTACCAGCCTTAGTTTGTGTCGGCAGCTTAGGTGAGTCCTCACTGGTTGACCAGATTTAAAGGCTGCATCACGTGCCCCCTTGAGCAGAACTACGACGGAATCACTGTTCCATCCACGAGTTTCTGGTTGTGAGAAGTGTGCGGATGCTTGGTTTGTGTCACCATCATCCACACACTTCCGTGATGAAGCCAGAGATGATTGTTGCGATTCATTATATGTACACCACGAGAGACCTGATGGTGGCTCACGCACTACACTCGAAACATCTCCCAGTCACAGTCATACTGAGAAGCCGTCCTGTTTAGCACATGACTCTGCCCCTTCAGGCCACACCTGCACTTGTTCTTCACTGTGGCTGCTGACCCGTTTTAGCAGCTGCCGGGTATGTGGGCTTCATCAGCTAGAGAGGATGTGAGCACTCTGAACGAATATGGAAGCGGCAGGAGGGTGTGTTATTTGGCTGGTTGATAAGCCTCTGGAGTTCGTATAGACGTGATCCAGCTGTTTTCCCCCTCGTGTTCGGACGGAGAAGTCGATGAAATGGAAAGTACTGGATCCTGAGTAGAATACTGTTGGATGTGAAGTCCCCGCGATGGTATGAGTGCGGCGTGCCTGGATTGGCGAGGACTGCGCTGCCAATAGCGCTAGCTAGCGGGTAGCGCTCACTGGGATCGCTTTTGGGGGGTGTAGCGTTCATGAGCTCAGGTCCACCCATGATATACCCCCACGGAATCCGGCAGGGAGTGGTCCGTGGGATTGAATAACGACCACCATGAACTTAAATCAGGGAGGCAGCGTGTTCCACAAACTAGCTGGTATGGAGTTTTGGCCATGCACCAAGGTAAATTCACAAAAAAAACACAAAGCACACGCCACCGCTCCTTGTTTCTTGAAGCTGAGGGTTAGGTCCTTCCGTGCGCGATTCGCCGATCGCGGGAGCAGCAAGTTCAGCACCGCCGTAGAACAGGACAGCGAGTCTGGTATGATGCGGTGAAGCCAGGTTTCAGTGAAGATGTGAAACACACATAGCACGCTCAAGGGTTAGAGATTCTGTCGGTAAGCGTGAAGCTCATCTTACCATGTGTTGTCAGAGAGAACGGGCATTTGAAACAGTAGATTGGAAGTGGTTCGGCATCTCATGCTATCTTCCGTAACCCTCTACTTTTCGGCATTCCAGCACGTTTCCTTCACTTTTAATACTTCTTTTCCTTTTCACCTTGCTCTACCATTTCATCCCCCCTCTCTCCTCCCTCCTCTTCTTTTCCCTTCTTTCTCCCCCCT
>JAMWET010002959.1:110000-154437 GCA_024036415.1 Prochilodus magdalenae | reverse complement strand
CTTAATACCATACTTTTCCACCATGTCTGATCCGTTGTCGCGCTGGTGCCTTCTGTTTTGTCCTATCATCGGAACATTCACACATCATGTAATTTGGCAGCTCATGTGATCACACCATGATACATAAACCTACGAAATCATCATTGGACACTATGACGATATGTCAAACTATATGTAAAAGTGTATTTCCTCCATGTACCAAACATCACTAACTAAGAATCACACTGGCGACACTCATCAGTATGCCGATGTCAACTTAGAGACACCCCAAAAAAAACCTAGTGAGACAGCTGATAACACATGCGCGGTCGCATTGCGCAGACATGTGCACCTGTACCTGATTCTCAAACCTTTAGGTTAACTCAATATACGATCACTACTATGTGCTGTAGCTAGGAATCACTGAACTGTCCTGACATGACCGATCGTCACTAGGATGGTAAAGTTGGCTCGACCTCCTCCGTCACGGACCCTGATGGCACTCTGAGCCTCCACTTCTAGTGGCTAGTCGCTGCTCACCCTCGCTCGTTTGTGTAGTCCTGCTCCTCGTAGTGTATCATGTCGATAGATTACAGTCAGCACGCTCTCCACGATCACCATCTATGGGGTCCACTGTAGATTGAGGGTACAGCATCTTTATAAGATTCGCTAGGCTTAGGAGCAGCTTGTTCACGGCAGTCTACAGTAGGTAACTCACTATGGACTAGACCACAGCCACCATACAGACGGCTAGGTGAAGTGAGTCACACACTTAGCACCTCTTAACCTTCTCCAAATCAAAGTTCGGAGCTGATACTAAGCTTTGCGCATGGCTCTCCTCTCCCGCATCCTCAGTCACATGCACACTGCATGAACTGTGAGGCTAGTCTCTTTAACTAGCTCCATCACCACCTGTATGGGAATGCACTGCTACACGAGCGTGAAACTCTTAGTGCAGAGGGGGTTGGTGCTGGACACACAGCTTCAGTACATCACACAGGGTTCAGCTTACCCAGCTTCCTGGATTTTCTACACCCCAATACACTGCTGCCTCAGGATAACCAGAGTAATTCTCTAAAGGACATCCACCCCCCTTATAGCCACTGTACACTGTCTCATCACACAGCGCTGCCGAGGTGGGAGGAGGTTTCCGAAGTATACCTCCTAGCGCATCGCACTCCGAGCCTCACGTGAAGATCAAGAGTCTTCTTCCCCCGATGTGCGATCGGCTACTGACCAGTTTTGACCTCAGTGTGCTCATGTTGCTTGCCATCAGTTAAATTCATGCCCTGGTTCAGCACACCTCACCAAAATCATCTAAGTACGTATGATCTTACGACTGGACAACTCATCCACTCTGCACTTTCCTTAAGCCATATGCAGTCGCTGGTGCACGTGAAAGTCAAAAGCAGGTATCTCCAAAATGACACTTTACAGAAACATGAGGTCAAAAACTCATCATGAAATTTGAAATGGATAGTCAATAGAACCATCAGATCGTCCTTTGCACAAGGCAGCTTTCGCGGCCATTCAGTTCATGGTTATGCTGCCACCTCTCTTCATGAATTTCCACACAGTGTGGAACGAGCAGCTCACGAGTGATCAGCGATGATGCATGCAAAACCTGAAAATCAAGCAAGAAGTGGACGCACATACATGTTTTTCTTCTTTGGACAGAGTAGCATATTTATGATGTCACACCTATAGAACTGCGCCGTAGCTGTACATCTTACGCTGTGCCCCCATATAGGCGGATCCGTCCATATTGGTGTCGTGTATAATATCTTTACTATATACATACAGATGAGGATCATAAGTACTATATGTAACACCCGTGTGAGCTAGCTTAGCCAGTCTCTCACCACTTCATCGGAGAAATCATGGAGGCCTGCGGTCTGAAACTTTTCTTCTATTCTTAGGTAGCATGTTCGCTGTGAGAGACCAATATCTCCCAATCAAAACATAACCTGGAAATCACATGCTACTGATTTTTTCCCATCTAATTCTATTCTGCTGTGCTTTACTACTGCTGCAAAGTAAGTACGCATGAACATCCTACTGAAATATTACTGCTTACATATCGTGTACGTAGGCCTTTGTTTGCTCGGCAATTACGAGGTCTAACTGTTTCCGTAGTCTTTTCCACCAGGTGTGCATTCACACTGCATCAGGGATCTGGCCCTATCTCCGTGCCACACAGATCCTCCTCCAGATCAGCCAGTGTTTCTTGGCGCTGTAGCTGAGAAAGCACGGAGTTTGAGCTACCGGCGGCTCCACAAGATTTTCATAGGGATTGGAAAATGGAAGACTTTTCTTGCATTTTATCTGCATAATTGCTCCAATCAGTTGACTTCTTTTCACGCAAGCTCGCTTCTGGAAATTGCCCTCTTCCAGCACTTGGTGGGGACTACAACCAATTTTGTCTCTTGCTTGCCGTTTGGACTAGCTCTTCGGTGCTTAGCCATGTGTTTACCTTTTGCTGAGTCTTCCTGATTCGTGCTCGGGTGGACTAGGTGTCTTTGAATGCGTGCAGGCTAGCTGAGCGCTCGAAACATGGTGCGTGTCTAGACGAAGGACCACATGGAACAAAACTAGAACAATCAAGTACAGATACAGTACTCGGACAGACTGCGAAAGTGCACACGTGCACTGACAATAAAATACAACATTCTAACATGCACCGCCTCAGTGTCTACATACAATAGCTTTCGTCTCATTCGTGTTCACATTTTGGCATAACCTGCTTTTGTACATTCATGCCATCGGTCATGTACAACTTCGGTGTCTGCTGTATTTTACATTATCAATTGCTCAGAGTCACTTTTCTAGCATATGTCTTCTACCGACTTGTCCTGCAGAAAGCAAAAAATATAGAAAAAACATAACACATAAAAAATAACAAAAAAAACACAAAAAAACGCAAAACACTTAGACTTTTAAGTCATTGCTAGTTCGCTACATGCACCTAAGTGCTGAACTCATGTTAGCATAGAATCCCATATCTCATAATTTGTACATTATCTATAGAAACTTTTTGGTCCATACAAATCTGTGGTAAATTTATTCTAATTGAGTCATCCTTAATTGGTCCTTGATGTGAATTTTGGCTATTACGTTCAGAATGGGAATTTGTGAAAGTTTTTAGCATTCACCCTGAGTGGTCTGAGACAGCTTTCAACTATATGTCCAGAAGAATTGCTCAAATGATACTATAGTCGAGCTTGACAACATGTATAACGACAAAACATTGTAGCTGTCACATCGGCCCTCACATATGGACAAGGACAACTGCCATGATACAAGGGTGAACAGCCAAGAAGAAGGTAACGCTCCTAGCATGCAGGACTGGAGTAGGTACATTGACATAATTTTGTTCGATATGTTTTTAGTCAACAAAGTTTGCAGTATACGTACATTACAATAAAAGAATGAGTTAGCTGTAGAAAATTGTAGTGCCACAGTCCAGTTTTCTTCTGTCAGTCATTCCACATCCCACAGTCCATGTGTAACACCTGTGCTCTGTGTAGCTATGTATTTTGCTAGTTTTCCATCAGGAATCATTTCTTCACAGTGTGCGACGACTGTTAGCACTGATCGAACATCAATACGTTTTTTTGACTGCCGACGCATTGTTACATATCTTGCAAGTGACACACCTGTCGAGACTATGACATAATCTGATGGCAACATAACTATTTAGATTCTACTGAGAAAGCATAAAACAATAGGCATTCTGAGGCACGTCAAGGTATGTTTGTGCTAGATTAGCAGTGTAGTTGTCTTACTATGGAGGTAATTTTGCTGATATATACGACTAAGTTGTTGTTGAGAAACTGACACATCTGTTAGTGAATAGCGCTAGGTCAGATACATGGATGTGCATGACAATGTTAGTCAAATCGCGATCTGAGAAATAACTTAAACTCATCTATATCTGTAACGTTTGACAGTAACGTAGTAACCTGTTATTGTTTCACTATGTAGCTGTATTGTATTGTTGACCAGTACTCTGGGGTGGTTATTGTAGTCATGTAGTCTGTAGACATTTGGTGTATCTGCTACTGTTAATCTAAATCTCTGGGGGGAGGGGCCTATTAATAATTACTTTAACCTCCACTACATTTTTCGAAACGTCTAAGTATGTGCATGTGTACTTCCAACCACATTACAAATCTGTCCCTCCTTTTTGGGATGCCATGAGTGCATCTAATGAATGCATAAAATGGTGCTAATGCAATGAAGTGCTGACGTCTACCTATTCAGGGGTAATTTATTCTTAGAGCGCATTCGTTAGTAGACCTGTGTAGACAGAGCTTGTGTTCTAGCTACAATGGTGACTACCGTATCTCCTTCATTATTTTTGTGCTTATGATAATGTTGACTGTTAAATAGACGCTCGATTTAGGACTATTAAGAACTTCTGTTACACAAGACTAGGTGGATCTCACTAAGACTAAGTACAACTGACTAAACCCCCCACCCCTGACGCATATGCATTTTACACATCTGTCTGACATCCTATTTATCTATATTTATCTACAGTGTCTCTATCGACTTCACTCCTCAGTGTTTTCATGTGTGATGTATGCTGTCTGCATATACTGCCCCCCCCCCCAACAAGCCATGTTAAACGTATCCATATGGCACCTTCTATGCACCTTATTACCCATACCATACGCTGTAAATATTGCAAATATCTATGCACTCATTGACGACTCATACCTCTGCTCCATGGTCAACTGAGATCTTATGTTATTGTCACTTGCAGGTTCCTCACTTTCGCTGTACTGATACCTGTACGTTGTGCCTTCTATTTTTGGTTTCTGAGTTTTTGTATCCGATGATGGCTCTCTTGTGATATGGAAAAAATACTATACATTTTAAGTTGTCACCTGATGTACTGTAGCAGGAGCTGAAGCGACAATAATCAACGACCATACTTGATTGACTCAGACTAAGAGTACGGAGATCAGCCCCATGTAGATCTTTAGATCTCTGCCGATCTTGTTTGTTTATAGTAGTATTCATTCATTAAAGCTCATAAAAATATACTGAATCTTCCTCAACTACGATTGTTCTTTTCATATGTATTTACAGATGCTCTTCTGTACATAAGTGATATTAAATCTATGTCATATGGATGTCTCACAATAGTAATTTGACACTGATAAATAGTAACTACAATTCAACCCATATTTAGCATCTATAGTCAATACGACGTAAGGTTGCAGTAAGGTTAATGTGTTAGTATCTTAGATAAAGTTACAGAGTTTATATGTATAATCATATTATGCAGTGTCATGCCTATTCTTCATACACAGGTCTTTAAAAATAACATTAACGTAGGCATCCGTAACTACTCTAACTTTTTTAACAATTTTTACACACATTATAGACAACGGTCCCTATTACCTGAGCTCTCTTCAGCTTTACCTCACTACAAATTACCATTCATTTCCTGACTACTATACAGCAGAAGTACACTTCCGTGAACACGCTCGAAGGACACGTAGCAGAACAAGATCCTAAGGGTGACAGGTCTGCATTGTCTTTAATGATCCACAAGCTTTAAGACATGCTTCAAAGTATCGCACAAAAACTGACTAGGGAGTACACGCCACTTGTGGTGCCTACATAGATTACGACAAGTACTAACTATGAAGACCTTGGAACATCGAAGCTAGGGATCTAAGTGTAGGCCACGAGCTAGAGTGAGGAGGCTATAAACCCAAACGGGAAGCACATGGCAGAGCAACAAAGCAACGATCTGGTGACGTCAACAGAGCAAAAGACAAATGACTAGAACTAGACAGATTAACAATAAACAGGAGCATTAGGCATAAATGTGACATTGCCGTTATTACTATTTTAATATTTTCAGCTATGGCTTGTGAGCTAACATTAAATCCGAACACCTAGATATCAACTATGGTAGTATTCATTTCCAGTTGATATGAAAACGAACATAAGACTCCTAGACCACCGAACATGACTCTAATTAATGCAGAGAAAGTGTGAGTGTGCCAGATACATGATTACGTACATGCACCATGATGTCTGTGGCTTGTCACAACCCAACAACTCTCTTTGCCTTCTAACCTCACCATTTTTTGATGTTTTCATGCAAATGTCTTAGATATGAAGATTTATAGACAGAATTTGATATTTTTTTAGAGTAACTTACCTGAGACAGATGCACTCGCAGCATTCGTCTTAACATGGTTCAGAGATCTATGTCTACCTCACCATATAGTGTGCTGCTGCATTTCTGTCAGTGTTAGACTCTGATACCCTACGAGTCCACATCCATCTCATCTAGATTTCGGTCCTGAATCATCATGGATCCAAAGTGAGCATCACGTCAGTACAGTGCTACGCGCCTACCAGCAGCTCGGCAGCCTCTACACACCACTGCGCATACTGCTACATACTCCCAGTTATCACTGACACGACACTGTTTCCCCACAGCTCCTGCTATGAAGAGACCTTCAGACTTTTCCGCCTAGAACACGTCGACTCCCACACACGATCCACCAAGGCCATCCACACTGACTCTGTGTACAGCAATAGAGATAGTATCTAACACACACACAGCACATATCACACAATACTAGCAGTATATACTATAAAATGAGTTCACTAACTATACTACTGACTATACTATAAGCTTAATAGACGAGATGACGAGAGAGCAGTAGAGGGAGATAGAGAGAAGACGAGAGTACCACTGCTACATACAGACATCAATGTTCTCTCACATTTTGCTCGCTATACACATGCCTTTAAAATCTATAATGTAAAAACCTAGAGTAAGCACAATCTTTGAAAATGTACAATTTCTCTACAACGCATAATAGATGAACCTAAAGTTCATTCGTGTCAATAGTTTCTTACCAGCACATCTCAACAGGTTCAACGCAGTAGCTCGACACATCTCTCATCGAGGAGTGCAGTTGTGTTTTAGTGATAGATATATTTTGGACTGTAGGGAGTGAATATCGAGTATCTCTTGCCATGACAGTCTACATGGCTGAGCCCACTCTGACCACACCTGACCCTCGCTCCATCTTCACGAAAAGCAGCTCCTCAGCCAGCACCGTCCCAGAAGCTTTGCTTGACAGCCCAAGGCTTCGCACAGAACCACAACCGTCGTGCGAGCATGCTGGTCAAAGTCAGCTAGCAGTCGACAGGCTGAGAACAACCGTGTCCAGAGTCTCAGTCTCATGAAGCACTTGCACTCTCCCAGCTGCAGAGAGATCCGTGCGCTGCACCCATTGCTGGCGCTTCTATAAAAGAACAGAGTGTATTCAGTATTTAGTAGTTACACTAGCATGTGGACAAAAATTGTGCTACTCACAACCTTCTCAGATGTAATCAACGCTAAAACCCTCACATGGTAACGCGAACTAACTTACCTACTGCACGAAAAGTAAAATAACAAAAAAAATCTATGAAACGATGAACAAATTAAGTGAGACATTGCTTCTCTAACCATGCTTCAACAGTAGATTATTTGTAAAAAAGTGAACATAACACCATGACAATCAGGCTGACAGAAATGATGCTCTACACTGTCAAGCATCTATACGTGGCAGCACCTGGCCTGCGACAAATGTTGACTCATAAGGGTCAGTGTTATACTCAAGGTATGTTCACAATAATCAGCATCACATGATGGTGTCGTATCAGATCATCAGTGGGCCTATCCTTATTCGGGCTTAACGAGTAGTCACTAGTGCTGATGTTCGTGGACTAAAGGTGGACACCGTACACGATCTAACTATGGACCAGTAGGAGGCATAAGGAAACGAGTTGTCTCGGCAACTATTACAGAAAATTGATAGCACAGCTGTTAAGAGAGCGTTATAAGACACCTGCTCCAAGCAGCTGGAGTTCCTGTGGACTACAGTTTGCATATATTATTCGTGAAAGTTTAAGTCCATAGGGACTGTAGCCAAGCGCATCCCTGGACTGTAGGACTGGTCAGAGTAAAGTGCTGATGACAAATCACAACAGACGGATAAACGAATGGCCAACTCAAACGAGCCAAGAAAACTTCATTTTTTACATAATTGTACTCAGATATAAACGGGGTAACTTCAGAGCATGACGAATCTATCAAGTGTCACAATCTCATGTGGGGGGCGGGGGCACTTGCGTCATCCCATCGGTGTTTGGACGCCATCAGTGGACTACTTAATGGTCAGATGATACTAAGTAAACCACACTCGTTAAGGACGCTAAAAAAATGTCCGCCACTGGAATTTTGCCCAAAGCTAATTTGACAAGCCTACACAGCTTCTGGGAGAATGTCCTATGGACAGATGAACAAAAATGGAACCTTTTGGCAATGCACATCAGCTCTGATGTTCACAGACGGAAAATGAACCATATCAAGAAAAAGAAACACGGTCCTACTGTGAAACATGGCGGAGAGCCTTTTATGTTCTGGGGCTGCTTTGCTGGCAATTGGCACAGGGGTGTCTTTGAATCTGTGGCAGGTACAATGAAATCTCAAGACTATCAAGGAATTCTGTAGAGTAGAAATGTGCTGCCCATGTGTCAGAAAGCCTTGGCCTCAGTCACAGGCACATGGGTCTCTTGCAACAGGATATGACCCAAACCACAACATCATAAATAACACCCAAGAATGGAAGCAGAGGAAAACCACTGGACCTATTCCTGAAGTGGCCTTCGTATGAGCCCTGACCTAATAATCCTATTGACGCCATTTGGAAAGGAGCTGAAAACATGGCTGTCCTGAACAAAGTGTACCCTTCAAACCTGAGGACAACTCGGAGAGCAGTTTGACTCATGACGTAGTAGTGCCAAAAATACCTAGATAGAGAGGTGCAGAAGTCTCGTTGACAGATGACTCAGGAGACCGAATTGTATTGCAGTGATTGCCGTCAAAAAGTTGTGCAACAAGAATATTAACGTAAGGGTACCATCATTTCTTGTCCAGGCCTGTTACAGGAGTATTGATTATTTTACCCTTAAATTCTGTTAAGTGCATGGTTGAAAAGCAATGTCTGACTTTCATTTGTTAATTTTTATAGAATTTTTATTTATTATTACTTTTGTCAGATTAAAGCTATTTCTGTTACCATTGTGGGTTTTTCTTTCATTAACCGAGGGGTACCAACAATTTTGTTCACGTGTGTAGTTACCATTATTGGGAAAATGGGAAAAACACACTAGACATTTCATATTACTTGGTCTCAATTATAATACTGTATGATGATAATAAATATCATGGGACGTACAAAAACGCCTTCCTGGCTCATGCCTGGCATTCTAGTCATTGGAGCATCCTCACAAACATGTAATAGACAATGGAAAGCGATTCCCCGCTAAAGTGATCAGTGTATGTTGACCCAGTGGAGCTGAATTGCACACATATGTTCATGTGTTTTGTTTGTTTAAAATAGGAAGCCTATATTGGCGATAATAGAATCCCAACGGAGCATACTATTATAACACTGTCGTCGCTTTATAACTGTTTATGATATTCATTGATCCTGACTACAAGTTCCATTCAGGCTTATTTAACATTGTTTTTTCCCACATTATAATACAGCACATATTTACCTCATCAAAATTCCCGTTTAGAAGTTTCTGACACCGACCTTTCCTCAGTGTATTATAGTTGCACGTTTGAGCACTGTTGCGATATGGAGACTGAGTTATTGTCTGCTGGTAATGATGCCCCTCTAGTTAATTATTTTGTGGAGAACACTGATGCGTGTGTATTCACTATGTAGTTATCTGGAAAGGGTTAGTAAGTGAGCGTGCCTCAGAATGCACTTTTTCGAGTGTTTACAGAGTAATTGTCTAGAGTTAATTATCGTTCGCAGTATCTCTGTGTAGAGAGTAATGCGAGGTGCAGAGCGAACCATTGTCCCCACAGAAGAGCACCTCTGTAATTTGCAGGTGAGCTGTTCATTATTACTCAGTTTAGGTTGTTTAAATGTGTGGTGCTGAATTTCATTGAGCTCGTTGTATGATAGCATGGTAAAATCTGAAGAATGCGCCTGTGTTGATGTACTGATTGTGGTAATTCATAGTTAGCTTTGATTGGTCACCATTTTAGAACTCTTGAGTGATGTTGTGTTGTTGGAAGATTGTGTATTTAGGCTTAGACAAACTATATATACATGTGTATATATAAGTAGAAAAGCTAACTGTGTGAGTTAGATGCTACAGAATATCTGTACTGCCGTGGAATCTCTGTACAGAGAGTAATACGAGGTGCAGAGCGAGCCTTTGTCCCTATTGAAGAGCATTTCAGTGATTTGATATAGAAACTATAGCAGCCTACCTGAGCAGATTACTCCAGTATCTTTAGAATGATCACAGTTATGTTTTCCCCATCCTCTTGATCTACAGTTCTTCAGTGTAGACTCTGATCCACTACAGTCCACATCATCCATCCAGATTGGTCCTGATCCTGATCCAGAGCGTGAGGTGGCATCCACTCAGCCACATCTACAGTCCTCCAGTCCACAATCCACACGCTCTCTACACACCACTGCAGCATCTCTGAACATATCCCAGTTATCACCACACATGTTTCCCGCACTGTCCTTGCTAGATAGTTGAACCTCCACTCTCCCAGCACAGCGACTCCCACCATCCACCAGCCTCACACTGCCTGTAGAACAGAGATAAAAAGGTGTAACTCGCTCATCATGTGTACATGAGTAATGCCTTAATTAATGCATTATTGCAATTTAAATTTATGTTGATAAACAATGATAATTAAAAAAGGTTTAGGAAAAACATAACAATTAAACCATAATGTAGCCAATAACTGAAGACTCATGTTAAGGTTTACTAATGGTTCAAATATTAATTAAGGTAACAGCCAAACTGCTTGATAAAAATGGGACATCGAAGGTGCACATGGAAAAAACGTCATTGCCTGGCTGGGTTCTCCTCCCTACCGTCCGATCTCCTGGACTACATTTCCCATGATCCAACAACCGATGTCACATGTTCACGATTACCCTATCACACACCTTGGCCTGGCAATAGATCTCCAGAGTACTGATTAGACCACCTGTTGTCAATTAATCCGTTTGCTTAAATACGTCCCTCACACAATGGCTCATGCGAAGTATTGGCCATTCATTTGCATAACCGAGCGTTACTCGTCTTTGTCTGACTTTGATACTCTGGCTTTGACTCTGTTTTTGATTCTCTGACTTACGCTCCTTGTTTATTCCCCTTTGATACCTCTGGCACTGGTCTGATTGTCTGTTTGGTTTGACCCTTGCCTGTTTCTTGATTCTGATTCAGTTTTGCCCCTGTTTGTATTTCCTGTTCTTGGTGTTGTTGTGTAACATTACAACCTCTTTAATAAACCGTGCTTTGCTTTTAGTTCAGCACTCATCACAATCTGTCTGTCCAACGTCACAGAAACAAGTACAATTTAATATTGCCAGATTTTTTTTTTTTTGCTCTGCATGTGCTGGTATTTTGAAAAAATCAGGGCCATGTTCCCCAAATGAATCTAGCTTATTGGTGGACTAATGGTACAGTCTGATGCTCACCTTACTACTTAAATACTGTTTGTGCTGAAATGTTTTAATAAAACAAAGTTATCTGACTGTGTCTCTCCTCATTTGCCATGAAGACTCAAAAGAGACCATACAGTAAAGAATGTGTCATTTTATAATTTTCCTCATTACAGGTGAAAAAACCTAATAAGAGGAATATTGCCTGTGGGAGGGAGTTAAATCCAGTAAAAACACTTTTCATCTGTGTTCTGTGGATGGAAAAGAATTCTAGTTTTGCAAGGTTCTCCATGAGGATAGGGGGCTTTAACCACGGTCTAGTGTAAGTGGAGATCTAGGCGGTGTACACTATGTAGCTACTGGCCTGTTCTGGTGGCTGAACAACTCTCTTTTATTTAGCTGAATCTCTCAGATCTGATGCTACCAAGCGTACTTCCAGTTTCTCTGTTGTCTGTCTGCATCGCCAATGCTAGCAAAGGACCTGCCCGTGTACTCTGGAGTCCTGACTCTCTGTCTCAGCTTCACTACCAGTTGTCTCAAGCAGCTTTACTTGTCCCGTCATCAAGTCCAGCTTTTCCTTCATTAGGTAGAGCATGGTCTTTATCACCACCAGGAAATCTAAGTTGAGTATGCATGCATTGCTCATGTGTGTGAACAAAGGGCTAACATACACACTCCCCGAAGTAATAAACCAAATAGAAGAGAGAGACAACTTACTTTCCATCAGGTGGATTCCGGTCATACACGTACACAGTTGAGGCCTTAGCTTTGATTGTTATTTGTCTTATGAGATCTTATACTCTTGAATGTGGTTGCCAAAGATCAGAGACGTGGCACACCAGGCCCCAACGCAGGTGAGTAATGTCTATCCCCGATTCACGTGCTTTCTGACTGTGGTGGGTCATTTGCCATTTATGCTGCTATCTATCCACAGTTCAACAGAAACCCAGTTGGTATTTCCACTATTTCTCGCCCAGGTGATGCCCCCTTACTTTTATTGTGTATGGTTCCTTCAACCCTTTTCGCTTGCACCAAAAAGTGTATCCTAGCAACAATTTCTAAAGAGACTAAAGACGACTTGCGCAACACACAACACTTTGTTATACAAGTCGATTAGGACATACCGCCTGAATGGTGTTAACCTGGCATTATATCATTAATGTTGGGTGAGCAGCTGTGTACGTCTTGCGTCGAGGCCTATGCCCTCCGTCCATGTTGCTTCTAAGCGGCTTTAACCTTCTTGGCAAGTACAATTGCTTGTGAGGACTAAACAGGACTAAACAGGTATAAATCAGAAGTGGAAGAGCCCTGGAACTTGAAACTAATAGAACTAAGGGCAATCTTTGCCCACATTGCATCGGCAATTGCACCATAACAAACTTAACAACATTAAATGTTGTTAAAACATCCAATTTCACAAACTCTAATGTCACCAGGGCAAATATGCTCAACTGAATTGTCCAGTTGAATAGTGGCTGTTGGGTCAATCTGTGCATATCGGATGATGTATCAGTTCTCCCTCTCAGTGGTTCGTGTAGGTCCTTCATGTCACTGTGACATGAACAGTGTGCTATGGTTTCATCCCCATAACCGCATTGGTGCGCAATACATTGATAAGACCGCTTCCCGGAGCCCTACTATGCAACCCTACTCTAACTCTTCCAACTGCTTGAATTACTTTCAAACTCTTCTCTGAGGCATTCTACATCTCTTGCAAGGGATGCTACCAACACAACAGCACAGGTCAGAATGGACAGCACATACAACAGGACAACCTTTTATAGTCAGCCAGGTACAGTGATAAGGTCCATTCTTACTTACATCACATGTGTGAAATTGTATTTTCATGTCTCATGATGTCAAACCAACTCACCAAGTTTCATTCCTGTTGGTTAATTTCTTTTGAATACAACTTGTTTTTGTAAATATAAGTATATATTTATATGAAATATTTATTATTATATATTATATTAAATTTCACATGGTGTTTGTTTAACCATATAGGAACATAAAAATATCATATTTATTTAATTAAAATCAGCGCTCACCAGCACACACCAGACCCACATCACTGTCATGGGAGCAGTTGTGTTTGAGTGAAGGTGATGTTGGACAGGAGTGAATCTGAGATTCACGTTTGCCTGATTACACAGAAAGGCTCCTCTGACCTATATACCGACGACCCTCCCCTCTGCCCAAAATGCAACTCCTCCCACTGCACCTCACACAGGAAGCCACACGCCCAGCTCTCGACACACCACCTCTGCATCCTGCTGGTCAAAGTCAGCATCACACACCGTGTACCAGGACTCTCCATGAAGCACCTCCACTCTCCCAGAACAGCGAGAACCACCAACCAGCCTGACTCCTGAAATTAGAAAAATAGAGAACATGGAGTGATCTGCTATTACTGATATCAGGGTGTTAGCTAAGACTACTACTTATTATGACAAGGACACAAACCCCTCCCCACAATAAGTTATTCTAACTGAACATGACAGTTGAAGATTTAACTTCTCTCTCTCTCTCTCTCTCTCTCTCTCTCTCTCTCTCTCTCGCATGCACGCACGCACACACACACTCTCACTCACATTACACACACTGTACTGTACTTTGGTGCTGGGCAGCTTGTTCATGCTTGTCTACCTAACTAAAAGTAGCTAAACACAAACACGAGTAATTCACATTCTGGCCAAGTTTCCTATCATCCCGAACTTGTTACTATAGAGAGTCATAAAAAATCCCAACCTCTATCTCCACTTCGATGACCATGGTGCTCCATCTTTTAAAATTTAACAGCAGAGAAATATGACACACCTCCAGCAAAAGGCCACATATTCCTGATGATTTAGAATGGAAGTGTCTTTGATTTTGTTGATGTTCTTATTAGTGTAACATTTGCTTGCGGTTAAAGACACACAGTGTTGGTTTATCTTTATCATCTGTAAGCGGTGTAGAAAAAACAGCGGTGTTGAATTTTGCAATAAACTTCTTCACGCAAGGGCCCTCTAGAGGCTCTAGGGGGCCCTGGACAAATGCAATCCTTATAAAATCCACTGAATAATACTGATCATGAGTAATATTATTAAACAGCATTTTACTTTTACATTAGTAAATGGTAAATAGATGTATGTTGATTTACTCATGGTGTGCTTGTTATTAAGTCTTTGCCACTGCAGAATTTCGCTGTTGAAAATCATTACTTAGTCTCAACAATAAGTACTCTAATCATATACCAAAAGCTCAAATAAATGCTCAACAAATTTAAGGCCTCTATGCATAAAGCTCCACTAGTTCAGGAAGTTGCAAGCATGGGTTAGAAAAACATTTACTAGCAACAAAAGAAAAGTAATAAGATTATATTTCCGCAATACTGTCCTCATTACACTGGCTACCGGTTAAATTTCGTGGCTGTAAGCTACATAGTACTTTATTCTTCTTAACATGACAAATGCGTCACGTGGAACGGATCTGGTCAACCCACAAGTATCTCCAGTGAACTACTTCACTCATACGGAAGCCTACCCGACTATTTTTCGTTTCGCTCCCCGAGTCTTGTCAAAATGCGCGCCGCTGGCACAAAATAACGGCCTACTGACAAGTCACCTTAGATTTAGTAGAAGAACCACATGCAGAGGTGGGTCGACTGCTTTTTCTCGTGTAGTCCCCGGGAAAAACTCTGAGAATACTTCTCCCGTTTATCCGTCGTTCGGAATCAGAACACACACTCTCTACATTTGAACAATACTAGACACAAAAACTGTACCTAGTTTGCACGAAGCAGTAAGCTCATTACCATCGAGTCTTTTCTACCGCTGTAATTTACTATTCTCGCACATAGAGGTGAATCCAATGCCCCCAAAACTTCTACTCCTTATTTGTCCTTTTCTCGTACAATGATCGGAGAGCGGATCACATCATGCTCGATCTTTTTCTCTTTCTCTCTTTCTCTTCCAGTTTCATTCACCCGGCATGACCATAACCTTTACACTGACACGAGTGGTCTTGCTCCTGATCAGCATCGTCTTTCTATGGAGTCTATTCGTGCTCCATCTAATGCCACAAGTTACTCCCTCCTGGATCTAATCAGACATAGGATTCTAATAGAGCACTGATTCTTCTCCTGTCTAACTGTCCGTTTTTCTCTGTCTATCCAGGTTTCGACTTCCTGATGGAGCGAAATGTAACGGTGGATTCCAAGCACCTTGAGCCTGGTCTACTCTAGAGGTTTCTTCCTTACTCAAGGGAGTTTTTCCTCGCCACTGTTGCCTCTGGCTTGCTCAAGGTGGGCTTGGACCCGGTTTCCCTTTCCTACCTCTGTACATTAACTCCGTGTTTTTTTTTCCTATATAACAAACTGATTTTCTGTGAAGCTGCTTTGAGGCAACGTTGGTTGTAAAAAGCGCTATACAAATAAATATTGATTGATTGATTACTTAGATTATCTAAAGTTAAAAAGCAATATATCCTGTAGAGCTAAAAAGCAAAGAGCAATTTATTCTTTTCATCTTTTTGTCATTTAATAAATTGATAAATGCATCCAACTTCTACTTTCCTTATTATAACGTAAGGGTTGTTTAAAATGAAATTGTTTGGCAAATGTACACATTTTGGAACAATCTAACCTCACAATAAATTTTGTTCTCACATAAACGTTTTTTATTATACTATTATTTACACAACTTATTACATTGTAAAAACGGACACCGTTATAGTATAACTTCATTCCATTGATTACGTGTTGTGAAAAGTTTACTGTAAATGTTTGTCAATAGTTACCAGATTATGGAGGAAACTGAGATATATATACTGTCACTATGTCAAAGTCAACAGTAACATTTACATTTCTGCAAACAGTTAAAAAGTTAAAAATGAATTAAATAACTAACAATACCCACTGTATTATGGACCAGATGGTTTGGTTGAGAAGATCCAACAAAATCTTCATGTTGTGAAAAATTTCGATGACTAAGATTTGCAGTGCAGTTTTACATGCACAGATCATTCCAGACAGCTGTAGAGATGACCACAGGAACATGATCCATCAGTGGATTGACACTTTCTTGGATAGCCTGCAACATTTTTTTCAACTGTAGACTCTGAATCCGTTTTACACGGCTTAGAAATTCCCGAGTTCCTGTGCTTAACCTGGTCCAAAGTAGTGAAGCAGTCAACTCAGTTAGCATCATACAGGAGCCTCATATCCACAGACCTGTAAGCCTCTCTACTAGACACCCTAACACTGCAAGCCAGCGGTCATTATCCTTAGCACATGTGGACCATCCACCACACACTGTATCTTCCAATTGCTTCTCTTATATTAAGTATATCCATCTCTTTGAGCACGGCGACAGTCTTTATCCCACCCACATCAGGACAGCTTTTACAATATCTCTTAGAGGTGCAAAGAAAAGAAAACGGACGGACAAGAGACAGAAGACAACAGTAGACTGGTATATAAGGTAAGACGCACATACTAGAGAGATCATTAGTAAGAGGTTATAAGAATTATAGAATAAGTATTCAGATATAGAGAATATGGAGATAAAAGATACTACATTATAATACATTGAGCACTGAAGGTATATTATTTATCAACGTACTACACTAGTTCTCATTGAAAGACTTACTACGTTACCAGCTGTGTGCGTGATCCACTCGGAGTAGATGATTTGCGGACCGCAATAAGCGACATTAGAGAATGAGGACTCACATCAGCTGTCCATTTCCATCTACCTGCACAAGTCCGTTTATCACTCAGCAGCAGTACAAGCTTCACCTACTACAGCCAGAGCAGACTGAACAAAAACATATAGACTTAGAGAGAGAGGATTGACAGGAGAGGCTAAATAGAAGAAACAGTCATTAGTATTGAGAAGAGAGTAGCCAGGACAGGACAGACAGAGACAGATTTGTAGCTTTGAACTGAATTTCATCAAATGTCAAGTGCCTATCCCTCGTGAGGAGAGGGATTGAGACAGAGCGACAGAGTGAGTGCGGAGGGGGAGAAGGGACCTCCCCCCTAACAAGCCGCCAATGCACAACCTCACGTATTTATACTCTTATTAGAAAGAGAGAGAGGATAAATCAGTCAAAAACATTTTCAGTGGACAAATCAGAGGGACAACGGCCATTAATTCTCTCCCTCCATATGTATACAACTTAAACAGGAGCCCGTACAGCGCCTGATTTTTTTGATGAAAACTAATACACTCCACCTATCGTGTGTAGTCGCAGGAGACAAGTATTGTTAGTAGGTGGAGAGAAGAGTACGCCTCACATGTCAGGCTTTGTGTGGGTATGGTGAGAAACAGCACAAACCATACAGGGTGATGACTGAGTTCAGAAAGACCTGGAAAACCCTCCAAGTGTAACGATTTACTAGCACTAAGCATGATGCATTCTTGGTCCACATCACATCACACACCCCACACACTAACAACACGACACAGTCACAAAGTGTGTGATTAATGATGACAGGAAATAGATAGCATATTTTATATAAATGGGATGTGTATCCATGCTCAAGAACAAATATAATATCACTATAATATAACTGTTTTTTTATATATGGACGAGAAAATTCTCCTTTTTACAGTGATCTTATAATGAAAATAGAGGAATGTCTAATAGTCATTTATTGATCTGGTGTGTCACCACCTGTGCTGTGCTGCTGTGTATATACACTGTATGTAGTACTGTTGGTCTGTGTTAAGGTGCTGCCTGTGTGTGCTGCACTATGAACCTAAGACTGCACACTTGGAGTCCTGTATAGAAAGGTTTATTGTACGACAAATTAAGACCAGCATTCCAATAAATTGGAAACAATCTATAACTCTGTGCCTCTTCACTCCATCCCCAGCTCTCTCTCCTACTCCCCAACACACAAACACATAGCTGCTGATACGTGGCTTCCTTTCCTGTTCCTCCCTCTAAACCAGAAGCTTCAAATGAAAAACAGCTCCAGCTGCCAAACACGCTCTTTTTCATCAGACAGAGTTACAGGTTACCACAATCACACATACAGATGAATGTACTGCACACTGCTGTCTACACAATGGAGATACAGGGACAGACTTTAGCTTCATGCTGCTACCAGTAAAGTCGATCACTGAGGTAATGTAGAGAAACCCCACCTTTCTTTGGACATTCAGAAGAGAGAAGAGTGTGGATTTAAAAATGGATTAAAGAATGAAGAAGAGTCTGGTGGGTTAAAGTGATAAAAGTGTTTCATAAGACCAGTAATTATTACAAAAAAAAAAAAAAGGCATAAAAACAGAGATACAGCAGGTCCACCTTGCAGCATAGCAAAAGAGAGCCAATGAAGCCTTAGCGTTATTGCTGCTGGTGCTGAACCATGCCAATGTATTTGCTGTTCTGACGAGCTGCTTCTCTAACACCTCTTGTCACTTTGTCTCTTCTTTGGTCATTAGCACCCTGTTGTTCTATCTTAACACACTCATCATCCCCTCATGGGCTTTTTCTGAGAACTTACTCTGCCCCTCTAAGCTTGCCTTCTCCTAAAGTCTGGTTTGTTATTTGATTTCTCTGTCTGTGGTTGATAGCTGCTTTTCTTCAACAGTCCCAGGGTGCCAAGGCTTGTACTGTCCAAGGACTCTTACTGGTATAGCAGAGGATTAGCGCGGGTCTGTAGCATGGAGGGCAGAAGTGTTACCCACTGTACTATAGCATTCACATTTGGATGGTGAGTGGCAGACAATGAACAGTAATCAGGTGAACTTGTGTTCTCTCCTCTCCAAGTTTGATGTCAGCAAATAACAAAAAAAGGGAGAGAAGCTTCTTATTTACTACATAATAAGGAATACCAATAGACACTATTGCAAACTGCAGCTTGGACTGCTATGGAGTGACTCAGAATCTTCATCTTCAGTGATAAGTGCTTTTGTCCATACTGAGAGACACTAGTGTTGTATGTGTAGCTCAGTAAATAATGCCCATAGTATAAATTTATCATCATTTATTGTTACTGGTAATTTTAAATTTTCCTTCCATTAGCATTACAGTCACACATTTCCTTCTCAGCACCGTTATTCCTTTTGACTATGAGTGTATGTGGTCATGATGGGGCAACTCTGGCCTACTGCCAACTGAAAAGCAAAGCGCTGACTATTAAATACTAAATTAAGAATTTTGATTAACTGGGCTTAAGTGTGTTATGATCTAGGTTAGGTCATAGCAGACAGAATGACTAGGTTCCCTAGACAGAACAAAATATCAGACACTGTTAAAACCAGAAAACTGGAGGTTTATTTTCTTCAAATGCTGAATAGCAAGCTGGGGCAATACGTTTAGGAATGGGCACACTCCACGCTGACTCAGCTTTCTTGCTGATCAGATCCACCGCTGTCGTGTCATCAGCAAACTTGATGGTTGATTGAGCTGTACTTTGTAGTACAGTTGTGAGTCAGTAGACTGAACAGAGGGAGGTGTTCCCTGAATGTCTCCCAAGATACCTGCTTGGTGACCTTCTGTAGCCGAAGGTTATTAATCATGAATCTGTTCACAACTGCAACAGAGAGGGAAAACAGCTGCAGACAGACACAGGGGTCTACAACTGATAGCTGTTCATTTACTCATTCTGTTCTGTATAGATAAACTGACCCTCAGACAGATGGAGCGATAATGGTAGTAGGAGCACTGGAGTGTCAGGTGTGACTGTTTGGTAACTGTAAATGGTTTACATGGGTCACAGGTCAGATAGGAGGACTCCTTTGCAGAATGTTGCTTAGGGCACCAGGGAGGTCAAAACTGGCTCTGGATCCAACTAAGCTTATGTTGTATACTTTAAGAGATGCCATGGTGTGTTGGTGATGAAAAGAAAACTCTGTGAAATACTGTCTTCATCAAATAGATAATACTTTATTACACACAGCATTCTTACAAGCATTCAAGTTGCTTGGGGGACGCCTCATCCAATTCTGGCTATCCCTAGCAAGCACAGACACTTTCCTATGTTTTATAGACATCCTGCACCATATAGAATACCATATATATATTTATACCATATATGGAAATGGTCCCCTTTGCTTACTTCTCAGAGAGAGAGATAGATTTCCTCAGACCCCTACCATACCCATAAAGGGAAACTGGTGAAACTCCAGATTCCTATTCATAGCATAGGGATGGTCTATTCTTCTGTCACAGTCATCACAACCACATCATCATAACCTGAAAAGTATAAATGATTAAATAAGTGACAAACCTCGTCAACATCATCATGACATCATCACTATCACTGCATTACAGTCCTTCATGTATGTGCAAGAAAACAAATGTAGATCCACCTTCTAAATCTTCTCCAGGAGTGATGACATCATCATAGCCCTCTGCTGTGTACGCTGCATCTACATATTTATACAGATTTTGATGGTAATGAGAACCAAATATGGTGTATAACTGAAACGATGCTTGCTTATATGTTCATGAGGAATTCTCTAAATCTACATAAACTAACCTGATGTAATGTTTGGATTCTCACCAGCAGAAATGACATCATCATAGAGCTCCACGTTGTCCTCTGTCAAAATGTAGAAGTAAGTGTCAGTAAGCTTGATTCGTCAGAAGCTTTATTTTCCTATTTAGTCACATAATTAAGTGCAACTAATAATATTAATAACTGAGGTAAATTGTTAGTGGTGGGAGTGGGAAGGAGAACGAGTGGCTTCTACTGCAACACATTACAATACTTCAGAATCATATTACAATACTTGCATGTGCATATGTGACCAACAGATGTCTACAGTTGTCTATTAATGTTGTGTACCACTGTAGAGAAGGTCAGTGAGTAAGAGGAAGTGTTCAGAAGGGTGTGTGTTGGGGTTATTCCAGCTTGTGACCTCAGTGAGGATATAGCCAGTTGTGTTTATTTATCCTACTGTCTGTTTATTCTCTCTACATGTGAATCCTACTATTAGTCATGTACCAATATGCGGTTATTCCACACAAACCAGACCAAAGCTCCTGTACTGCAGGACAGAGGGGAGATTTTCCAGTGCTGAATTAAAAAACACACCTGTTAATCTATCCAGTGTCTGTCCAGCAGTGATGACATCATCATAGTTCTCTGGAGTGTCTTCTGTTCCCACATCACCTAAAAAAGACATGAAACTAGTGTTTTACTGTATATATATATATATATATTCATAAAGTCTTTGAATGTAGTGATCTCTGAATGCACCCATCATTTAGGTCACTGGTGGTGATGTCATTATAATATTTTGCCTTCTCCTCATTTCCAGTTTTTACTTAAAGAGAAAGAAGCACGATAACCTCTCTCTCTCTGTGTGATAGACTTTACATTTCTCAGTTGACTGGAGTTCTAACCCTAACCTTAACCTTAACCTTGTCCTAACCCCAACTTTAACCTTAACCATACCCTACTCTAAAGCTTGTCCTAACCTTTCCTAAACCTACTTTAACCTTACCCTAACCTTACCATATCCCTAACTCTAACCTTACCAGAAGCTTATCCTAACTTTAATCTTGTTCAACAGGCTACAAATGCAAATGTACCTCAAAGCTACAACAATGGCTTATTGGTACTGTTCATAACTTCATGTTTGACTGGATCTGTAGATCACAGCTTGCCTTGTTAGCTCCCCCTAGATTCATGCTGCCCACTGAAGCGCTGACTCTTTAGTTTTGAGAGGTATATTAAGAGGTACAACAGGGATAGAATATGGAAAGTGTTTGGGAGGGCCTTTATATAAAATATTACACTTTCATATTGTTTTCTCAGTAAGCAGTTCCTTAAACAAACAAGCCCCCAGTTCCATCACACAAATTAGTGCTTTGTGACAGCTGCATGTTTTGTGTTAGAATGTCTGGGTTGAAACAATATCACCCCAGTCCCTCACAGTGGATGCAGATTACATGGCTCCCATTGCAGCTTAACTGGCCACTCTGATTCCAGCTTCCAAGGCAGCTCCTGCTCCTACACCCTCATGTCCTGGTCCCCTAGGCTGCTACAGTTCTGGTTCTTCAAGCAGTTTCAATTCCATCCCCTCTTTCTGATCTGATCTGCTTGTAGTGTTGGTTTCCTGTCCAACCTCCTGTGTTAGCTCTTGCTGCTGCTCCTCCTGTGGTGGGTCTTAATACATCTCCCCTTCCAGCTTCTAATCCTGATCTGGTTTCACCTTCATAAGTTGTTCTCACTCTTGTTCTAGTGCCAACTGCTCCTTCTGTGCTGGCTCCCAGACACACTTCAATGCTGACTTTAAAGACTACTCCTCCTGTACCTGTACGCAGAACTGCATTTTCTATGCCAGGCCACTCAGTCAGACCACACTGCTAGTCGTGCTCCTGTTCCCTCTGTTGGCCCCGTTAATAGAGTGCCTCTCATGTGGGGTTTATGCCTTGCCATGCTCTATTGTGCCCTTCAGAAACGGCAGCTTCCAACTGTGTTGTGAACTTGTGTTCTGGGCCTGTGTTGTTACCGTGTTTTGATCCTCCCTTTGACTGTCTTTCCTTTAAATATGAATCTGCCACTTACTCACCTATGTTTTTGATACCTGCTTGTTCTACAGGTAATGACTGCCACTAGAAAATAGCACTTGCAATAGATGCATGCATTGTACCGGGGGCCATAGCAAATTGTACTGACAAGGACATTTGTTTACGTTATCTATGTACACTAAGAGCATTAGGAGTTACTTTCAATGTAATTTATACCAGCTGCATAAAATCTTCATAACCAATGGCATTATCTTTATGATAGGACTAGGTGTGATCTGCACAAGAACATTTCATCTTTACACCATTAATATATGCATATGTAAAACCCTTAAGGTATGCATATCATTATTCAGGAGACATAAGAAAGACAATAGTAGATTTGGAAGGGAGCACTCCTTGTCATTTACCACTTTGAGTCATTTTTTTAGGGATGAGTCTATGGTCAATCTCTTCATAGACTGCCTCAGTCAGAGTCATACGCCTCCTCTTAGAGAGCACTGTGAGGGAGACAGAGAGGAACATGGAGCCAGGTCAGTAGAAGAGAAGACTGATGACAGACTGAAGGACTAATGGTGTTTAGAGAATGTACAGAAAGTGGATTGTAGATGATCTCTGAATCTCTCTACCTCTCCTGAGCACTCGGTTCTGGTACAACAGCACAACCAGAAACACTAAGGCCAGGAAGAGCAGCACTCCCAGAACCAGGAGAGACACTGGATAGATGGACAAAACTGCTGGAGACGGAGATAGTTGAGATATAGCTGCTCCATTCTCTGCCTGGCCAACTGTGAATAAACATACAGAATGAAAATGGGACACTGTGTTCAAAAACATGTAGAGAAATCTAAAAAAGAAAATAGTACCTGTGCTGGGGTTTACTTTCGATGTTACAGTGGTTGATACTGATATGTCTGCAAAAAGAAAAATAAAACTGTCAGGCAAAAAGAAACTAACCATATTTCAAAAACTGTGCATTGTATGTACAAGCTATGGCTTTGTGTAGTGCTGAGATTTAGAGATGGACTGTGTTAGAACACATTAAAACTTAAGATGGGATCAATCACTGCTCGAAAGAAAAAAGATTTAAGTAAATAGAGACATACATACAGCTTGCAGTGTGTATAGCTGTAGTTCTACCTGTGTGCATGGCTTTAGTTCTGACTGTGTAGGGCTGTAGTGCTACCTGTGTATATGACTGTAGTCCTACCTGTGTATATGACTGTAGTTCTCCCTGTGTATATGACTGTAGTTCTACCTGTGTATATGACTGTAGTTCTACCTGTGTATATGACTGTAGTTCTAACTGTGTATATGACTGTAGTTCTACCTGTGTATATGACTGTAGTTCTACCTGTGTATATGACTGTAGATCTACCTGTGTATATGACTGTAGTTCTACCTGTGTATATGACTGTAGTTCTCCCTGTGTATATGACTGTAGATCTACCTGTGTATATGACTGTAGTTCTACCTGTGTATATGACTGTAGTTCTACCTGTGTATATGACTGTAGATCTACCTGTGTATATGACTGTAGTTCTGCCTGTGTATATGACTGTAGTTCTCCCTGTGTATATGACTGTAGATCTACCTGTGTATATGACTGTAGTTCTACCTGTGTATATGACTGTAGATCTACCTGTGTATATGACTGTAGTTCTACCTGTGTATATGACTGTAGATCTACCTGTGTATATGACTGTAGTTCTACCTGTGTATATGACTGTAGTTCTACCTGTGTATATAGCTGTAGTTCTAGTGCTGTGTATATGACTGTAGTTCTACCTGTGTATATGACTGTAGATCTACCTGTGTATATGACTGTAGTGCTACCTGTGTATATGACTGTAGTTCTGCCTGTGTATATGACTGTAGTTCTACCTGTGTATATGACTGTAGTTCTACCTGTGTATATGACTGTAGTTCTACCTGTGTATATGACTGTAGATCTACCTGTGTATATGACTGTAGTGCTACCTGTGTGTATGACTGTAGTTCTGCCTGTGTATATGACTGTAGTTCTACCTGTGTATATGACTGTAGTTCTACCTGTGTATATGACTGTAGTTCTACCTGTGTATATGACTGGAGTTCTACCTGTGTGTATGACTGGAGTTCTAGTGCTGTGTATAGCTGAAATACGTATGAGGAAAAATGAGGCCCTGGCAAGTAAATCCAGTTGAAACATCTTACCGCTCTTCATCTGAAAAATAACGTATCCTATTCTTGGATTGTTCATCCTTATAAAAGCAGCATAAGCTCTATGGAGGTTTCTTAAGGATTACTTGCTAAGGTTCTTAAACTGTGCAAAGGCTAAATATTTTGCAAAGTACCTTGAAATAATTTTACGTCACCCAGATTCAGTGGTGGACGAAGTACACAAACCATGTACTTGAGTTAAAGGTAAAATATTACTCCAGTAAAAGCAGAAGTCCTCCTTTTAGACCTCCACTTGAGTAAAAGCATAAAAGTGCAGATAGTAAAAGTAGCATGATTTATTATGGCTCTAAACTCCTATTATCATTTCTGGGACAAGGCACTTGCTTAATAAGTTCATATTAGGTGATGAGATTTTAGTGTCTCTCAGTCCATCAGTCTTGAATAGGAGATCAGTAATTAGTCTGACACTGATGTCCATTCAAATGATCATAAGCACAAAACACTGAAGGCAAACAATTTCTGTTAGAACCACAAAATAGCTTATCGCAAACAAGCAAAGTTTAATAAAAACATTAAAAACTTTTAAACATAGGTTCACAAATGAGTTTTCCTTTGCTACATTGAATCTGTTTTTCCATTGCACATAAGCTAAAAGAAATGAATGTACTGCGGCCGAGAAAGCCCAACGCACTGCAAGTTAAAAATGTGCTGCAAGATCTGAAAACACAAGCATCAAAATTAACCGAACGCGCTGCAAAGTCTCAAACGCACGGCAAACACTGAAAACACATGCAACTTCTACAACACATGGAAGTGTGTTTTGGAAATTTCTTATTTTGTTATTAGATTTTTTATTATTTGTATTTGTATTTGTCTCTGTGCTGTTTTTGTGAAACCGCTACTGGCTGCTAAATTTCCTTCGGGATCAATAAAGTATCTGTCTGTCTGTCTGTCTGTCTGTCTATCAATCTATCTAAAAGCCTCAAAACACAACGGAAGTGTTTCCGAGGGACACTGAAAGTGGACGGACCCATTAGAGAGAGGCCAGGTTCTCGCGTTTACATTTCGTTCCACCTTAAACAATGCACACTGAGTGACTGAAAGAAAAGAGTCTCGGCTGTACGTCCAGGTCCACGCAGCCCGCTCTCCAATGGGTCCGTCCACTTTCAGTGTCCCTCGGAAACACTTCCGTTGTGTTTTGAGGCTGTTTACATGTGTTGTGGAAGTTGCATGTGTTTTCAGTGTTTGCTGCGCGTTTGAGACTTTGCAGCGCGTTCGGTTAATGGTTTGCAAGCGGTCTCATTTTGATGCTTGTGTTTTCAGATCTTGCAGTGTGTATTTAGCTAATGTTGTGCAAGTCGTGTTGTGTTTTGAGACTTTGCAGCGGGTTTTTAACTAGCAGCGTGTTGGGCTTTCTCGACCACCGTAGGAACATCAAATTTTACAGAATGTAATGCAGTAAAAAGTAAGATATTTGACTTTGAATTGTAGTGGAGTTAAAGTACAAAGTCATCCAAAATGGAAGGACTTCAGTAAAGATACAAAAAACTACTTATGTACAGTCACACATTAGGTTTACTTCATTACTGTCCACCACTGCCCAGGATAATGTCAATGCAGGACTAGGTTGACCCAGATTATATATTATAATGATTTCAATCTAACATGTATAGTCATTCCAATCAAAATGAAATCACTAATTTAATATTTGGTCAGACTAGACCCTCCATAGTGACAAGGTATAGAAAATTCTGTTACCACCAGAGCCTCTACTACGATTATTAGATATCAGTCTACATTTTTAAATACAGAATATTTACATGTATTGCCCTTTTCTCAAATGCACAATAGAGTGAACTGCTTATTCTCCTAAAAGTATTTTCTGACAGCAGCAGGTATAATTACCTGTTCTGTTTGTACTATGCATGTGCTTACTCTGCAGAGTTTATTCACATTGCCGTAGCTACAGAAGTATGTCTATGTTGCTACAAGGTAAACTAACCAACAATATATACATGCTAAGTAATTACACTGTTATTAAATACTTTCTTAATATGTTACTACACAGCTGATCAGATCTACAATCCTGAAAGGTAACAGACTCCTCTGACCTGTACAGGTGACTCCAGCGTGCTGCCTGTGGGAGCAGTCAGTGTGGTTCTTCAGGGAATGAGGACAGTCCCACAGGTGAATCTCATTCCCTCTACACCTCACTCTGCTCAGCCAGACAGTCCCTGAGCCAGCACGAAACACAGAACTCCCACCAGCGTTCAGAGCCGGACCACAGCCCAGCTGTCTGCAGACCACCTGAGCATCCCTGATGTCCCACAGATCATCACAGACAGAGCCCCACTCCGCATTAAGATATACCTCCAGCCTCCCAGAGCAGCTTCTGTCTCCTCCCCTCAGCCTGAGAGGCAGGTGATCTACATCACAAAAGTTTATCCCCAGAATTGGATATGTCAAAACATACTGTATGATTTACAGTTTAACTGTTAAAAGACTGATTGATTGTTAAATGTCCTTACTTGAGCACTGGCTCTGGTGGGTTAATAAAGAACATTTTAGATGGTTTTGTAGCACAAGATGATTTTTCGGTCCTGAGAATACAATAAAATAATTCTGAAGACCATAACAGTGATTATGTGCCACTCCCTAGATCTTCACCTCTGCAATTATGCTTATATAATTCTACTTTAGAACTGAAGAGAGGAACTAACCGCTTGTGCATGTTATGTAAGCCACCTCTTTGCGATTATCACAGGTGTTCTGTCCCCAGGGGGAAGATGGACACTGCCACAGAGTGGAGTCATGTTTCCTACATTTCAGATTATCCAGCCAGTTAGGAGCTGACTCCACTCTTGCTTTGGATTGGCCCTCACTGCCAGATCTTCCACAGTTCAGCTCCTGACAGACCAGACTCACTGTTTCTTCATTTATATCATTAGCACACACGTTACCCCAGGTTCCATTGTAGAACACCTCCAGATTCCCCTCACAGCCCTCAGTGAGTCTGATCTCTTTATACTCTGGGAGAAAAAAAAGATGTACCACATTTATATCAGTTTGTCCTATGTTTACATCAAATCCCCTTTCAGTACATTTGGGAATACAGGACATATGATTGGAAATGTTACATTTGTATGAACTGGATGAAATGATACAGAAACTGAACTATAATATGCTGGAAAGGACACCAGCATCACCCTTTACCTGAGCATATGACTCCTACATCATCCTTGTGTCCACATTCATTTTCTCTCAGTGTTTGAAATCTGCAGTTCCACAGAGACGTCTCATTCCCCTCACACTCCACCTCATTCAGCCATATGGGTCCAGTCCCAGGTCCAAACTGAGCTGGTACTGGGGCACTGAGGGCCACTCCACACTGCAGCTGTCTGCAGACCACCTGCGCATCCTTAATATCCCACATGTCACCACACACTGTCCCCCATGAGCTGCTGTGGAAAACCTCCAGCCTTCCTGCGCAGTCTCCTCCAGAACCAACCAGCCTGATGGAGCTGTGAGCTGTGTTAAAATCACATACACTCAGAGAGAAAGGCAAATTCAAAGACTAAACATTAAATATGAACTGCCTGTTTCATGTTGATAATTATTTTTAAGAAAAGTTGGAATTTCACCCCATATTAAAGTAGAGTTCTTGGTGATCTTTAAAAGACAGCTGTGTGTTTTACTCATTTATTTATTCCTCTCTGTTTTGTATGACCACTGTTTTCAATGGTCATCTCAAAAGGAAATGATGGACTAGATGGTGTGGATGCTATGAAGTGTTAGAGAGGTTTTTATTTTGTTATTATTTTATAACATACTGTATTGTATGTGTCACACTTCTGGGTTTCCCCTCTTTTTTTGAACTCCAACTTCTAGAATTCACCGCCTGATGGTATCATAGTCACATACGGACATTGCCACGTCCGTAACATACAGAGAGTTCTATCTCTGTGATTTCCCGTTCTTTCGTTTTTTCCTTCCTCCAGTTTTCCCTCTTGTTTTGTTTGCTGGTCTGATTCCTTGTTTGGACACTCGCTCGGTTGTTGGTTTATGACTCTGTCTGTCCCCTGTGTTATGTCTGCCAGATTCTATTATGGAGCCTAACTGCTAACCTGTTAATAAAACCCAGCTCAGTGCACGTCATTCTGACTTCATCAATTATTACAGTGTGATTGTATGTTTTTAGTAATATACTGTACATACTGTGCTTTGAAGCAACTTTGGAGCATCATGTTACGCCTTTCTCATATTAATATCTGATTTAAATTTATGCCTTTACAAAGCATTGCATAGGACTTGAATTTACAAGGTCTGATCTTACATCTTCTTACAGTGGGGGCCTTGATAAATAAGGGCCTGTGTCTTTTTCAGGAATACTCATGCATATGTCAATATGACAACACCAAGCCACATTCTCCATGCGTTAGAACAGCATGGCTGCTTTATCAGAACGTGTAGAGGCTGGATGGTTTTGAACTTGGAAAACATATGTAGAATTATAAAACTCAAATTATGACAACAAAGGCCCTTTACGGTTGCATAGTTAAAGACTTATATAACAAAAGAATAGCAATACAATTCTGTTATTAACTGTTAATATGAAAGATAATGTAACATAGTGGTAACATTCTCCTGTTCCAACTTTTTGGAATGTGTTTTAGGCATCAACTTACTAAAAACAATGAAATACATAAAGTAAATTTTGTATTTACTTGTATTACTTGTATTAATATTGTGAACTGTTTTCAAATTGATACAGGTCCACCAGAATATGCTAATCACTGGTTTCTGTTATTTATAACCATTTTACATACTGTCCCAACTTTTTTGGAACTAGCTTTATTCATTTAGTGTTAGCAGCAAATTACTGATACTGTATTGCTGTTTTAAACTGCACTGTTCATCAGAGAGGTGCAATTGGAAGATGTAAAATTGGATGTGAACAGAGACATCACATTCCACACTATCTACAAAGGTAGACACTCTGTTTGACAGGTGTATATAAACTGAATAATTAAGAAAATGCTGTTTGGCTTGTATTTGTCCTTCAAAGCTTTGAAACACGTACCCAAGCAGGTGATGGCCAGCTGTTCTCTGGAGCTGCAGTTGACTGCTTGTGCGCTGCTGCAGTTTCCCAGATGAGCTTCACTCCCAGAACAGTTGAAGCCCATCAGACACATGTGGCTGTGTTCAGGACTGGATGGAGAGGAGCTGGAGAAGCTGAACACAGAGCCACAGCCCAGCTGTCTGCAGACCACAGAGGCCACAGACCCGCTCCAGGAGTCCAGCAGAACTCTCCTCCAGTCCTGCCGGAAGTACACCTCCACCTGCCCCTCACACTCCATCCCTCCAGACAACCGGACTCGCCCCTCATGTAATGCAAGAGAGGAACCTGAAAAACATAAATACCGATTTTACAAATTTATGCTTCACTGTTTACCTGACTCTTTTACATTTAGACACTCTGTACACACAACAAACTCACCACTGCAGATGACTCCAGCATCCTGTTTATGAGAGCATGCAGCTCGACTCCATGATGAAATGGGACATTGTGACAGGTGTGTTTCGTTCCCCTGACAATCAAACACATCAGCCCAGATCCGGCCACTCCCCTCCCCAAACCAGTCTGACCCCAACACAGCCACAGCACTCCCACACTTCAGCTGACCACAGAGGACACTGGCAGCTCTCATATCCCAGCTTACATCACACACTGTGCCCCACTCACTGAGGTACTGGAGCTCCACTCGACCAGAACAGGAGTCAGAGCCATTCACCAGCCGAGCCCCCGTGTGACCTGAAAACATAATTAACAGCAAATTAAAACAACATGTCCATAGACAGCAGACACAAGAACAATTTAAATGTGACAAGTAAAATATAGAAAGCTTAAAGTTCATAACTAACCAGAACATATTAGACCCACATCACTGTCATGCGAGCAGTTGTGTTTAAGTGAAGGTGATGTTGGACACAATGTAATGTCATATTCATTGCCGCTACACTGAAGCTCCTCTGACCACACCTGACCCTCCCCTCTGCCAAAAGCAGCTCCTCCCAGCACCTCCACAGGAAGCCCACAGCCCAGCTCTCGACACACAACCTCTGCATCCTGCTGGTCAAAGTCAGCATCACACACCGTGTACCAGGACTCTCCATGAAGAACCTCCACTCTCCCAGAGCACAGATGAGGACCACCAGTAAGCCTGGGCTTTTTGTTACCTGTGTGCAATTTAAAAACAAATCTTTGCACAGCACACCTAACAGTGAAAGGCTAACGATAACACAAAACATAAAAAGAAAATAAATATACTATAAATTAAATAACTGAAATCAACAATTATGATCTAACGCACTGAATATGTTTGAAATTTTAGGAATTCATCCCATGTTCAAACATAATAGCATTTAATAATTTAATTTAAATTATTTGTCTAAATTCATGCATGGCAAATAAATGAATGAACTTTTAATAAAGGACTGTTAATTGTTCTTAAAAGTACCTGATCCATACCTGAACAGGTTATCTGAACATCTAAGAAATGGTAACAGGTATGTTTACCCCATCCCAGTGATCCACAGTGTTTCAGAGTAGATTCTGATTCACTGCAATCCACATTACTCATCCAGATTAGTCCTGATCCTGATAGTTCAAGACCTGCACTTAGTGGCTCCCCACAGTCCAACTCTCCACAGACCACTGCAGCAGCACTCATATCCCAGCCACGACAACACACCGTTCCCCACTGTCCTCTATGAAGAACCTCCACTCTCCCAGCACAGCGACTGCGACCATCCACCAACCTCACACTGCCTGGGGCATAATAAGGAATGGCAGGGCAGACAGGTAATCATATGGTGAGACATAATGAGGAATGACTTGATATGTGCTACTATGTGATGCCAGATACAAAAAAGAAGCTCTTACTTTTACACACCAGTCCCACATGACTGTCATGGGAGCAGTTGTGTTTGAGTGAAGGTGATGTTGGACAGGAGTGAATCTGAGATTCGTTGCCTCTACACTGAAGCTCCTCTGACCACACCTGAACCTCCCCTCTGCCAAAAGCAGCTCCTCCCAGCACCTCCACAGGTTGCCCACAGCCCAGCTCTCGACACACAACCTCTGCATCCTGCTGGTCAAAGTCAGCATCACACAGCGTGTACCAGGTCTCTCCATGAAGCACCTCCACTCTCCCAGAGCACAGATGAGGACCACCAACCAGCCTGACTTCTAAAATAAGAATATCAACATACACACCCAGTTTTTAAAATGTTGGACAGTGTGCAAGTATGTTTTCATCTTTTTAACTTTGATGTTTGATGTTTTTTTTTTGGGTTTTTTTTGTGTGTTTATTCTCAGACTGATAACTCCAACACAAAAATTGTAGCATGAGACCCAAAAAGTTGTTCAAAATGTTTAAAAATTAAAATTGCTGTTGTACTCCCCTGGTCAAAAAAGAATAAGACCATCCAGACTGTTACCAGCATTTAGTTCAAATACACAAACACACAATCAGGCATGTTAATGCTTATTTCTGTATTCTGCATGAGCTACGACAGCATGGATGGGAAACAAGAGAATGCAGGAGGTAGACTATCTGTTTTCTTTTGAAAATTTGTAACACATTATTAATTACAAAATACAATAAAGGTCTCTTCAAAAAGAGCTGTATTAGCATGTGTATTCAGTCCCCAAATGATAATTAAGTGCTATTAAAAGAAAAGATCATGTAACAACACAGTAAATATGCTCCTTGTGCTGATGGACAAACAGATTGTGACAAGCTGATCAAGGGCGTGGTTTATTTAACAGATTTGTTAAATAACAAGTGGATGTGGTTGGTGTAGCTCAGCAGCTAACACCACTACCTGACAGGAAGCCACCAGCACATGTGAGACTGGGGCTTGAATCTGGGCCTGGGTGACTATGCTGTGCTACACCAATAAGAGTCCTTGGGCAAGACTCCTAACACTACATTGGCCTACCTGTAATATGACTAACCTTGTAAGTTGCGCTGGATAAGAGAGTCAGCTTAATGCCATAAATGTAAATATAATCAACCAGCAGCAGCAACAAGAGCAAGGTGGACATAACAAAAGGGCAAGGCAGAGTCAGAGTGAAGAAACAGGCAGACGACAAGACCAGGCAAAACAATCAGAACTACCAAAAGGAGAATCCAAGAGAGAGTAAGTCAGCAAACAAACTTAGGGCAAGGACAAAAGAGTGAATCAGAGAATCAGAATACGGTCAAAACAAGAGTAATAGTGGCAAAAGTTCACAACGAGCAGTGCAAAAGAGGAGTATATATACTAACAGATGAGATTAACAACAGGTGTGTGATCAATACACGGGTGACTCAGATCTAGAAAATGGCACGGGATTAGGAGATGGCGAACATGTGATTGTGACATCAGCGGGGGGTGAGTTATGGGAAATGGAGTCCAGGAGATCAGGGGCAGGAAGAGAGCCAGCAGGTGTGACACACCTATGCCAACATTTTGGGAACTTATTGCATGCATCATGTTTGAAATTCAATGTATATTTGCCATCAAAATGGAACAGTGATTCAGGCAGCCTAAAATTCAGTCAGTACTGTTCTAATTTACATATTGAATATTTAGCTTATCTGCTTACAGGATGACTGAACTTTGATTTACTATAATAGTTAGAATACTTTAAAAACATATTTTGCTTTAATACAACTGGTTTCATGGTAAATCATTTCCAAAACAAGATCTTTTATTGGTGCACTTACTTTTTAAACATTAAAGATTTCAGTTCAGTTCTTTATCAAAATGTAAAATGTAAAAATGGTTTAGTATTTCTAAACCAATGAGTGATTTAATTCATATATGCAGCGTTTCACAGCTACACCGCAACATAAAAATGACTCTAACCCACTGAAAAAATGGGTTAAAACTGAATTACCCCAAAGTAAGATAACTAGTTTAAAGAAGACCGGAACATTGACAAAGAGACACTTTTAAATTCCATTTCAGTTTACCTGAACAGATGACTCCAGCATCTTTAGTATGATTACAGTTATGTTTCCCCCACCATCCGGCTTTACAGTGCTTCAGTGTAGACTCTGATCCTCTACAGTCCACATCATCCATCCAGATGGGTCCTGATCCTGGTCCAAAGTGAGCATCACTCAGTGCATCTACAGCCTCTCCACAGCCCAGCTCTCTACACACCACTGCAGCATCTCTCATATCCCAGTTATCACCACACACTGTTCCCCACTGTCCTCTATGAAGAACCTCCACTCTCCCAGAACAGCGACTGCCCCCATCCACCAGCCTCACACTGTCTGTAAAACAATTGTACAATTGTAAAAAAAAAAAAAAAAAGAAAAGAAAAGAAAAACAAATTAAATAAAAGGTTTTTAAAAGCAAAGCTATGGACAAAAAACATGCTTCAAGAAAAGCCTTAACCAGGGTGCATCCCAATTCAAGCCCTATGCAGGTGGTCTAAATACCATAAATTAATTAATCAGATAACTTTAGATTAATAGTTTCTGTCCTCTGCTGCCTTTCCCATATGTATTTGTAATTTGACCAATACTGCATAATAAGTATTGTTATAAGAATAGAAAGAACATTAGAATATTTTAATTCTGATGTCTACAAACAAGCACCTTAAATCAACAAATATCACAGCTTGCCATTGTGGACATTCTAATCTATAATGAGTAGTTTTGCAATTAATGTTTGATTGTACATTTGTTATCAGACACAACATCATAGAAGGGTTTACTTTGATCTGTATTATCACAATGATCACAATGATTACATTTAAAAAGGATCTCCTGCTCATCTGCAGAGTAGCAGGGGGAAGCAATTGCCACAATATATTTCAGTGTTTTTTTTTTATTATAGTTCAAATACAAATAAGATGAACAATGAAATTAAACTCATACCAGTACACGTTAGTTTCGTGTCTTTGTCACTGGAGCAGATATGTTTAAATGAAGATGGACAGAAAGAAATCTGAGATTCGTTGCCTCCACACTGAAGCTCCGCTGACCACATCTGACCCTCCCCTCTGCCAAGAACAGCTGAAACTGACTCATTTACAGAATGTCCACAGCCCAGCTCTCGACAAACAACCTCTGCATCCTGCTGGTCAAAGCCAGCATCACACACTGTGTACCAGGACTCTCCATGAAGCACCTCCACTCTCCCAGAACAGTGAGATCCTCCAACCAGCCGAACTTCTAAAGTGTGGTCATGAGAGAAAAGAGAACTTTTATCCAAATGATGTAAAACTGCAGTGTATAAATAACCTGTTAATCAGAAGTCTAAACTCACTTATTTCTGATTTCAGGTTTAGCGGAAGTTACCTGAGCAGATGACTCCAGCAGCATTAGCATGATCACAGTCATGTTTACCCCAACCTAGTGAAATACATTTCTTCAGTGTAGACTCTGATCCACTACAGTTCACATCACCCATCCAGATTGGTCCTGATCCTGATCCAAAGTGAGCATCTGCCTCTACAGCCTCTCCACAGCCCAGCTCTCTACACACCACTGCAGCATCTCTCATATCCCAGTTATCACCACACACTGTTCCCCACTGTCCTCTATGAAGAACCTCCACTCTCCCAGCACAGCGACTGCTACTGTTGACCAACCTCACATTACCTACACAAGAGAGAAAGAATTGTACTAAGAGAAAAATAAATATAAAATAAATGTTATATAATAAAAAATATTTCTTACCAGCACACACCAGACCCACATCACTGTCATGGGAGCAGTTGTGTTTGAGTGAAGGTGATGTTGGACAGGAGTGAATCTGAGATTCGTTGCCTCTACACTGAAGCTCCTCTGACCACACCTGACCCTCCCCTCTGCCAAAAGTAGCTGCTCCCAGCACCTCCACAGGAAGCCCACAGCCCAGCTCTCGACACACAACCTCTGCATCCTGCTGGTCAAAGTCAGCATCACACACCGTGTACCAGGTCTCTCCATGAAGAACCTCCACTCTCCCAGAACAGAGAGAACCACCAACCAGCCTGACTCCTGAAAGATAATCAGAGTATGAAGTAGGGCCAGACCGCTGTGGATATTTTGTGTCTAATACTGATGCTGGGTTACATTAAAACATTAAAGAACAGGGTAAATGGAGGTTACAATGTGTACAGAGAAACAGATGGACTACAGTCTATAACTGTAAAACTACAACATGCTGCTATATGATAAGTGGAGCTGATCAAATGGACAATAAGTGTAGATACAAGGAGGTGGTTTCAATGTTATGGCTGATTAGTGTATTATGGCACGCAACAAAAGAGACTTCTGAGGACTGCAGAAAAAGAGTTGATGCTCATCAGCCTATGAAAGGTTTCAAAACCATCCCTGAGTTTTGACTTCACCATCCACAGTCAGACGGACTGTGTATATTTGGGGGAAATTCAAGATCCTTATTACCCTCCCCAAGGTGGTCGACCAACACAAATTATTTTAAGAGCAAGGCATGTACTGGTCCACAAGGTCAAAAAGAACCTAGAGTAACTTCTAAGCAACTAAAGATTTTTCTCACATTGACTAATGTTAATGTTCATGAGTCCAACATCAGGCAAACACCAACAACAATAGTGCACTGCAGGGTTGCAGGGTTCCGCTGCTGTCCAAAAAGAACATTGCAAAACAAACAAGAACAAAAAGATCACATGGACGGATGAGGCCAAAGTAGGTAATTTTGGTTTAAATAAGAAGCATTATGTTTGGAGAAAGTCAAACACCGAATTTCAGCATTAAAACCTTATCCGATCTGTGAAACATGGTGGTGGTAATACCATGGGTTGAGCCTGTTTTGCAGCATCTGGGCCCGGCAGCTCACCATCACTGGTAAAACAATTAATTCTGAATCACACAAGTGAATTCTAAAGGTTAGAAAGTTTGTCAGTGAGTTGGATTTCAGGAGAACACAAGTCAGTCTACTAAAGTTTGATTAGAGAAGAATAAATGTAATGTTTTGGAATGGCCAAGCCACTAATGCTGTAAAAGGACCTGAAGCACAAAAATCATTAGCATCTCAGAGTGCAAGCTGTTCTGTACAGAGAAATGGACTACACTTGCTCCAAGCAGATGTGCTGGACTGAACAATGTTTACCTTTGCTGCACAAGGGGGTCACACCAGATACGGACAGTAAAGGTTCACATACATTTGCCCCTCACAGAAATGTAATTTTAGATCATTTTCACTGATTCAAAAATGACCACTTATGATTTGTAATTAGATTTGTTAGATGGGGGTTTCATTGTCTACGAGATTTTTTGTGAAAAACTAATTATGTTTTAAGCCATATTTGTATAGAAATAAAGAACATTTTCAAGGTCTCACAAACTTACTGTAGCTGAAAATAGCTGATACAATATTTATAGAGCAGTTTATAGAAAAGCCGTTATCACAAAGCAGCCTTACTGAAATCTAGCTTGGAGCCTTGAAAGATGAAAGCCAAGGTCAACAGTGTCAAATTGTAGCTGCTGCAGTAGGTCATTAGCAAACCAATGTATATATTTATTTTATATATGAGTGGTACCTAAATGTAGGCAGCATTCACAGCTACCTTAGTTACTGTATCTCCTTCATCACTAATGACTTTCATTTTAATTGTAATGTCACTCCACTAAGTAATAATAAGCAGCAGAGGAGAATCACCGCAAGTGCTAGGAGACACTGCCAAGATAGCAGGCAGATCAATTCACATCTTTGCATAGAACAAAGGGTCAAAAACTTTTTAAAAGTTTTTTTTTTAGAAAAAAAATTTAAAAAAGAAACCCATCTTTCTCTTTCTCCCTACTTTCTTCTCGCTCTCCTTCTACTCTTCAAAATGACATTCACAATAATGGGACAAGTCAGTTATACAATCTATGAAGCAGATGCATGTAATCAGAATTAGTGCACCCAAAAGCCACAGATGCAAAAGTAATTATAACTGGAGGTAGTAGGATACTCTAATTTTAGGCTCCTGCCTTCAGTACAAAAGTTCAAAAAGAACGAAAACAAGATTTTAATCCCACAATGGGGAAATTTAGTCTCTGCATTTAACCTATCCGTGAAATGAAACACCCACAAACACACTGACTAGTGAACACACACACTAGGGGGCAATGAGCACACTTACCCGGAGCAGTGGGCAGCCCTATCCACGGCACCCGGGGAGCAGTTGGGGGTAAGGTGCCTTGCTCAAGGGAACCTCAGTCGTGAAATGGAGTCCCTGAACCTCAGTTCAGGGAATTGAACTGGCAACCCTCCGGTCACAAGGCTGGTTCCCTAACCTCCAGCCCATGACTGCCCCCTTAGTTCACATGTCACTAATCTACAGTCCTATTTAAATATAGAACAGCTTACCTAAACAGATGACTCCAGCATCTTTAGCATGAACACAGGTGTTTTTCCCCCACTGCCCGGCTCGACACATTTTCAGTGTAGACTCTGATCCACTACAGTCCACATCATCCATCCAGATTGGTCCTGATCCTGGTCCAAAGTGAGCATCACTCAGCGCATCTACAGCCTCTCCACAGCCCAGCTCTCTACACACCACTGCAGCATCTCTCATATCCCAGTTATCACCACACACTGTTCCCCACTGTCCTCTATGAAGAACCTCCACTCTCCCAGCACAGCGACTACCACCATCTACCAACCTCACACTGTCTGTACAAGAGAAAGAGAGACAGAGAAAGAGAGAGATGCAGAGTGAGCCATTATACATTCATGGGAAATAAGACCATTAAGACAATCAAAGACGGTCAAGATCCCTGATTATTAAGAAAAGAAAGGTAGTAGATCTCAGTAGTTCTATTTGGTCTTACAATGAGGGTCAGTTTAATATTAGGCAGTCCCATCAAGTGCCATGGAAAGTGGTCTAATGACAGTCTTGGAGGTTGCAGCAACAGCAGCAGCTGGCAGATAGCATAAGGAACAATGCCAAGATAAGATTACTGGGAAAATTTGAGGTATGGGTATTTCAGCATGTTCTACTTTGCTTGGCTGCTTTATATCAATTACAGTGCATCGTTAATATGTATCTATGCAGGTAGCTTGGGTGGACTACAACAAAACATAAAAACTACAACTTTAATAACATCTAAGGTAGAGAAGTAATATCACACTGGTATAGAGCAAGACTCTGGGTAGGTTATGATTTGGCTGTAAGTATGCGTTATTTATTCAACACTAGCAGAACAAAGAACATACATACATACACAAATGTGCTGGGGAGGTCACCACCAGCCACAGGCATCACCCTGACAGTGTCCCCACCTCACACATAAAAAGCCCCTAACTAAGCCCACTCCCTGACATAGAATAACACATTATACACACACATGCTTTTAAACAATGACATTTAGACCATTTGGTCTCTGTTTTGGATTATGGGCATCTCCCATAATTCACCTCCTGAGTTTCTAAAGCTAGCGCCAGCCAGTAGCAGATCGCTACAGTGTAGAGGAATAAAGTCCCACTTGTCACAGCCTTGAAGGACTGTGAAGGTGTGGGAGCCTTTGTGAAGACTGAAAGGAAATGGTCTGCTTCCAAGGCAGCAGTAAAGGCTAGCCACACACTCAGGGACATCATATTGTAGCAGGGACTTGGAACAACAAAGCATTAGATTAAAAAAAAAAGCAAGTACTGTGAATCAAAGGAAACAAATCAAACAATATGTTACCCGAATGATATGTTACTAAGAAATGAAAAACAGCAAAAGGGGCTTTCTTGCCAAGATGCATGGACTAGGTAACTAACAAAGTGACAGATCGACCTGGGCAGAGATTTGGAATCATCCACCAGCCCAGCTTCTCAACAATAATTTACTGCCCACAGATGAACTCTGGTGAGCCCCCTTAAATTCAATCTATGTGAGGTTCATTAACTGACAGCACGGCAGACTGCTGTCAAGAGAGATACCCCTGAAGGCATGAACAGGTTGTATGTTTTACTGAAATAGATGAATGAAAAAGGAAGTAGAAGTAGTGCTTACCAGCGCACACCAGTCCCACATCACTGTTGTGGGAGCAGTTGTGTTTGAGTGAAGGTGATGTTGGACAGGAGTGAATCTGAGATTCGTTGCCTCTACACTGAAGCTCCTCTGACCACACCTGACCCTCCCCTCTCCCAAAAGCAGCTCCTCCCAGCACCTCCACAGGAAGCCCACAGCCCAGCTCTCGACACACAACCTCTGCATCCTGCTGGTCAAAGTCAGCACCACACACCGTGTACCAGGTCTCTCCATGAAGCACTTCCACTCTCCCAGAGCAACGAGAACCTCCAACAAGCCTGACTTCTAATAGGAAAAATAAATACAACACGGAATTATCTTTTATTATATTAACATGAATCATTTAATGTATTTCATATTAATATTTAAAAAAATGTATATTATCAGCACAACAAAATCATGTTCGGGTCCTTTCTCTGCATTTTCCTTATCTTACTACAGAACTTTATAATTATTATTTTTTCAGTTTTCCTTGCTTGTAATAATTCTTTGTCTCTGATGCTGCCAATGGGCCAGTCGTCAACATGGTCATTCCTCAAAATTTACAGTTCTTAGACAGTTTATATAAGGCTTGGAATATTGCATGAATGTTTCTACCTTCTTGTTTGCCCCCTGAAATCGCTCACACTCATGGACTACAAAATGGACTGCATTATTGCCAATAAAATCTGGATGAAAATTGCTTCTGTCTAGCGCAGCAGCTTATGGGAAACTAAGGGTCAAGAATCAAAAGTTATGAAATTTGCTCTTGGGACCCCACCATCAACAGTTTATAGTGGAGAAGATGGAAGAGAATAAAAAGAAGTAGCATGACAAAGTAGAAAGGAAGGAAGCAAGAGAAAGAAGGTCTCCTGACATACAGCCAGAATTGATGAGCCAACATTTTAATATGCAGTGATTGCTGTTGTGAGAGTTGTTTAAGAGCTGTGAATTCATATCAGTATATCACTTCACCATAATCAAGAATAGATAATAATGCTGCTTCCACAATCTTGTTCCTTGTGCGTATTGGGAAACACATTTTGTCTTTATACAGGAAGCCGAGTCAACGGAGCAGTACAGAATGTTGTCATCAGCATATAAATGTACCCTGCAGGTGACCATAGAGGTGACAATGGCATTATTAGAGATATTAAATAATACAGGCCCGCAAAACCTTTTACTGACCGTAGCTCTGATTCACTTTGTACTTTGGTCCAAACTCAAATATTTTGGGGAGAATGATCAACCGTATCGGCTTGAGAAAGATAAATTAAAATAACCACACAACTGTCTATAAATTAGGGATGCACCGAACGTTTAGCAACCAGAATTATTTGGTCGAAAATGTGAAAAGAATCATTTACGCAGAACACTGGCTGCTACCTCTTTCTAGTTTCTGGATGTAGAAGGGAACCAGAGTGTTCTTCAGTTTTAACCATTTAAGCCCAACCAAACTCCAGAAAGAGTAAAGTGAGCCCTTACAGCTAGGCAGACACACACCCGTGCATGCTTTTTCACCCTCTCTTTTTTCTCTCCTGTGCTTTTCCTCTTCTGGTGAAATATAAACCGCACATTTTGATTCAAAAAGAGCTCTGTGTGAATGCAGCATGTTGGCTGGGATGTGTTTATGTGATATTCTGTTTTGTTAGTATGTCTGCTGGGACATACAATGCTCAGTAACAGTGTTCAGTAAGTATGTTTAATCTGCAGTGTAGTAATATTTTTTCTTTGAAAACCAGGACTAAAACACATCCCAAACAGCAAATTTGTTCTTGGCCAAACCTGGATGACGGCTTTTGGGTAGACTGCTCCCAGTAGCAAGATATGTGTCACATACACCAGATTAGGGCCACTCCTTGGCCAAAAACAGGCCTCTGCTGTATCCGTGCCAAAAGTGGACCAGATCCGTTTTGGGACAGGCGGGCCAAATGCATGTTGTCCACCTTTGGCTCACAGCAGATTTTCAGTGCTGACAGTGGGCCAGTAGTGCCTTCCCAGTTATCATTTGAATGGTTTGAACCATTAAAAAAGCATTAAAATTACAATTTACAATTACAAACACGTTTAGATGTCCACGGACAACCATTGTTTACTGGGTTGTCTTTGCCAGATGTGGCCTACACCTGCTTGCTATCTGGGATTTAGCCTATTTCATTTTTGAAATGGTGAAAAGGTCGCAAAAGCCTTCGGTCAAATGCTTCATATTGTTCAGTTTTGGCTTTGGCCAAAAAAAAAAATCATTTCAGTGCATCCCTACTATCAATGGGAGTAAAAACATCACCTAAGGTGAGTATAGAAGGAGAATCTTTTTTTCTGAAATTTGATGTGTAGACAAATCAGAATATCCACGGACAAATGATTTAAGGTGAGTTTAGAACAGCTCCTTACCTGAACAGATTATCCTAACGACTTTATGATCACAGTTAGGATTAAATGATTTCAAGTTTTTTGCCCCACATCTCCGTATTGCAGACTCTGATCCATTACAGCTCCTTGCATGTAGCCATACTAGTCCTGGTCCTGATCCAAAGTGAGAATCAACCAGTATATCTAATGCCTCTCCACAGCCCAGCTCTCTACATGCCACTCCAGCATCAGTCATATACCAGTGATTAACACACATTGCTCTCCATTGGGCTTCAAATAGCAGTTCTAATCTCCCAGAGCAGTGGCTTCTGCCATCCACCAACCTTACAAATTCTATTTTATAAGAAAAAAAGAAAAAACACATACAATTATTAATAACATAAAATACGTTATGTTGATTAGAATGTACGTTTCTGGTAATATTCATCATATATTTATTATATTATTGTAAATGTCACATTCATATACAAACTTTCATATATTGTTTTACATATTATATTATTAATTCACCACATAAACTGCTTTACCTCCTTAGTCATATTATATTAATGAAAAGTATTGACATTTTTTCAGTTTGTACTTACCAGCTGTGGAGAGAGTGATTGTAGAGGAGACTAGAATGAGAACCACACAGCTGTCCATCTCCCTCTGACCTGCACACAGTCCGTTCAACTCAGCAACAGAAACAAGCTTCACCTCCTCTACCCCAGAGAGACTGAAGATACTGAGAGAGAGAGAAACTGAGAGAGAGGCAGCCGCCAATCACACTCACTATTACCTTATTAGAAAGAGAAGAGGAAACCATCAAACATTTTCTGTGACAAATCAGAGGAGGCATTTTCTCTCCCTCCATATATATCAAAAGAGCGTCAGCGCTGATGAACAGAACTCCACCTCCGTCTCTAGAGGAGTGTGTGTGAGGAGAGACGCTCGCAGCAGTGTGGTGAGACACACACCAACATACAGGAGACTGACTTCAGAGAGGAAACACTCCAGTGTAATACAGCACTTATGCTGCACCTGCAAAGAGCTGATCCCAACACTTATAACCATCTTTCTTTCTCTCTCTCTCTCTCCCTCCCTCTCTCTCACACACACGTACACACACTGTAGTATTAATTATAATATAGTATGTGTATATAGTATTGTATATACTCAGAACAACATGTGAAAAATAGAAATTCTCTAAAGTGATCTATAATGAAAATAAATGGTCTATATTTATTGTGTGGTATATTTACACTGTCCTGCTGTGTATATACACTGTATGTAGGTCTGTGTAAGGTGCTGCTGTGTGTGCTGCACTATGGACCTAAAGACTGACACTGAGTCCTGTATAGAAAGGCTTATTTACGACAAATAAAGACCATTCAGACAGATTCAACTCTCCTCTGTGCCTCTTCACCTCATCCCCAGCTCTCTCTCTCTCTCCTACTCCCCAACACACACCTGCTGATACGTGGTTTCCTGTTCCTCCACTAAACCAGAAGCTTCAAAGGAAAAACAGCTCCAGCTGCCAAACAGATCTTTATCAGCAGCTTACAGGTTTACCACATCACATACAGAATTACTGCACTGCTCTACACATGGAGATACAGGACAGACTTTAGCTTCATGCTGCTACAGTAAAGTGATCACTGGTAATGTAGAGGAGAGAGAGAGGAGTGTGGATTTAAAAATGGATTAAAGAATGAAGAAGAGTCTGGTGGGTTAAAGTGATAAACGTGTTTCATAAGACCAGTAACTATTACTAAAAAAAAAAGGCATAAAAACAGAGATACAGCAGGTCCACCTTGCAGCATAGCAAAAAAGAGCCAATGAAAGCTTTAGCGTTTTTGCGGCTGGTGCTGAACCATGCCAATGTATTTGCTGTTCTTATTTCTGACCACAAGATGACCAGATGCTTCTCTAACACATC
>JAMWET010002959.1:80000-107500 GCA_024036415.1 Prochilodus magdalenae | reverse complement strand
ATAAAAGTTTTCCTCTCTTGAATACTGTGCATTACGTAACCATAATTTCCATTTAGTTCGCTGCTCAATCAGTCTCTTTAATAAACCTAGAGCACTTTAATAGACCTTTAATAAATGCAGATCAAATGCTTGTAAACATTGTTACATAACTCTACTTATTTGTCTGTAAATAATGATAATATTTTAGTAATGACTTCTAGATAAACCTATAGAATGTAAAGTCCTGGATTTTTATTTGTATTATTTAATTTGCCTAGAGAATTGCAGAGAATTGAGCTTTTTTATTTCTAGTCAGAAAAATACTTCACAGTGGCAACAAAGTATTTGACCGCTTTTATTCAACACAAAATATTTCCATCTCATTTACATGAAATAACGGAAACAACGCAAGGCAACAGTTAATCAAAATCTATGATCAATTCATACATCAAATCAACAGTTGTCCTGCTCCAGTGTTTGTGTTGTTTACATGACCAGCCAAAAACTGATAAACTAATAAATATATGAAACTAAACTGCAGAGCAAATAACTGTTTAATACTTCAGAGAATTACAGGAAATAGTGACTTTACCCTAATGACAACAGTTGTTAGCGTTTCTCAGCTGAATGAACTGTACCTTGGTTACTTTGAACATTGTTTAATGTTTACCCAGGATATATGACTGGCTTGTGTTTTACCAGCCTAATCTCTTATTTACCTACAAATTTCGATTACTAGCTGAACATGCCTCTAGCTGCACAGTATAGCTGCACTTGGGTCCTACTTGTTTGTTTAATCCCATATGCATATAGTACCTGCATATCCTTTAGTGAAGGTCACAGTGCAATATGGTATTATCTCCTGAGTTTGTGGCTCATTTCCAGCTGAATGCAGAATATAAACAGCTTGAGTGAGCTGTATACTTACATGTAAGTATTGCAGGTGTGTAATCAGACTACTGGAATCGATCAGTTGGCTCCAGTTTTAGAGGCTCTAAGCAAAAAAGGCCGTACTAATCAGAGCCTGGAAAATGTTCATCTATGAAGATTCACTGAAAGTTATTGTTAAGTAAATAGAACATCTTGGTATAATCCTTTATAGGGAGGACAGAATAAAAACCTTTTAGTTACACAGAATTACATACAAATATAGAGAATATGTATTCAGAATAAAGAAGTTATGCATGTGCATTCCATTCAAGTTACATTTTAATGGCAGTTTTCAGAATATACTTACAAATGATAACAGCAACATTTCTCTCATGTGTCTTTTTAATATGTATTTTAAATATATTCTAAATATGTAACTCGATTGTCTTGGTATGAAGAATTAAGGACCGCAAATTTGGTAAAAGAGAAAACAAGCAGTAGAACTTCTATAATATATTTAAAATATCATTCTAAAAAATACTGTTATAAAAAGCTACTAGCTGGCAATGAAAAGTTTGGACTTTTAAACTGGATTTTTCACTTTTGAGGTGTTTATGCTAAGGCTATGTATTTGTATAATGTCGTTGTTGGAACAAAACCTTCTTATTTTTACATTTTTATCAATTTTTCTCATAATTTAAAAACTCCAGAAGTTATTCCTCTTCAATCCTGTTGGAAAAAAAACATCACAGGGTGGTGATGCCCCATCACCCCTTCTTGGGGGGCTATTGAAAATAAAACAGAAGGTTTTTGGATAAGACTCTTTTGTAAGCAAATGTGTCAAAACTTTAGGCTGGTAGCTCATATCTAATACAAAATGAAAAGACAGTAATGGAAATAAACTCTTTGGTAATGTTTCATCCTTGGTTGACTTTCAAAAGACTTTGATTTCAGATGCATTGATTGAGTCGCTGTCTAGAGATCTATCCCTCTGTCTCGAGATCTTCTGCAACATCATCATAGCCTAAAAGTGAAAGAACAAGAGTATTTACAACTTGGAAGAACTATTTGCCGGATAATTGGTGCTTGAGACCTTCAGGGTGGCACTAGATTCACAGTTGATGGTCCTCTTAAACACTAATAACATAATTACACTATCAACGCCCAGTACCCTGCAACGTGCCAGTGCAAAGAACTACAGTAGATTATTTGTATCTGTAGACTCACCTGCTGACTCTCTTAAATCTTGTCCAGGAGTGAGGACATCATCATAGTACTCTGTTGCAGCAGATGTGGACAAAATTTAATACCAGAGTGTGAATTCATTAACGAACTGATGCTTGTTCATGTTGTCTTTATAATGACTTAGACAAACAAACCTGCTGTGAAGTTTGAATTCTCTCCAGCAAAAATGTCATCATCGCAGATCTCCACCTTGATGTCTATGAAGATGTAGAACTATATGTCAGTATCACTGCCAGAAAGCTTAAAATGTTAATGTTTGCTGTACAATGTTGAATATATATTCTTCTGTGCAAAGAGTGCAAGACTGTATTTGTCTATAGAGTTTGTTTACAGAAAACAGAGTATGGTATAATCCTGCACAGCAAAAAAATAAAATAAAATAAAAACAATAACACACTTGTTTCACTGTCCAATCCAGCGGTGAGGTTGTCATTATAGTTCTCCAGCGAGTTCTCTGTTCTTACTTCACCTAAATCAGATCAGGTAATTACTTTGAGTGTTTAAAGATGTGACTTAATGCTCACTAATATAACATACAGACAAGAATACCAAAAAACCATATTCTTAACACAATATGAAATAATTTAGGATAGAGATAATTCCTATAGGAAAACTTAAGTGCATTGAATTTCCACAAATGTTACCGTGCCATCAGGAAATTAAAAAAAAAGAGAGAGGCGTTGATCTGAAAGAATATTGCTGCACACAATCTTGCTTATTAATATGTATTGTAAGCCGTTTTGGTCATGGTCATGAAAACAATATATATGTGCTACATGAGCCCACATGAGCCTGCATGGTGATCTTGCATCTGTCTTAGCATTTATTGCATGATCTGGAATAGTCCAGTTGTTCTCAGACTATATGAATATGGCAGAGAAAGATGGAGCAGTGAGTGAGGGGGAGATAATAATACTAGTACTGGTTACTCTGTTATGCCATTTTTGGAATTTCAGCAGTTACAGAACATATTCATCCCTACAGGTAAACTGATCCACTCACCACTGAAAAACTATTTCACACTGAAACAACAAAGAGCACAGATCACACTGAATAATCAAATAATATGTTTAAAACCCTTTATAACAATAGTTGTGTATAAATAGCTCACAATGTTTTATAGGTGAGTTTCCCTAAAGCTTTGTAACACTTAAGAACCTTTAAGTACTTTGTTAAATCTGCTTCTACATCAACGAGCGCTGGTGTAGAGACACTACGGTACTGTTAAAGTCATGCTCCCCTCATCTGGAATCTCTGTTCATAACCTGTAGGCCGTTCTACTCTCCCAGAGAGTTCAGCTCATTCATTCTAGCCGGCATCTACATTGCGCCAAGCGCGTGCACGAGCGACGCGCTGAAACAGCTGGCGGAACAGATAACGAAAGTGGAGCGGGAGTTCCCGGACTCACTTCTCATCATTCTGGGGGATTTTAACAGCGCAAACCTCACGAAGGAGATTCCCAAATACAGACAACACATCGCGTGTCCAACACGAGAAGGCAACACACTGGACAAGTGCTACACATGTATCAAGAATGCCTATCGCGCGGTCACGCGCGCAGCTGTCGGGCTCTCCGATCACAGCCTCGTTCACCTCATTCCAACCTACCGGCAGAAACTCAAAACCAACAAGCCGGTCATCACAACAGTGAAGAGGTGGACCAGTGGAGACATTGAGAAGCTGCAGGGCTGCTTCGAATCCACAAACTGGGCTGTGTTTGAGGAGGCGACAGACGGACTGGACGAATACACAGACACTGTGACGTCATACATCAGTTTCTGTGTGAAGACATCTGAATATCAACTAAATCACAGGTGAGATACAGTAACAACAAACCCTGGTTTACTGCAGAACTCAAACAGCTTCGGAGGGAAAAGGAGGAAGCGTTCAGGAGTGGAGATAGAACTGTGTATAAGGAGGCCAAATACAGACTGGAGAAAGGGATTAGAGCTGCGAAGAGCAAGTACTCAGAGCAGTTGAACAGACACATCACTGCTAACGACCCATCTTCAGCCTGGAAAGGCCTTCAGCTTCTCACTGGTCACAAGGTGAGAAAGACCCCCCTCCTCCTGAACGACCGACACCTCACCAACGACCTGAATGAGTTCTACTGCAGATTCGAACTCGCAAAAGACAATCAGACTGTCTCCCCCCCATCACCCACCTCCACCTCCACCCCCACACTGGCCCTCTCACCTCTGCCTCCTGCTCATCTCTGCATCAACCGTCAGGATGTTTACAGGCTCTTCAGCACACAGAAGGTGAGGAAAGCCCCCGGGCCCGACTCAGTCTCTCCATCTACCCTAAAACACTGCTGTGACCAACTGGCTCCAGTGTTTACAGACATTTTTAACAGATCACTGGAGCTCTGCTCTGTTCCAGCCTGCTTCAAAACCTCCACCATCATTCCAGTTCCCAAGAAATCCACCATCACTGGACTGAATGACTACAGGCCTGTCGCCCTGACCTCTGTAGTCATGAAGGTCTTTGAACGCCTGATCCTAGCCCACCTGAAGTCCATCACAGACCCCCTGCTGGACCCCCTGCAGTTTGCGTACCGAGCAAACAGGTCTGTCGACGATGTGGTCAACCTGACCCTGCACTTTATCCTGCAACATCTCGACAGCCATGGAAACTATGCTAGGGTTTTGTTTGTGGACTTTAGCTCGGCTTTTAACACTGTTGTGCCGCAGCTTCTTCAGGCCAAACTCTCCCAGCTGTCAGTGCCAGGCTCCATGTGTCGGTGGATCGTGGATTTTCTGACAGACAGGAGACAGCAGGTGCGGCTGGGGAAGCAAACTTCAGATTTTCGGACACTCAGTACAGGAGTCCCACAGGGTTGTGTTCTTTCACCCCTTCTCTTCAGCCTCTACACTAATGACTGTGTCTCCAAAGATCCAGCTGTAAAGATCCTGAAATTTGCAGATGACTCCACTCTGGTGGGCCTTATAGCCAACGGTGATGAGTCTGCTTACAGAAAGGAAATTGAGCAGCTGGTGTCCTGGTGCAGCAACAACCACCTGCTGCTAAACACAGAAAAGACTGTAGAGATGGTGGTGGACTTCCGACGCAATCCACCCTCCCCCCCCTCCACATCAACAACACTGCAGTATACAAGGTGGCGGCACGCAAGGTCCAGGGCACCCCCATCTCCACAGACTTGAAATGGGCGAAAAAAACCACCATCTCCATCATCAAGAAAGCTCAACAGAGAATGGAGACAGCTGAAGAAATTCCACCTGCCACAGACCCTGATGATCCAGTTCTACACAGCGATCATCGAGTCCATTCTCACAGCCTCCATAACCATCTGGTTTGGTTCCTCCACCTCACAAGAAAGAACCAAACTCCAGCGCATCATCAGGACAGCAGAGAGGATCATTGGATGTAAACTGCCATCACTTCAGCAGATCTACACCAGCAGGGTGAGGAAGCGTGCTGGCAAAATTACATCTGACCCCTCACATCCTGGACACCTCCTCTTCCAGACACTCCCCTCTGGTAGAAGACTGCGGTCCATCAAAACCAGCACAACACGTCATGCTAACAGCTTTTTCCCCAGAGCTGTAGCGCTCCTCAACCACAGTGGACACCTCCCACTGTAAACCTCAAAACATACAACTGAACTGTACCAAACCGGACTGAACAGCTACTTGCACTCTGCCTATTTGCACTCTGCCCATTTGCACTCTGCCTATTTGCACACCTGTACAGATGTTCTCATTCTGTAAATATTCAGGTCATCTGTAACTTTCTATTTTTCAACTAAATCTGTTCACATCTCTCAGCTTCTTCAGCTTTTTATTACCTTTAGTACTTTTTTTTTTTTTTTTAATTTATCCCCTACCCTATTTATTGTATAGTGTAATTTTCCTTTAGTTTAATACTGTAAATAATCTGTGTTCTGTGTTTTTGTTACTTGTTTTTGTTACTTGTCATACGTGTTGCTCTTACCAAGACAAATTCCTTGTATGTGTAACATACTTGGTGAAATAAAGAGATTCTGATTCTAAATAGAACTTTAGACTAATTAAACTTTACACAAACCAAAGTACCCCATGAACTTGCTTGCAAATAAAAAAAAAAGTAACCAAACTTACTCATTATTCACCCACTGCATGTTCCAGAATAATAATATTCTATAAGTATTCTATAATAATGTTCTATAAAAAGAAAACAAATGATGACAGTAATAAAAAAGTATATAAATATTATAACAAATAATATAATAAATTATTAGTATTGCTGTAGTTGATTATATTATATTATATTATATTATATTATATTATATTATATTATATTATATTATATTATATTATATTATATTATACAGAATTGCATCAATGTCTGAGCTTTGATTGAGCACACTGTTCTTTGAACTTGGTACATTTTAGCTTTGTGCTTTCGCTGAACTGAGTTTTTCCTCATGTCGACTTTTTGAAAACTCACCCTATGACAGTAGTTTTGTGTTTCAAAGACAATAAAACTAATTATCTCCAAATATTATTGATTTTGATTGACACATTGATTATTTCACATATTTCTCTTTGCAGCAATGTATAGTTTAAGATTCACATCCTTTTTCACCCTGAGAACCACCTATTTATCACTAGAAAACATAAAGGCTCCCAGGAGATCTACACTTTTGCTTAAAAACTTTTTTGTGTAGAGGTCTTTTTTTGGTGCTGACAAAGCTGCATTTACTGTGTGCCACTGTAGCAGTCCCCTTTGTACAGTTGTTGTAGGGCTTTTATTAATATTGTTATTAATATTGTTTATAATTGGACATGTTCTGGTTCTCTTGCCTAAGAGAAGCTCCTCTACCACGTCCTCATATCCTGAGTTCTGTACTTCAGAGACAAAGCTTCCTGTTGAGGGAGACACACAAACACACACAGGTACTTTTACACAGACCGATATAATCTCATTCTCCCTCCCTGCCACTTTGTCTATTTGCATTCTAAAAAAAAAAAAAAAGAAAGACTTGGAATGCTAAATATTTGGTCCACCAGTCAATTGTGTCTAGAGGTTGCCCATAAAAAATGATCAGCACAAATACTGTCTGTGAAGTTTGTTTGGCAACTAATTTTATTCATGTCCATCCACTTGACACATCATAATCATTCACAGAGATATTTTCTTTACAGAAATCTCAACATTCCAAATAAAGTACTGTTCTGGGAATATCTGGGAATCTAATGACATTGCCTTAAATCTAAAATTCCAAGTGTTGTTTACCTCTTCTAGTCGTTCTTGTGATAACAGATCTGCGGTTGATCTCCTCATACACTACATCAGTTCCCCTCCTCAGTCCCTCATAGACTACCATTGTCCTCTTCTTGGATAGCACTGTGTGTAGAGGCAGAGTAATTCTTGTTTTACATAATTTGGTAGTTTGTGGTGATAAAATTGGTGGTTAAACTTAAATGGTGCTTGCAGGCCTTATTAATGCTGGCTTCAGTTACCCAGTTAATTACATGAAACCTGTCATTTACATATTAGTATTAACTGTGAATTTATAGCTTTACTGGAATTTATTTTACCTAGTGCATTTACGTCTTTTGGTATATGGGTGCTAGTTAGAAGGTCTATAAAGTTAGCTACAAGTTAAAAAACTGAATAGAAACTGAAAGAAAATGAAATCGAATATTACATTACAATTTAATGTTACATAGATGTGTAATCATGTGCTTTATAAAAAGGCCCAAGTCTGTGTTGCAGCTAAGCACCTAAAACCTTTTTTCTATATAATGTTTTATTAAAAATCAAAATGTCTATATAAATAAAGACATATATAAATATGACTATATAAATATATACACATCATCAAAGAATAGCTGCACCTAGAAGGAAGTGTCAGATTGTAATGATCTTGGGAAGGAAGATAAAGGTTACCAGGAACAATAAATGATAATAGATAAAGACTGATATGGGCAATATTCGTTGAGCTACACATACAGATGTCTCTCAGAATGGCTAACGCGAGTTCTAGAGGGTTCTAATGATGTATTGCGAAAATCCATCCAATGCAGCTTGAATATTCTCATGCAGTTCCTGCAGATTTTGTGGTAGGGGTGGAGGGACACCAGGCCTTCTGAACATGTTACATATGACAACAAATCGTTCATTTTAGCGCTGACCATGGATTCATTAGTCATCTCCACCAAGAGAAAACCTGTCGTGGTGTTAAGGGCCGTTTGCTAATGAATCATTCGCATGTCTCACAATGTCAAACCTACCGACCAAATTTCATTCCTTCTGGGTGCAGCTATTTGCTGTTGAAGGATGTGATTTATGAGATTATGAGACTTCTGAGACGTTAATATATGAAGATGTAGGATGATCTGAAAAAATTGTAAATGATTGTTTGGGCTTTACACCACTTTTTCTGCTCAGTAGCTACTTATTTCTCTATTAATACAACATATCACATATCAAGCTTTACAATATGCTGCAAGCCAATTCAAAACTACAAAAATCGTATTCATTTATTTTACATATGAATACAGGTAAGTCCCGTAGGTACGTTTCACAGAATGTAGTCAAGTAATGGATTTTGTCCAGTAGTAACTGGACTACTACATAGTACTATATACTACAGTAGTAGTATCTGTAGCCAGTGCCATGTGTTCCACAATCCTGACAAAAACCTGCACTTGCACTGTGTAAAAATTTGCTGTTAGGGCAGCAGTCAGTCAGTCAAAACATGAGTTGATAAGTGATGAGTGTGCTTAGGCACTGCCCTCACTGCATGTTGAGCTGCAAACTAATTTAATGTTTCAATACGTTCAGTAGATTTGTTGCCCCTTACTAACTAGAATTGGCTCTGAAAGAACCAGGTTATTCAATGTGCTCAAAAAATAATAATAACTTTTAATTATTAAATTAATAATTGTATCATCATTTAAAATGTATTATCTTTTTGTTCCTACATGGCATTCCGGATGAACTTAATTAACTAATAAAAAAGCTACTTACAAGCTAGGAGTGATGGGTAAAAAAAAGGAAAATGTAAAAAGAGCAGACTGGAATTCTTGTTCAGAATGTATAGAAGGTGGATTGTAGACGGTCTCTGAATTCATCTACCTCTATAGACCAATCTGTTCTGGTAAAACAGCACAGTCAGGAGCCCTAAGGCCATCAGAAGCATAGTTCCCAGCACCAGAAGGACAACTGGAGAGATGGACAGAATGGCTGGTAAAGGTGTTTGAGGGGGAGACGTTGTTCTTTTCTCTGTCTGACCAACTGGAAATAAAAATACATAGAACAACATTGAATAATGTATTTAGAACTCCCTTTTTTCTCCAAGATATTCAGGAAATCACAATACCTGTGATGGAAATGGTGGTTATTTTGGATGTAGGGGACACCACAGACAAATCTTTAAAAAGAGAAAAAAAAAATCCAGCATAATTTGAAAATCCAATACCTCTTTACAATGCGCATACATTTCATGATGAATGGACCTGAATAATTTACCCAACATTACTTAGAAAAAGTCTTTAGTCAGTGGTTTGAAATAGAGTATCAGAAGTGTGCCCTGTGAGCCTCAACTGCATGATGTCATACAATAACATAAGTGCCCTTTAACTTGGCTTCTGTAATACAAACAGTACTTTTGGTGTATTTCCATGACTGGTGTTAATACACATTTATTAATACAATTGTCTGATAGAGATAGATAGATAGATAGATAGATACTTTATTGATCCCAGAGGGAAATTCAAGATTTAATTAATTAATTTCTGGTAGTGAAATTAACTTTTTGTCTTCTACATTTTACTGGATCTGTTATGCATTCAGATCATGAGGAAATTAGTCATTGTGCAACCTGGTAGCTCAACCATAGCTGTATTTGAATGTGAAACTCTAACCATAGGGAACAAATATAAACGCACTGAGCTATCCTCTGAGGGTATTGGAAGAACGATTTAATTGAAGAGCTGAGCACAGATTCCACTAAAATATAAATAAAACATATCTGAAGGCACTGCATGATTGTTTAGATCCACAACTCAGTCAGTTTACCTTCACAGGTGACTCCAGCATGCTGCCTGTGGGAGCAGTCAGTGTGGTTCTTCAGGGAATGAGGACAGTCCCACAGGTGAATCTCATTCCCTCTACACTTCACTCTGTTCAGCCAGACAGTCCCTGAACCAGCCCCAAACACAGAACTCCCATCAGCACTCAGTGCTGACCCACACCCCAGCTGCCTGCAGACCACCTTAGCATCCCTGATGTCCCACTGATCATCACAGACGGACCCCCACTCAGAGTTATGATACACCTCCAACCTCCCAGAGCAGCTTGCCCCTCCTCCACTCAGCCTGAGAGCCAGGTGATCTACATCACACACAGGGAGATACAGAAACACTCATTAATTACTGCAGTTTCAGAACTTAACAATACCAGACACTGTCCAATGTCCAGACACTTATGGACCTGACAGCACTGAGTCTTAGAGTGCAGAAACACTGATATCAAACTTTGAACTCAAAGTTAAGTGTCCTTACTTGAAGATTGGTTTTGATAAAGATATGAGGGGAATTTCAGATGATGTTGCAGCAAAACATGTTTCTTCTCTCCTGTTAGTGCAGAAAAGCATTTATTAACATGTTGACAGTTTTGCCCAGTAATGTAACTCTGAGGAGTGTTAAATCATACACATTTGATTTCACACTCTCAGATGTTCACTTCTACTGTAATCAATACGTCTACATTTAACCAGAAATGATTCTACTCATGATAATATCAACCACACAGAGAAACTGACCTGAGCAGGTAATGCGAGCCACCTCATTACGATTACTACAGCTGTTCTGTCCCCAACCAGAAGATGGACACTGCCACAGAGTGGAGTCATGTTTCCTACATTTCAGATTATCCAGCCAGTTAGGAGCTGATCCCACTCTAGCTTTGGATTGGCTCTCTCTGCCAGATCTCCCACAGTTCAGCTCCTGACAGACCAGACTTACTGTTTCTTCATTCATATCATTAGCACACACGTTACCCCAGGTTCCATTGTAGAACACCTCCAGATTCCCCTCACAGCCCTCAGTGAGTCTGATCTCTTTATACTCTGGTGGGAGGAGAATGCTCACTGTTAAGTCCTGGAGGGATTTCAGAATCAACATAGTGCTAAACTTTATATACCAATTAAAGAGAACAAATAATTTAGCAGTTTTATCAAAAACAACTTTGCATACTGTGCTTTTATTAACTATACTGGTCGCAGAGATGTAAGGTGGACATCAAAACACTGCCTATATTAATGTCAATCATTACATTACCTGAGCACACGACTCCCACATCCTCATTGTGTCCACATTCATTCTCTCCACACAGCTGGAATGTACAGTTCCACAGGGACGTCTCATTCCCCTCACACTCCAACTCATTCAACCATATGGGTCCAGTTCCAGGTCCAAACTGGGCTGGTATTGGGGCAGTGAGGGCCACTCCACACTGCAGCTGTCTGCAGACCACCTGTGCATCCTTAATATCCCACAAGTCATCACACACTGTCCCCCATGATCCACCATGGTAAACCTCCAGCCTTCCTGCACAGTCTCCTCCAGAACCAACCAGCCTGATGGAGCTGTGAGCTGAAACTACACATGAAAAAGTGCTACATAGTCATAGAGAAAAGGCGACTCCCAAATTCTTCCTCACGTACATCACTTATTTATTCAAGATTCATAGCATGCATTTAGATATTTACTACATACAGTGATGTGAAAAAGTGTTTGCCCCCTTCATGATTTCCTTTTTTTTTTTTGCATGTTTGTCTCTTAAATGTTTCAGATCATCAAACAAATGTAAATATTAGTCAAAGACAACACAAATAAACACAAAATGCAGTTTTTAAATGAATTGTTGTAATTCAGCCACACTAGAAGGTTTTCAAGCATGAACTGCCTTTTTAAGGTCATGCCACGGCATCTCAATAGGATTCAGGCCAGGACTTTGACTAGGCCACTCCTAAGGCTGCACTTTGTTTTTCTTAATCCATTCAGAGGTGGACTTGCTGGTGTGTTTTGGATCATTGTCCTGCTGCAGAACCCAAGTTCATTTCAGCTTGAGGTCATGAACAGATGGACGGACAGGATCTTTTGGTTGACAGCTGAATCCATGGTTCCATTTATCACAGCTTGTCTTCCAGGTCCTGAAGCAGCAAAACAGCCCCAGACCATCACACTACCACCACCATATTTTACTGAAGGTATGACGTTTTTTTCTGAAATATTACTTTTACGCCAGATGTAAAGATGTAAATTGAGAAGAGCCTTAATGTCTTTTTGATATTGGCACTCTGCCATGCATTTTTGCCCAGTCTCTTTCTTATGGCGGAGTCATGAACTCTGACCGTAACTGAGGCAAGTGAGGCCTGCAGTTCTTTGGATGTTGTTGTGGAGTCTTTTGTGACTTCTTGTATGAGTCGTTGTTGCGCTCTTGGGGTAATTTTGGTCAGCCGGCCACTCCTGGGAAGGTTCACCACTGTTCCATGTTTTTGCCATTTGTGGATAATGGCTGTGACTATGGTTTGCTGGAGTCCGACAACTTTAAAAATGGCGTTATAACCTTTTCCAGACTCATAGATCTCAATTACTTTCTTTGTCATTTGTTCCTGAATTTCTTTGGCTCTTGGCTTGATGCTTTTGAGTATCTTTTGGTCTACTTCGCTTTGTCAGGCAGGTCCGATTTAAGTGGTTTCTTGATTGAGAGCAGGTGTGGCAGTAATCATGCTTGGGTGTGACTAGAGAAACTGAACTCAGGTGTGATAAACCACAGTTATGTTTTTAACTAGGAGACAAACACGTTTTTCACACAGGGCCATGTAGGTTTGGACTTTTTTTTCTCCCTTAATAATAAAAACCTTAATTAAAAAAAAAACTGCATTTTGTGTTTACTTGTGTTGTCTTTGACTAATATTTAATTATTTGTTTAATGATCTGAAACAATTAAGAGTGATAAACATGAAAAAAAGGGGGGCAAAAACTTTTTCACACCACTATATACAGACTTTACATACACTTAGACTTTCATACACCACCTTTATTAGTGAATGTAGAGTTTGCTTATACTGCACCTTCTGAACACTTAAGCACTGCAGCAGAATGCAATACAATAGACACTAGGTGCACAGAGCCTGATGGAATTTAATTGGCTGAACAGGCTGTAGGCTGGATGCTTCATACCACTTCAGCTGATCCACATGCTTTACAATCACTCTAACACAGCTATATATAAAAATATATATATATTACATGGTTACATGAACACACATCTGTTTATATTAAAGCGTCTATAAATAACTCCACATTACTTACCTGAGCAGGTGACGTACAGCTGTTCTCTGGAGCTGCAGTTGACTGCTTGTGCACTGCTGCAGTTCCCCAGATGAGCTTCACTCCCAGAACAACTGAAACCCGTCACACACATGTGGCTGTGTTCAGGACTGGATGGAGAGGAGCTGGAGAAGCTGAACACAGAGCCACAGCCCAGCTGTCTGCAGACCACAGAGGCCACAGACCCACTCCAGGAGTCCAGCAGAACTCTCCTCCAGTCCTGCCTGAAGTACACCTCCACCTCCCCCTCACACTCCATCCCTCCAGACAACCGGACTCGCCCCTCATGAAGCACCAGAGAGGAACCTAAAAAACATTAAAACTGATTTTAGAAATTTCATGTTTAACTTTACCTGACTCTTCTACATTTAAACACTCTGTACACTCAACAAACTCACCACTGCAGATGACTCCAGCATCCTGTTTATGAGAGCATGCAGCTCGACTCCATGATGAAATGGGACATTGTGACAGGTGTGTTTCGTTTCCCTGACAATCAAACACATCAGCCCAGATCCGGCCACTCCCCTCCCCAAACCAGTCTGACCCCACCACAGTCACAGTACTCCCACACTTCAGCTGACCACAGAGGACACTGGCAGCTCTCATATCCCAGCTTACATCACACACTGTACCCCACTCACTGAGGTACTGGAGCTCCACTCGACCAGAACAGGAGTCAGAGCCGTTCAACAGCCAAGCCCCTGTGTGACCTGAACACACAAAGGGGTTCATTTGAACAGTAGATAAGCAAATATGCTGATACAATAATTAATATTGTGAAATGTGTCAGTAATTAGTGGAGTATGTAAAATATTCAGCATGTAGGGATGGTGGTATGTACATATACTGTTAATATTAGATGTTAGATAAAACTGAGATACAAACATTAAATACTTCTGAATCTAAATAAATCTCAATGAATCTAAAAAAAATACAAACATATTGTAAAATATTTTTAGGCTGATTTTGAGAAATGACCATACAGAGGGACTGACTCACAAGGAAGCACTATTAACACTCATCCAGCATTTTTGCCTGCATTTTTTTTACCAGTAATACATGTATGATTACACATTTATAAATATAAATGAATACAACATAATTTATTACTCACTATTTATCCATGATTTATTTCATCTTATCTTCGCAAAGTGGACTACAGATACTTAGATACATAGAATAAATATAGCACTGAGAAATTAGAATAGCAGGAGGTAATTCAGCTACTTATTCCAGAGACAGTGTTTCAGCAGGCGAACTGTAAAACACTTTAAATGTGACATTACAACCTCAAACCCTCTATGGGATCTACTACTGCATTACTTACCCGAGTTACCTGGACTACTACCTTACTACCTACTACCAACTACCGTAAACATTAGAACTAAACAGCTAGAAAATATTTATTGAAATGCAGATATCATGCAGAATAGCTCACCAATAACTGAGTGAATCACTGATTAAAACTTCAGTGAGCAGCCAGCTCCACCAAACATATATACTTAAACATACACACACACACACACACACACACACACACACGCACACGCGCACACTCACACACACACACACACGCACACTCACACACACACACACACACACCCACACACACACGCACACACACACACACACACACACACACACACACACACACACACACACATATAGACTGTAAAGACATGACAAATATTATTCTTCACCTGAACATGTGATTCCAACATCACTATCATGGGAGCAGTTGAGTCTGAGTGAAGATGATGTTGGACAAAAGGAGATCTCAGATTCGTCCCCTCTACACTGAAGCTCCTCTGACCACACCTGACCCTCCCCTCTGCCAAAAGCAGCTCCTCCCAGCACCTCCACAGGAAGCCCACAGCCCAGCTCTCGACACACAACCTCTGCATCCTGCTGGTCAAAGTCAGCATCACACACCGTGTACCAGGTCTCTCCATGAAGCACCTCCACTCTCCCAGAGCACTGATGAGGACCACCAGTCAGTCTGGACCTTCTGTGACCTGTGTGAGATGCAACCACATTAGAACCGTACAGAACACACAGCACACATTCTGTTGTGCCACAAAACAAGAGGGGACACTTCTTTAGGTAGAAGTTTTCCTAGCAAAAAGTTGTAACTGTCATGTGACTTGTGTTTCTATAACACTGTAAGCTTCGGGCTGTATACTGTTGATCAGTATAAAACATCATGATACAGTATTAGGGAGGTTTTTATTTCTGTGGCTGTTTGAAAATTAGCCAGTAAAAACTTGAATTATTGATAGAGAGGAGAACCACCCCTCTCGCCTCAAATATAAAAATACAAAGGAGTGTCTGTCCATCCGTTCACTGTAAGAAGACAGCTCATCAGTACAGTACAGAGATAGAATATGATTCTGTGGACTGAAAGATTGATTTTTAAGAAAAATAAAAATATACCTTCATATTTCTTTTTGAGATTCTGAAAGCAATTAACACATATAGAATATAAGCTATAATAAAGACTAAGCTTATACACATTAAACACTGAACAACCTGAATCTGACTAATTCAGGCTGTTGGGGTTTCTGTTTAGCTTTTTTGTACATTTTTGTATTAAAATGATTAAAACGTACCTGAACACTGGATTTGGATATCAATAACATGAGTACAGCTGTGTTTGCCCCATCCCTGTGATCCACAGTGTTTAAGCGTAGACTCTGATTCACTGCAGTACACATCACTCATCCAGATTGTTCCAGATCCTCCTTCAGCAGCCTCCAGTGTTAATGGCTCTCCACAGCCCAGCTCTCTACACACCACTGCAGTATCACTCATATCCCAGCTAAAACCACACACTGTTCCCCACTCTCCTCTATGAAGAACCTCCACTCTCCCAGCACAGCGGCTACCACCACCCACCAACCTCACACTGTCTGTCAGAGTGAAAGTGGAAAACATGTTTTGAACATGAAATGTGGTAAAATGTATTTATACTTTATATACACTTAAATAATATAAAAGCTGGGCCACTGTGTTAGAGTGGGAGAAATTAAATATGTAAATAAATAAAAACAGAATGTAATGATTTGTAAATCTTATAGACCCATATTTTAGTCACAATAGAACATAAAATATATTTTAGATGTTAAAAGTGAAACATTTTACTAAATAAATATTACCTCATTTGGAACTGGATGGCAGCAATGCATCTCAATACAGTCGCGACAGGGGAAACAAAAGGCTGGGAACGTAAGGGATACGTATAAGCAACTGGTCTTCTCACTTCCCAAATGTTTACAGGCTTTTGTTAAAAAGTTGAGGGGATGCTACACAGTGGCAGACATGACCCTGTCCCAACTGAGAAGGTTTGCTGCTGTCAAGTTCTTAATGAGTTCATGATTTTCAACATCTTATGTGTTCTGTGTTGTACTGTAAATCAGATTGGCAAATTAATGCATTTCTTTTTATTTTTTTATTTAGATTCAGTTTATTTTACACAGGGTTTCAAATTCTTTGGAATTGGGAGTGTACATTGATTAAATAAATTAAGTTATTAGATAAAGCTCTTACCAGCACACACCAGTCCCACATCATTACCATGGGAGCAGTTGTGTTTGAGTGAAGGTGATGTTGGACAGGAGTGAATCTGAGATTCGTTGCCTCTACACTGAAGCTCCTCTGACCACACCTGACCCTCCCCTCTGCCAAAAGCAGCTCCTCTCAGCACCTCCACAGGAAGCCCACAGCCCAGCTCTCGACACACAACCTCTGCATCCTGCTGGTCAAAGTCAGCATCACACACCGTGTACCAGGTCTCTCCATGAAGAACCTCCACTCTCCCAGAGCAGTGAGAACCCTTAACCAGTCTGACTCCTAAAGAAAGATCATGGGAAAAATAATTTAATATTATTTAAATATTAGCAATTCTACTAATTTTAATGCATTGAATTCTGCACAACACAGCAAGAACTAGAACACAAGATCCTTTCATAAGTGCCTTTCTAGAGTTGTCTTTTAACACAATGGTTAAAATACTTTGGTGATGCCCCTGTACCATCCCTGGTCAATTTCCTGATGGTATTGTGTTCAACTGGGATACTGCCTTTTCCAGTTCAGTTTGTTGATGTATATTATTTGGGTTTATGGAGAAAATACTGCTTAGAGACAGCTGATAAACAGTCATGTAAATCATTCTGTTAGTGGTCTGTTTTATTGTATTGTGTTATTTTTGTTTAGAACACATACGTGTGGGGCCGGCAGGCAGCAGCCAATAAACAGGATGGTCTAAAGATGTTGCAATGCTATGGAATTTCGGGTGTTGGTGGTGAAGTGCATGCCACATTGATGCCCAAAGGAAATTACTATATTTCATTTGGCCAGAGTCACTAATGTCACTAATGTCTACTAATCACAAATAGCTAGGAGAAATTACAACTGCACACCCAGCAAGTCCGGGTTTCAGGAGGTTAATTACTGGATCTGATGTCCAGTTCCAACTTTGACTGGAGCATTTCCAAGTAGCCTTCTTTCATCAACCTCTACTGTGAGTAGCAGTTAGAGATAAGCCTTGTGACTCACTATATCTATATCGCTCCTCATCATGGCAAAAAGTATACTGAAAAAAGTTTGAATATGTAAGAACAATTATTAGCCAATCAAATAAAGTGTAAGATGTAGGCAATGTTATGTAAAATCCTTCTGTAGTTTAGTGAGTACAGGTTACCTGAGCAGATGACTCCAGCATGTTTGAAGTGATCACAGTTATGTTTATGTGATTCTAATGATGAACAGCTCTTCAGTGTAGACTCTGATCCAGTACAGCCCACATCATCCATCCAGATCGGTCCTGATCCTGGTCCAAAGTGAGCATCATTCAGTGCATCTACAGCCTCTCCACAGCCCAGCTCTCTACACACCACTGTAGCATCTCTCATATCCCAGTTATCACCACACACTGTTCCCCACTGTCCTCTATGAAGAACCTCCACTCTCCCAGCACAGCGACTACCACCATCCACCAACCTCACACTGCCTGTACAGCAGAGAGAGACACATAGAATGAAAGAAAAAACAGAGATAGAGACTATTTTTAGTTTTCGAATCACAACAGGCAAATTAACAAATCATACTTGAATATACTTTATACAGATTAACTGTCTCTCTTACCAGCACACACCAGACCCACATCACTGTCATGGGAGCAGTTGTGTTTGAGTGAAGGTGATGTTGGACAGGAGTGAATCTGAGATTCGTTGCCTCTACACTGAAGCTCCTCTGACCACACCTGACCCTCCCCTCTGCCAAAAGCAGCTCCTCCCAGCACCTCCACAGGAAGCCCACAGCCCAGCTCTCGACACACAACCTCTGCATCCTGCTGGTCAAAGTCAGCATCACACACCGTGTACCAGGTCTCTCCATGAAGAACCTCCACTCTCCCAGAGCAGCGAGAACCACCAACCAGCCTGACTTCTAAAACATTATGAAAAAAAGATGGGAAACATGTTACAGTGATGATTAATATATATGAACATATAAATTTCATTAAAAAAGTCAAATCTGTCCCTCGTTTTTCGCACATGAGTGTATAAAATGAAGCATGTCTACTTAAAATGAAGCAAATCTACCAATCAGGGTATTTGTTTTGTGTTTGTTTTTACCTTAGGGATCTCTACTTTAACTCAACTTCTAATGCTCTGTGATGTATTAATATGCTTAGCAGATCCAGTTGACCATTCTAAATCAATATGGCTAGAGGGAAATGTGTTAGTTATTCTAAAAAGGGCAAGGATGGCAGAAGTTTCACTTAAAGGCCCAATCCCATTTCTTATTTTTACCCCTACCCCTTGTTTTCGAGCGTAACCCTTTACCCTGAAACTGAGTTACAAGGGTCAGTGGTTGAAATCTCCCCCCTAGAAAATGGGATGACTCTTCAAAGCTGACCTTAGATATTTAATCGGCAGCTTGATGATGAAATTTCACTTGTATTGGTCGCTACCTAGCAAAATTAATTGGCACAGCAGTTACATTGTGGTACCTGAGGTTGCTGCACCATTTAGAAACTTTTCAAGATGGCGGCGGCTCGACGCTCTCTCCACTTTTGTAACTTTTGTAAATTTTTACTGTTTTCTGTAGTTTTATGTTTACCAGTTTTTGGAGTAGGGAGACGATCATATGATCGAGCACTACTCCTCTGTATCGGAGATCAGCCATATAACAATTGAACAACTACCTCCATACACTATTATACTGCACATTCTGCATATTTTGCACATCCATGCACAGTCACTTTACACATTTATTTATATTTATATTGTACTGCAGTTAAATGTCTTTCTCTACTTGCACTGCTTATATGTAAATTTCTCATGGGTAAATATGTAAATATCTTACCTTTATAATTTCTGCTCTTTCTATTGTTATTGTTGTTTTTCTCTTGGAGAGTGTTGCACTAAATTTCGCTGTACGCAAGTATAATGACAATAAAGATTCTATTCTAAAGTGGAACGGGAAATTTTGCTAGGTAGGAACCGAGATCAGCTTATTACTACAGATTTTTACACGTGTTATGAAGCAAATGAATGCCAAACAATTTTACAATGGTTATCTTACAAAACAAACCTTTTGAACAGAGAATATTTATATTTTTAGGTCTTTTTGTACTCTTTGGTCACTTCTACAACCATCTTGGCTATGATTTTCGGGGCATGCTGGGAATGTTCTGCCTTATGAAAAATCTCACTTCACCATACGCCTCCATCTCAACAACAATTTGCGACAACCCTTGCCCTAAATGTGAATTTGCAAAACAGAGGGGGATGGCTAAGTGTTAGAGGAAAGATCTGAAATAGAATTGGGCCATTGATTGAAATTCTGGTACTACAAAAGTACACATTCAGTGTGTTGTCCATGCTTTAAAATCTTTATTTACCATGTACCAGATATACAAGGAATATCTCTTTTGTGTGTGTGTGTGTGTGTGTGTGTGTGTGTGTGTCTCTGTGTGAGTGTATACTAAGGCACTACATTTTTGCCGATGTGCACTGACAGACATGATACCAGCATGCCTAAATTGGTCACCTTGAAGAAGCAGGCACATTACAATTATCAGTAATGCTCCCATGAATTTTGCACTCAAAAAGCATATAATGTGTTATATATAATCCTAGTATGACTTCTTATTAGTAAGTGTAGTTGTTTGTAAAAAGGGTTTTTGTTAGTATGACTTGTGCTATAGGTTGAATTTTGTAGAGCTTAATCTTCATTTAAACAATATTAAGAAATGGAGGTAATGTAACTAAACATATCAAACCGTATTTAACAATAATGTGTAAAATATAATTCACAGAAATGTATACATGCAGTGTTCTTGTGAGGAAAATATTAGGACATCTCCACATTTATTACTGCTGACCATGTCTAAAATTAAAGTGCTCCACCATCAGCTGCTAATGATTACAACATGGTTAGGAGGATTCTGGGGAAGCCTGTTTCTTTGACATTTCAGATGTTGGCTGTTCCCACTGTTCCTCTACAGGTAGTTTATTCCATAGTTCACATCAAAGTTCATTTGCCATCAGCCACCAGAATGAGACTGCATTGTGCAGCACTACTAAATGGACGTTACTTTAACAGCAGATGCTAATGGAAGTATGGTCAGTAGTAATTTATTAAATATAAAAATGTACTAAAATTTAAACCAAGTCACAACTTATCCAACTAAAGGTTGTTTGACTACTGGCAATCAGAGCACACTTTCACTGTAATGCAGAAAGAGACGAGAAGTTCAAGTCAGATTGTTTAATATGCTAAACAATATCTAAACCTGTACACCTGATCAACTATGAGACATTTCAGATTGTGTTAAACAGACTCCCTATCACCAGAATAATATCTTTTGGGAGAATGGTGATACACCTCTCTGGTAGAGTTGTAGGATATATGTAAGACATATGTAAGACATATATATATGTATGTATATGTAAGACATGTAAGAGATATATACCCATTTGTATGTATATGCAAATGTTCAGATACAGGATTCCAGAAGAATTTATATATTCAGGATTAAAGCAGTATTGATCATAAATGTATGACAGACTGATATTTGTGTTTAGGTTTAGAGTAACTTACCTGAGCAGATGACTCCAGCATCATTAGAATGGTTACAGGCATGTTTACCCCATAGTGCTGACTGGCATTTCTTCAGTGTAGATTCTGATCCAGTACAGTCCACATCATCCATCCAGATTGGTCCTGATCCTGGTCCAAAGTGAGCATCACTCAGTGCATCTACAGCCTCTCCACAGCCCAGCTCTCTACACACCACTGCAGCATCTCTCATATCCCAGTTATCACCACACACTGTTCCCCACTGTCCTCTATGAAGAACCTCCACTCTCCCAGCACAGCGACTGCCACCACCTACCAACCTCACACTGCCTGTACAACAAAGAGATAGACACACAAATAGAGAGAGAGAGAGAGAGAGAGAGAGAGAGACATCACAAAAAAACTTTGTTATAAATCCCCATTAAATGGCGGGGAAGAAAAATTGCTTGTAGGAAAGGGAATGAAAGATAGACAGAGGTAGAGAAATATAAAATGTGAATTTAACAAATGTGAATATATATACTTTAACAGATTAACTGTGTATGTATTTCTTACCAGCACACACCAGACCCGCATCACCATCATGGGTGCATTTGTGTTTGAGTAAAGATGATGTGGGACAGGAGTGAATCTGAGATTCGTTGCCTCTACACTGAAGCTCCTCTGACCACACCTGACCCTCCCCTCTGCCAAAAGCAGCTCCTCCCAGCACCTCCACAGGAAGTCCACAGCCCAGCTCTCGACACACAACCTCTGCGTCCTGCTGGTCAAAGTCAGCATCACACACCGTGTGCCAGGTCTCTCCATGAAGAACCTCCACTCTCCCAGAGCAGCGAGAACCTCCAACCAGTACAACTCCTTTAGTATTATAAGAGAACAAAGTGTATTGATTTGTTCAGTATTGAGAAAATGGTCACTGAAAATATTTTAATTAAAGCACGTTAGATAAATAATTATGGTTTAATTGACCCAAGCATATACTGTGTACATGTACAACTATCATGGGGACTAAAAACACCTTCCTGATCATGTCTGGATTCTAGCATTGGAGCTCCTGCAACTAGTAATAAAATGGAAAAGGTTCCACGTAAAGGACCGAGTATGTGACACAGTGCAACTGAATGCACACATTGTTCAAACTTTAACTCTTCTTTTAATTGCTTTTTTAAAAAGGAAAGCCTTTTTACGATAAGAACCCAATGGGCATACTTTCATCACTGTGATTTTTCATCATATTAAAAATATTCTTTGATCCTGCTAAATGTTTTTATTTGGGAGTCAGGGTAAAAGAAGAAGGACAGACACACACAGAGCTAAAAGTCAGATGGGCTTTATTAAGCACGTGAGTAAATAAGTACAGCAACAGTACACGGACAAACATAGAGGGAGAGACAAGGTAGCCAGAGAGCAGATCAAAAGAGAAAGCAGACAAGGGAAAAGCAAAAAGCAAAGGCCAAAGCCAAAGGGAGTCAAAAAACCAGAGCCAGAATAAACAGAGGAGAACCGCTCAGAAATGCAAAACCAGGTTGGCAAATCTTCGCTATGAGGAAGTGTTTAAGGAAGGTATATATACTGAGACTAAGTGGATGCAGCTGGGCTAAAACTCAGGTAACCTAGAGCAGTGCTGATTGGATGGCTGGGGTGGGTGTGATGTCATCGGATGAGGCACTCTGGGAAGTTGAGTCCGGGGGAGCGGAGGAGCCGGGGAAACCCGGATGGGTGACATCAGGCTTATTTAAAATTACAATAGTACAGCACATTTGACATCATCAAATTTTTTTCAATTTCTGATGTAACCTTTCCTCAGTTTGTTTATTTCACTTTGAGCCCTGTTGTGTTTGAGGACATTTTTCCTGCTGGATTGATGCCCCTCAACAAATAATTAATATTTTTTGGAGAAACATATTTTATGTATATTCACCTGTAGTTCTGGAAAGGGTTAGTGATGTGTATTTTACTCCTCACATATTAGCTTATATGAGAAGTAACAGGCCAGTAGGGTTAGATTCTTTCTTTAGAGGGCCTCATATCGTTGAGGTGTGTTGATGGATAGGTTGACCTCTAGACTGGTCAGAAAACATAGTAACATATGGAATCGATCAGAGAGATGGAGAAGGTAAGGAATGAAGACATTGAGTGATACTCTGTTTTGCTTAGGTGTGTCATTTTTCAAATGACCTCACTGATAATGTATTCCAGCTGAGGGCACCTAAGGACTGTATAAGAGGACCCTCTTTGGAGAGGTCCGGGAGAGAGTCAGGGACGTTCGAATTGGCAGAAGGCTCTCTCTGGCACGGCCAAGTTGGGTACCCGATAACCAACTTGTAAATAAATGCTTTGCAATTAACTTGGCGTGTCTGTGGTTCCATTCTTCCATCAACCGGCCGCACAGCTCTGGTAAACGACATTAGTAGTGGTGTGCTTTGCACTTTTCCATTGTTCACGGGGTATTGCCTGAGCTAATTGCTTCAGTATCTCTGTGTAGAGTAATACGAGGTGCAGAGCGAGCCTTTGTCCCTGTTGACGAGAATTTCTGTGTCCTGCAGATCTTCTCTTGTCTCCTCATTAAAGCAACAATATTTGAATATAGAAAGCTCTTGTTCTTTGAGCCCACAACAATAACAATAATTTATATACCTTTAATAAATAGTAATAATTTACCCACAATCCCCACTATTTAAGAAACTATAGCAGCCTACCTGAGCAGATGACTCCAGTATCTTTAGAATGATCACAGTTATGTTTTCCCCATCCTTTTGATCTACAGTTCTTCAGTGTAGACTCTGATCCAGTACAGTCCACATCATCCATCCAGATTGGTCCTGATCCTGGTCCAAAGTGACCATCACTCAGTGCATCTACAGCCTCTCCACAGCCCAGCTCTCTACACACCACTGCAGCATCTCTCATATCCCAGTTATCACCACACACTGTTCCCCACTGTCCTCTATGAAGAACCTCCACTCTCCCAGCACAGCGACTGCCCCCATTCACCAGCCTCACACTGCCTGTAGAACAGAGATAAAAAGGTATAACTTTTCGCTCATTGCCATCATGTATACACGAGTAATGGCATAAATAGATTAGATTAGATTCAATTTTATTGTCATTGTGCAGAGTACAGGTACAGAGCCAATGAAATGCAGTTAGCATCTAACCAGAAGTGCAAGTACAGTGTTATTTACATAAAGAGCCAAAATAATAAATTTATACATATATAAGCATATCTATATACATATATATGAATGTATAGAGCAGCATTTACAAATGAATGTTTCAACTGTAAGAGTAGTGCAAGTAGACAGTATGTACACAATGAAAATACCATCTGAGGTAGAGATAATATGAGAACACTATGTAAACATGAGTATACAGTATGTAAACATGAGTATACAGTAGGCTTGGTGATGAATAAAGTGCAGTAACAGTACAGAAGGTGTGAGGATGCAGTAATGGGAGTTCAATGTAAGTTAAAGTGTCCGTGCAGCGTTCATCAGACACACAGCCTCATGAAAAAAAAACAGTTCCTGAGTCTGCTGGTGCGGGAGGGGAGGCTCCTGTAGCGCCCATGATTCGGGTGGGAAACGTCCTTGATGATATTCCTCGCCCTGCCCAGGCAGCGCTTGTGATAGATGTCCTGAATGGTGGGTAACTGGGTGCCTGTGATGCGTTGAGCCATTTTCACCACCCGCTGGAGTGCCTTGCAGTCAGCAGTGCAGCAGTTGCCGTACCATAAAGAGATGCCGTTGGTGAGTTTGCTCTCAGTGGTACAATGGTATAATTAATGCATTATTACAATTTGAATGAATGTTGATAAATAATAATAGTTTAAAAAGATTTAGGACAAACATAACAATTACACCATAATGTAGCCAATAACTAAAGACTAATGTTAACATCTAGTAATGGCTTAAATATTAATTAAGGGAACAACCAAAATGCTTGTCAAAGGTGGAGTAGTGTTGGAAACAAGTATAACTCAATGACTGGCTGTTAGCATATCGGACATTGTATCAGTTCTCCTTTTCCGTCTCCCAGATCCTTCATGTCACTGGTGCATGCCTTCTTCTATCAGATACCACCAACATCGTGCTATGGGAGTATCCGCACAACCGCTATGGTGTGTAAAGTGTTGATAAGACCGCTTCCCGGAGCACTACAAAGCAACCCCACTTCATTTGTTCTAACAGCTTGAGTTACAAACTCTTCTCTGAGACGTATATTACTTGCAAAGAGTGCAACCAACACAACAGCACAAGTCAGAATGGACAGCACATACAACAGGACAACCTTTTACAGCCAGTCAGGTCCATCATTACTTACATCACATGCACAGCATGAAACTTGAATTATTCACATGTCTCACTTTTTTTAAAGATAAGTATATCTTCATATGAAATGTATATTATTATTTATTATATTAAATATCACATCATGTGTGTTTAACCATCTAGGAACATAAAAATGTAATAGAAAAATGTAATAAAATATGTAATAAAAAATTATTTAAGTAAACTCAGTGCTCACCAGCACACACCAGACCCACATCACTGTCATGGGTGCAGTTGTGTTTGAGTAAAGATGATGTTGGACAGGAGTGAATCTGAGATTCGTTGCCTCTACACTGAAGCTCCTCTGACCACACCTGACCCTCCCCTCTGCCAAAAGCCGCTCCTCCCAGCACCTCCACAGGATGCCCACAGCCCAGCTCTTGACACACAACCTCTGCATCCTGCTGGTCGAAGTCAGCATCACACACCGTGTACCAGGTCTCCCCATGAAGAACCTCCACTCTCCCAGAGCAGCGAGAACCTCCAACCAGCCTGACTTCTAAAATTAGACAAACAGAGAACATGGAGTGATCTGCTATTACTGATATCAGGGTGTTAGTTTACACTACTACTTATTATGACAAGGCCACACACCCTTCCCCACAATAAGTAATTCTGATAATAATTATAAGACAATTAAACATGACAAAATGTTACATGTTTTACTGACATAAATCCAAGAGTAAATATATGTATCAATATTATTAAAATAATACAAATGTAATACACATAAGTTACTTGCTGTTATTGTCCCCATGTCTAAAATACAAGATTATATGTTTGATAGCTTTATACTAAAGTTTCTTCACATGTTATATAATACAGAGCTAAATACACACCCAGCAAAATGGAGTTTTGCCCCTGAGATGTATTTTCTGAAACGCAGTTGAAGATTTAGGGAAGACTGTATACCAAACCTTTCTTTTCCCCATCAAATATTTGAGACTTGTCCTTAAGTTTTAATGACACAGCAGGTTATATAAGGGCCAATATTGCAGCATGACAGCAGCACACTGCGGTGTTGGACACGTCATCACCTGCCTTCATGGCAAAAGTAATATTAGGGACACTTTAATGACAGCACAGGTTAACATTAACCCAACATCCAATGTAGCACTTCATCATTAAGCATGAACAGTGGGGTGCGAAAGTTTGGGCAGCGTTGTTAATTTTCCTGATTTACCTTTATAAAGCATTGATTGTTTGGATAAAAAATTGCGTTAAATATATCATATAGGGGACAAACACAGTGATATTTGAGAAGTGAAATGAAGTTTATATGATTTACAGAAAGTGTGCAATAATTGGTTAAACAAAAGTAGGCAGGTGCATAAATTTGGGCACTGTTGTCATTTTATTGATTTCAAAACCTTTAGAACTAATTATTGGAACTCAAATTTGGTTTGGTAAGTTCAGTGACCCTTGACCTCCATACACAGGTGACTCCAATTATGGGAAAGGGTATTTAAGGGGGGCAATTGTAAGTTTTTCTCCTCTTTGCATCTCCTCTGAAGAGTCGCAGCATGGGAGTCTCAAAACAACTTTCAAATGACCTGAAAACAAAGATTGTTCACCGTCATGGTTTAGGGGAAGGATACAGAAAGCTATCTCAGAGATCTCAGCTTTCAGTCTCCACTGT
>JAMWET010002959.1:0-75000 GCA_024036415.1 Prochilodus magdalenae | reverse complement strand
AACCTAGTGACCAACAGATACCCACTAAACCAGTGCACATTCAGACACAGTACACCCAGCGATCAACAGATACCCACTAAACCAGTGCACATTCAGGCACAGTAAACCCAGTGACCAACAGATAACCACTAAACCAGTGCACATTCAGGCACAGTAAACCCAGTGACCAACAGATACCCACTAAACCAGTGCACATTCAGGCACAGTAAACCCAGTGACCAACAGATACCCACTAAACCAGTGCACATTCAGGCACAGTAAACCCAGTGACCAACAGATACCCACTAAACCAGTGCACATTCAGGCACAGTAAACCCAGTGACCAACAGATAACCACTAAACCAGTGCACATTCAGACACAGTAAACCCAGTGACCAACAGATAACCACTAAACCAGTGCACATTCAGACACAGTAAACCCAGAGACCAACAGATAACCACTAAACCAGTGCACATTCAGGCACAGTAAACCCAGTGACCAACAGATAACCACTAAACCAGCGCACATTCAGGCACAGTACACCCAGTGACCAACAGATAACCACTAAACCAGCGCACATTCAGGCACAGTACACCCAGCGACCAACAGATACCCACTAAACCAGTGCACATTCAGGCACAGGAAACCCAGTGACCAACAGATACCCACTAAACCAGTGCACATTCAGGCACAGGTTTACCCAGTGACCAACAGATACCCACTAAACCAGTGCACATTCAGGCACAGTAAACCCAGTGACCAACAGATACCCACTAAACCAGTGCACATTCAGGCACAGTAAACCCAGTGACCAACAGATACCCACTAAACCAGTGCACATTCAGGCACAGGAAACCCAGTGACCAACAGATACCCACTAAACCAGTGCACATTCAGGCACAGTACACCCAGTGACCAACAGATAACCACTAAACCAGTGCACATTCAGGCACAGTAAACCCAGCGACCAACAGATACCCACTAAACCAGTGCACATTCAGGCACAGGAAACCCAGTGACCAACAGATAACCACTAAACCAGTGCACATTCAGGCACAGGAAACCCAGTGACCAACAGATACCCACTAAACCAGTGCACATTCAGGCACAGTACACCCAGTGACCAACAGATACCCACTAAACCAATGCACATTCAGACACAGTACACCCAGTGACCAACAGATACCCACTAAACCAGTGCACATTCAGGCACAGTACACCCAGTGACCAACAGATAACCACTAAACCAGTGCACATTCAGACACAGTAAACCCAGTGACCAACAGATAACCACTAAACCAGTGCACATTCAGGCACAGTACACCCAGCGACCAACAGATAACCACTAAACCCCATAAACAACAGATCATTTTTCACAGTCCATTTGTCTTAGAATTGTCTAAGTTTTTTGTTAAGCCTTTAAGCACTGTTCAGTTCATTTAAATAAAACTCTTCACAATTTATTCAACCACAGTCTGTCTAGACCAGACCATAAATGTTTTCCTCTCTTGAACAACCATAATTTCCATTTAGTTCTCTGCTCTATCAGTCTCTTTAATAAACCTAGAGCACTTTAATAAACCTTTAATAAATGCAGATCAAATGCTTGTAAACATTGTTACATAACTCTACTTATTTGTCTGTAAATAATGACAATGTTATAGAAATGACTTCTAGATAAACCTATAGAATGTAAAGTCCTGGATTTTTGTTTGTATTATTTAGTTTGCCTAGAGAATTGCAGAGAATTGAGCTTTTTTATTTCTAGTCAGAAAAATACTTCACAGTGGCAACAAAGTATTTGACCGCTTTTATTCAACACAAAATATTTCCATCTCATTTACATGAAATAACGGAAACAACGCAAGGCAACAGTTAATCAAAATTCATGATCAATTCACACATCAAATCAACAGTTGTCCTGTTCCAGTGTTTGTGTTGTTTACATGACCAGCCAAAAACTGATAAACTAATAAATATATGAAACTAAACTGCAGAGCAAATAACTGTTTAATACTTCAGAGAATTACAGGAAATAGTGACTTTACCCTAATGACAACAGTTGTTAGCGTTTCTCAGCTGAATGAACTGTACCTTGGTTACTTTGAACATTGTTTATTGTTTACCCAGGATATATGACTGGCTTGTGTTTTACCAGCCTAATCTCTTATTTACCTACAAATTTCGATTACTAGCTGAACATGCCTCTAGCTGCACAGTGTAGCTGCACTTGGGTCCTACTTGTTTGTTTAATCCCATATTGAGTACCTGCATATCCCTTAGTGAAGGTCACAGTGCAATATGTTATTATCTCCTGAGTTTGTGGCTCATTTCCAGCTGAATGCAGAATATAAACAGCTTGAGTGAGCTGTATACCTAAATGTAAGTATTGCAGGTGTGTAATCAGAGTACTGGAATCGATCAGTTGGCTCCAGTTTTAGAGGCTCTAAGCAAAAAGGCCGTACTAATCAGAGCCTGGAAAATGTTCATCTATGAAGATTCACTGAAAGTTATTGTTAAGTAAATAGAACATCTTGGTATAATCCTTTATAGGGAGGACAGAATAAAAACCTTTTAGTTACACAGAATTACATACAAATATAGAGAATATGTATTCAGAATAAAGAAATTATGCATGTGCATTCCATTCAAGTTACATTTTAATGGCAGTTTTCAGAATATACTTACAAATGATAACAGCAAAATGTCTCTCATGTGTTTTATTAATATGTATTTTAAATATATTCTAAATATGTAACTCGATTGTCTTGGTATGAAGAATTAAGGACTGCAAATTTGGTAAAAGTGAAAACAAGCAGTAGAACTTCTATAATATATTTAAAATATCATTCTAAAAAATACTGTTATAAAAAGCTACTAGCTTGCAATGAAAAGTTTGGACTTTTAAACTGGATTTTTCACTTTTGAGGCTAAGGCTATGTATTTGTATAATGCTGTTGTTGGAATAAAGCTTTTTTATTTTTACATTTTTATCAACTTAAACAAAACATATGGCCCATTTGGTTCAACTGACTGACATTTTTTCATAATTTAAAAACTCCAGAAGTTCTTCCTCTTTAATCCTGTTGGAAAAAAACCATCACAGGGTGGTGATGCCCCATCACCCCTTCTTAGGGGGCTATTGAAAATAGAAAAACAGAAGACTGCTGGATAAGACTCTTTTGTAAGCAAAAACTTTAGGCTGGTAGCTCATATCTAATACAAAATGAAAAGGCAGTAATGGAAATAAACTCTTTGGTAATGTTTCATCCTTGGTTGACTTTCAAAAGACTTTCATTTCAGATGCATTGATTGAGTCGCTAGTCGTTTAGAGATCTATCCCTCTGTCTCGAGATCTTCTGCGACATCATCATAGCCTAAAAGTGAAAGAACAAGAGTATTTACAACTTGGAAGAACTATTTGCCGGATAATTGGTGCTTGAGACCTTCAGGGTGGCACTAGATTCACAGTTGATGGTCCTCTTAAACACTAATAACATAATTACACTATCAATGCCCAGTACCCTGCAATGTGCCAGTGCAAAGAACTACTGTAGATTATTTAATCTCCACATCAGTAAAGACACATCTGTAGACTCACCTGCTGACTCTCTTAAATCTTGTCCAGGAGTGAGGACATCATCATAGTACTCTGTTGCAGCAGATGTGGACAAAATTTAATACCAGAGTGTGAATTCATTAATGAACTGATGCTTGTTCATATTGTCTTTATAATGACTTAGACAAACAAACCTGCTGTGAAGTTTGAATTCTCTCCAGCAAAAATGGCATCATCGCAGATCTCCAGCTTGATGTCTATGAAGATGTAGAACTATATGTCAGTATCACTGCCAGAAAGCTTAAAATGTTAATGTTTGAATATATATTCTTCTGTGCAAAGAGTGCAAGACTGTATTTGTCTATAGAGTTTGTTTACAGAAATCAGAGTACGGTAAAATCCTGCACAGCAAAAAATAAATAAATAAATAAATAAAAACAATAACACACTTGTTTCACTGTCCAATCCAGCGGTGAGGTTGTCATTATAGTTCTCCAGCGAGTTCTCTGTTCTTACTTCACCTAAATCAGATCAGGTAATTACTTTGAGTGCTTAAAGATGTGACTTAATGCTCACTAATATAACATTCAGACAAGAATACCAAAAAAGCATATTCTTAACACAATATGAAATAATTTAGGATAGAGATAATTCCTATAGGTAAAATTAAGCGTATTGAATTTCCACAAATGTTACCGTGCCATCAGGAAATTTTAAAAAGAGAGAGAGGCGTTAATCTGAAAGAATATTGCTGCACATAATCTTGCTTATTAATATGTATTGTAAGCCAGTCCCGTTTTGGTCATGGTCATGAAAACAATATATATCTGCTACATGAGCCCACATGAGCCTGCATGGTGATCTTGCATCTGTCTTAGCATTTATTGTATGATCTGGAATAGTCCAGTTGTTCTTAGACTATATGAATATGGCAGAGAAAGATGGAGCAGTGAGTGAGGGGGAGATAATAATACTAGTACTGGTTATTCTGTAATGCCAATTTTGGAATTTCAGCAGTTACAGAACATATTCATCCCTATAGGTGAACTGATCCACTCACCACCGAAACAACAAAGAGCACAGATCACACTGAATAATCAAATAATATGTTTAAAACCCTTTATAACAATAGTTGTGTATAAATAGCTCACAACGTTTTATAGGTGAGTTTCCCTAAAGCTTTGTAACACTTAAGAACCTTTAAGTACTTAATAACTAAATAGAACTTTAGACTAATTAAACTTTTACACAAACCAAAGTACCCCATGAACTTGCTTGCAAATAAAAAAAGTAACCGAACTTATTCATTATTCACTCACTGCATGTTCCAGAATAATAATATTCTATAAATAATTCTACAATAATGTTCTATAAAAAGAAAACAAATGATGACAGTAATAAAAAAGTATATAAATATTATAACAAATAATATAATAAATTATTAGTATTGCTGTAGTTGATTATATTATGTTATGTTATGTTATGTTATGTTATGTTATGTTATGTTATATTATATTATATTATATTATACAGAATTGCATAATACATTTTAGTATTTGGTACATTTTAGCTTTGTGCTTTCGCTGAACTGACTGAGTTTTTCCTCATGTCGACTTTTCGGAAACTCACCCTATGACAGTAGTTTTGTGTTTCAAAGACAATAAAACAGACTTTTTATGTAATTATCTCCAAATATTTTTGATTTTGATTGACACATTGATTATTTCACATATTTCTCTTTGCAGCAATGTATAGTTTAAGATTCACATCCTTTTTCACCCTGAGAACCACCTATTTATCACTAGAAAACATAAAGGCTCCCAGGAGATCTACACTTTTGCTTAAAAACTTTTTTGTGTAGAGGTCTTTTTTTGGTGCTGACAAAGCTGCATTTACTGTGTGCCACTGTAGCAGTCCCCTTTGTACCGTTGTTGTAGGGCTTTTATTAATATTGTTATTAATATTGTTTATAATTGGACATGTTCTGGTTCTCTTGCCTAAGAGAAGCTCCTCTACCACGTCCTCATATCCTGAGTTCTGTACTTCAGTGACAAAGCTTCCTGTTAAGGGAGACACACAAACACACACAGGCACTTTTACACAGACCGATATAATCTCATTCTACCTCCCTGCCACTTTGTCTATTTGCATTCTAAAAAAAAAAAACAAAAAAAAAAAAAGACTTGGAATGCTAAATATTTGGTCCACCAGTCAATTGTGTCTAGAGGTTGCACATAAAAAATCATCAGTACAAATACTGTCTGTCTATGTTATTCATGTCCATCCACTTGACACATCATAATCATTCACAGAGATATTTTATTTACAGAAATCTCAACATTCCAAATAAATTACTGTTCTGGGAATATCTGGGAACCTAATGACATTGCCTTAAATATAAAATTCCAAGTGTTGTTTACCTCTTCTAGTCGTTCTTGTGATAACAGATCTGCGGTTGATCTCCTCATACACTACATCAGTTCCCCTCCTCAGTCCCTCATAGACTACCATTGTCCTCTTCTTGGATAGCACTGTGTGTAGAGGCAGAGTAATTCTCGTTTTACATAATTTGGTAGTTTGTGGTGATAAAATTGGTGGTTAAACTTAAATGGTGCTTTCAGGCCTTATTAATGCTGGCTTCAGTTACCCAGTTAATTACATGAAACCTGTCATTTACATATTAGTATTAACTGTGAATTTATAGCTTTACTGGAATTTATTTTACCTAGTGCATTTACGTCTTTTGGTATATGGGTGCTAGTTAGAAGGTCTATAAAGTTAGCTACAAGTTAAAAAACTGAATAGAAACTGAAAGAAACTCTGAGGAGAAATTCTGATAATATAAACAGTTTAAACTGAGTTAATTTGAAATCGAATATTACATTACAATTTAATGTTACATAGATGTGTATTTCTATTGAATGATTTATTAAAAATCAAAATGTCTATATAAATATAGACATATATAAATATAGACATATATAAATATATACACATCATCAAAGAATAGCTGCACCTAGAAGGAAGCATCAGATTGTAATGATCTTGGGGAGGAAGATAAAGGTTACCAGGAACAATAAATGATAATAGATAAAGATATGGGCAATATTCGTTGAGCTACACATACAGAAGTAATGTCTCTCAGTATGGCTAACGCGAGTTCTAGAGGGTTCTAATGATGTATTGCGAAAATCCATCCAATGCAGCTTAAATATTCTCATGCAGTTCCTGCAGATTTTGTGGTAGGGGTGGAGGGACACCAGGCCTTCTGAACATGTTACATATGACAACAAATCGTTCATTTTAGAGCTGACCATGGATTCATTAGTCATCTCCACCAAGAGAAAACCTGTCGTGGTGTTAAGGGCAGTTTGCTAACGAATCATTCACATGTCTCACAATGTCAAACCTACCGACCAAGTTTCATTCCTTCTGGGTGCAGCTATTTGCTGTTGAAGGATGTGATTAATGAGATTATGAGACTTCTGAGACGTTAATATATAAAGATGTAAGATGATCTTAAAAAAATGTAAATGATTGTTTGGGCTTTACACCACTTTGTCTGCTCAGTAGCTACTTATTTCTCTATTAATACCACATATCAAATATCAAGCTTTACAACATGCTGCAAGCCAATTCAACTACAAAAATCGTATTCATTTATTTTACATATGTATACAGGTAAGTCCAGTAGGTACGTTTCACAGAATGTAGTCAAGTAATGGATTTTGTCCAGTAGTAACTGGACTACTACATAGTACTATATACTACAGTAGTAGTATCTGTAGCCAGTGCCATGTATTCCACAATCCTGACAAAAACCTGAACTTGCACTGTGTAAGAATTTAGGGCAGCAGTCAGTTAGTCAAAACATGAGTTGATAAGTGATGAGTGTGCTTAGGCACTGCCCTCACTGCATGTTGAGCTGCAAACTAATTTAATGTTTCAATACGTTCAGTAGATTTGTTGCCCCTTACTAACTAGAATTGGCTCTGAAAGAACCAGGTTATTCAATGTGCTCAAAAAATAATAATAACTTTTAATGATTAAATTAATAATTGTATCATCATTTAAAATGTATTATCTTTTTGTTCCTAAATGGCATTCCGGATGAACTTAATTAACTAATAAAAAAGCTACTTACAAGCTAGGAGAGATGGGTAAAAAAAAGGAAAATGTAAAAAGAGCAGACTGGAATTCTTGCTCAGAATGTACAGAAGGTGGATTGTAGATGTTCTCTGAATCCATCTACCTCTATAGACCAATCTGTTCTGGTAAAACAGCACAGTCAGGAGCCCTAAGGCCATCAGAAGCATAGTTCCCAGCACCAGAAGGACAACTGGAGAGATGGACAGAATGGCTGGTAAAGGTGTTTGAGGGGGAGACGTTGTTCTCTTCTCTGTCTGGAGAACTGGAAATAAAAATACATAGAACAACATTGAATAATGTATTTAGAACTCCCTTTTTTCTCTAAGATATTCAGGAAATCACAATACCTGTGATGGAAATGGTGGTTATTTTGGATGTAGGGGACACCACAGACAAATCTTTAAAAAGAGAAAAAAAAAATCCAGCATAATTTGAAAATCCAATACCTCTTTACAATGCGCATACATTTCATGATGAATGGACCTGAATAATTTACCCAACATTACTTAGAAAAAGTCTTTAGTCAGTGGTTTGAAATAGAGTATCAGAAGTGTGCCCTGTGAGCCTCAACTGCATGATGTCATACAATAACATAAGTGCCCTTTAACTTGGCTTCTGTAATGCAAACAGTACTTTTGGTGTATTTCCATGACTGGTGTTAATACACATTTATTAATACACCTGTCTGGTAGTGAAATTAACTTTTTGTCTTCTACATTTTACTGGATCTGTTATGCATTCAGATCATGAGGAAATTAATCATTGTGCAACCTGGTAGCTCAACCATAGCTGTATTTGAATGTGAAACCGTAACCATAGGGCCAAATATAAACGCACTGAGCTATCCCCTTAGGGTATAAGAAGAACGACTCAATTAAAGAGCTGAGCACAGATTCCACTAAAATAATATATAACATATCTAAAGGCACTGCATGATTGTTTAGATCCACAACTCAGTCAGTTTACCTTCACAGTTGACCCCAGCGTGCTGCCTGTGGGAGCAGTCAGTGTGGTTCTTCAGGGAATGAGGACAGTCCCACAGGTGAATCTCATTCCCTCTACACTTCACTCTGTTCAGCCAGACAGGCCCTTCACCAGCACCAAACACAGAACTCCCATCAGCACTCAGCGCTGATCCACAGCCCAGATGTCTGCAGACCACCTGAGCATCCGTCATGTCCCACTGTTCATCACAGACAGAGCCCCACTCAGCGTTATGGTACACCTCCAGCCTCCCAGAGCATCTTCCATTTCCTCCCCTCAGCCTGAGAGGCAGGTGATCTACATGACATACATTCCATGTTATACGAGAAAATTATTGAAATTATACGATTAACAACTATAAAACATCAATAGCATGTTTTCTTTTACTATAAGTGCATCAAAAGTAAGTTTAACATGCCAGCAAGATAGTTAATGCTGTGAATTGAGCCTTAAAGTACAAACACACATGTGAGTAACACTTCTATTTTTAAAATCTTGGAATGTTAACAGTTCTTACTTGAGCACTGTTTCTGGTGGGGAAATTTCAGATGGTTACATAGTGCGAGATGATTTTTGTCTCCTGCAAATATGGTAATAAATGTTTTTATTAACAAAATTAACTACCAAGACAATTAGGTAATGGAGATATTCTGCCAATATTATTTCACAATTCTTAGACTGAATGAAGGAATACTTGTGTCTACTACAAGGCAACATCTAAGAGCACTGTACCTAAAGAGATTGAATTGAATTGCCTACCTGAGCAGGTAATGTGAATCTTATTATGATTATCACAGTTGTTCTGTCCCCAAGGGAATAATGGACAATGCCAAACAGTGGAGTCATGTTTCCTACATTTCAGATCATCCAGCCAGTTAGGAGCTGATTCCACTCTTGCTTTGGCCCAGGATTTCTCACTTATTCCACAGTTCAGCTCTTTACAAACCAACCTTTCCGTAACTTTGTCAAAGCCTTTTGCACAGATGTTACCCCATGATCCATTATAAAAGACTTCAAGATTCCCCTTGCAGCCATCAGTAAGTCTCATCTCTTTGTACTCTGGTGGGGAAATAAAACCCAAGTAAGGAGTGTGATAAACTACATAAATTAAGCAGCAAATATAGTTTATACTGCCATTTTTGGTCCACCAATCTTTTCAAAACAAACACAAATCAATTCAAAGCCAAGTGACTGCTGTACCATGACTGGTGGGCTCACCTCACATTTCTTGTTAACAGTTTAAAATGATACAGTTTTATGGACACAGAGATGAAAAAAAAAAGAACAGATGATGTAGTGGGAGTGAATTGTGAGACATTAGACTTTAAATGTAGTGGAGTAAAAAGTCCTCAGAATGGAAATACTTCAGTACAAAGTTATTGTACAACAACACACTACTTACAGTACACTAACACATTACACTTACAGAGTTACTGTACACCAACACACTCCTTACAGTACACTAACACATTACACTTACAGAGTTACTGTACACCAACACACTCCTTACAGTACACTAACACATTACACTTACAGAGTTACTGTACACCAACACACTCCTTACAGTACACTAACACATTACACTTACTGAGTTACTTTACACCAACACACTACTTACAGTACACTAACACATTACACTTACTGGGTTACTGTACACCATCACACTACTTACAGTACACTAACACATTACACTTACTGAGTTACTGTACACCAGCACACTACTTACAGTACACTAACACATTACACTTACTGAGTTACTGTATACCAACACGCTACTTACAGTACACTAACACATTACACTTACTGAGTTACTGTACACCAGCACACTCCTTACAGTACACCAACACATTACACTTACTGAGTTACTGTACACCAACACACTCCTTACAGTACACTAACACATTACACTTACAGAGTTACTGTACAACAACACACTACTTACAGTACACTAACACATTACACTTACTGAGTTACTGTACACCAACACACTACTTACAGTACACTAACACATCACACTTAAAGAGTTACTCTAACATGGTTTCTCAGCACTTAAATCCACTACTTAAATAATGCTACTATGGAACCATAAAAACAGTTTTATTTGTCAGTACCTTGTGAACTTTTTGAGAAAAAAAAAAAAACATCATAGTTTTTTACCTGAACACACAACTCCCACATCATCCTTGTGTCCACATTCATCCTCTCCACACAGCTGAAATCGGCAGTTCCACAGAGACGTCTCGCTCCCCTCACACTTCACCTCATTCAGCCATATGGGTCCAGTTCCAGGTCCAAACTGAGCTGGTACCGGGGTACTAAGGGCCACTCCACACTGCAGCTGTCTGCAGACCACCTGCGCATTCTCAATACCCCACATGTCATCACTCACTGTCCCCCATGATCCGCTGTGGAAAACCTCCAGCCTTCCTGCACAGTCTCTTCCAGAACCAACCAGCCTGATGGAGCTGTAGGCTTGAATAAAAACAAAGTCAGACACAAAAAGATTTATTTGAAAACATATGTCCTGTCAGTTTCAGGTTGGTAATTACTATTTTATTTATTTATAAACCCACCTATTCTTGTGATATGGATATTAATATTTTACTTACTTAGGCAAGTGATTGACAGATGGTCCCCATGGTTACATGGGACAAGTTGTGCACTGCTGCAGTTCACCAGATGAGCTTCACTCCCAGAGCATCTGACACTTCTCACACACGTGTGGTTGTGTTCAGGACTAGATGTAGAGGAGCTGGAGAGGCTGAGCACAGAGCCACAGCCCAGCTGTCTGCAGACCACAGAGGCCACAGACTCACTCCAGGAGTCCAGCAGAACTCTCCTCCAGTCCTGCCTGAAGTACACCTCCACCCAACCTTCACACGCCGAGCCTTCAGACAATCGCACTTGCCCGTCATGAAGCACGAAAGAGGAAGCTAGAAAATAGAATATTTGTCACAAAAATATTTTTGATTTTCCTGACTTCTTGAGATATTCTACCTTTTATATCATATTTAGATATTGAAGAAGAAAAGTTTCAAAGAACTCACCACTGCAGATGACTCCAGCATCCTGTTTATGAGAGCATGCAGTTCGACTCCATGATGAAATGGGACATTGTGACAGGTGTGTTTCGTTCCCCTGACAATCAAACACATCAGCCCAGATCCGGCCACTCCCCTCCCCAAACCAGTCTGACCCCACCACAGCCACAGCACTCCCACACTTCAGCTGACCACAGAGGACACTGGCAGCTCTCATATCCCAGCTTACATCACACACTGTGCCCCACTCACTGAGGTACTGGAGCTCCACTCGACCAGAACAGGGGTCTAAGCCGTTCACCAGCCGAGCCCCTGTGTGACCTGAACATAAAATCAATAGTCTATTATAAAAAAAAAATAAATAAATAAAAACTTTTATTTTAATTGACAAGCTTGTGATGACAAATATTGGAAACAATTTTCTACTTCTACCTGAACATGTTAGTCCCACATCACTGTCATGGGAGCAGTTGTGTTTGAGTGAAGGTGATGTTGGACAGGAGAGAATCTGAGATTCGTTGCCTCTACAATGAAGCTGCTCTGACCACACCTGACCCTCCCCTCTGCCCAAAGCAGCTCCTCCAAGCACCTCCACAGGAAGCCCACAGCCCAGCTCTCGACACACAACCTCTGCATCCTGCTGGTCAAAGTCAGCATCACACACCGTGTACCAGGTTTGTCCATAAAGAACCTCCACTCTCCCAGAACACAGATGAGGACCACCAGTCAGCCTGGATATTCTGTGACCTGTGTGTGATAAATTTAAATTGCTTACAAATGTAGATACCCCCATAAGTTAGTATGCTATACATGTCATATTGTCTGAGTAGTCCAGTTTTTAGAAAATTCTAATTGCAGATGAAAATGTAAGTGTTCATATATCATTCTTAAATAATGCTTCAACCATAGCCGCTGCTTATATTGCTTATTTGGGAGCACTAGTGTTCTGACAATGTATCCTCCCTCAATCCTACATAGTATAGTATAGTGTAGTGTAGTATTCAGCTTTTTCAAATGACTCTGTATAGCCCCCTATCTCCTAATGACTTATCAAACTATATAACCAATACGTTCAATGCTAGTAGCAATTTCTGATAAAGGTTATTTAGGTTCTATAAGTTTATATGCAAAATATTGTTAAGATATGTGGAAATAAAAGTTGAAAAAAGAACAGACCTAGAAATTTAATAGGACAGAGCAGTAGTTTCAGAGATGGTCTACCTTTAGCTATTTAATTTTTAAAAATAGCATTTTTGTATAATTATTAAAAAAATTAATTGTTCATTTCTGTATGTTTTAACGTAGCAGTGCTAAAAAGGTTAAATTTTACCCTCACTGAAGCTTACCTGAACAGGTTGCTTGGGCATCGTACATATGTTTACATTTATGTTCACCCCACCCCAAAGATCCACAGTTCTTCAGTGTAGACTCTGATCCAGTACAGTCCACATGACTTATCCAAATTGGTCCTGATCCTGGTACAGCAGAATTAATATTCAGTGGTTCCCCACAGCCCAGCTCTCTGCATATTACAATAGCTGCTCTCACACTTCCTCCAAAAATACACAATGTTCCCCACTCTCCTCTGTGAAAAACTTCCACTCGCCCAGCACAGCGACTGCCACCATCTACCAACCTCATATTGGCTATGTTTAAGAAATACAGGAAACAAAAAATACAGTGAATGCCGTTTATATACAATGTATTATAAGAACAGAATAAGAACTTAAATTTGTGTAGCACATGAAAATTGTTTTTATGTATTAATGATGTAAAATCAGTTCTTACCAGCACACACCAGACCCACATCACTGTCGTGGGAGCAGTTGTGTGTGAGTGAAGGTGATGTTGGACAGGAGTGAATCTGAGATTCGTTGCCTCTACACTGAAGCTCCTCTGACCACACCTGAACCTCCCCTCTGCCAAAAGCAGCTCCTCCCAGCACCTCCACAGGAAGCCCACAGCCCAGCTCTCGACACACAACCTCTGCATCCTGCTGGTCAAAGTCAGCATCACACACCGTGTACCAGGTCTCTCCATGAAGCACCTCCACTCTCCCAGAGCAGTGAGAACCACCAACCAGCCTAACTTCTAAAATAATTAGTTGTTAGTAATTAGTATTAAATAATAATACATAATAAGTAATAATAAATAATAAGTGAGAAAATAAAAAATGTTGATTATATTATTATACTATAACTATTGATTATATTAGACATGTTTGATTGATTTGTATGATTTATTTGTTCAGGTTTAGGTTTGGTTGTATGTAGTATAAAGAATTCACTATAATCCATAAGAATATCCAATGCAGACCAGTATGTGACAGTACCACCCAAAATGCTCAAAGCAAGCTTCACTTTAAAGACGAAAAAGTGCCATGTTCAGTGGCCCAGGTGGGTAAAGACCTCTCCAAACAATACTTGACCTTTCTGGTTCCTCTCCTCACCAAGACAGAAGCCCCACATGGGTAGTGAGAGAACAAAGGGACTTCCAGCCTATATTGAAGGAGCTTAAGTATTTTAAGTTAAATAAAATAATGATAGTTCTAAAAAAATGGAACTTATAATTCATACATATCTTTTTTATTCTACACAGCTTCCTTTGGCTAATCTAAACAATTATTAGCACTGATTTGCAGAGCAGTGAAAAAGTATTTGCCCTTCATCTGATTTTTTTGGTAATTTGTCACTTGCAAATTTGAATATATTTTAGACTACCCAACCAATTTTAATATAAAATGTGTAAAGAAGAGTAAGAATGAGTTTTATGCAGCTTTTAAATGATCATTTCATTTATTATAAAGATTTATTTAAAACCCGTATCATCTATGTGAAAGACAAAATGTTGGCTAAACCTAATAACTGTGTGCCCCACCTTCCGAAGTAACAACTGCAATCAAGCCTTTGCAATATCTTGCGATGAGTCTTTTACCTAGCTGTGGAGGAATTTTGTCTCTTCTTTGCAGATTTTTTTTTTCTAAAGGGCTCTATTACACATTTCCAGTTTTCCCCATCTTCCTGTGGTGTGTTATGTAGCTTGTGTTACATAAAGCTCAATGTGCATGACAAAGGGGGTTCCTTATCGAGCAAAATGCTTATGGACTATTTAAAAAGGTGTAGAGCTGCTCATGTTGTCCCTCATACCATAAGACACTGATCTAAAAAGTAATGAAATAGCCTAAACTATCAGTGAAAAAATATCTGGAAATATTGATATAATGATCAATCTGTGTAATATAAATTGTTTGAGTTTGAGATACTAATGAGCAGTGAAAATGGTGTTAATTAAAAGTACATATAAATAGAGGCCATTCTACTAACTCTGAATGGGCATTATTAGTGTCTCCCGAGAGGCTGTACTGCTCATGTGACTTCATTTTAGTGTGACGTGGTTTTTATGTGATTGTTAACCCCGATGATGGAAATGCTTATAGTGAGGTAGTACCAAGATGATGTCCCTCGACAGAGACACAGCAGCAAAGAAAAGTTACATGAGATTGTTTAATACTACCAATGCAAATGACCAGACGTGTGGACGAGTCACATGACCTGGACTCGAGTCCGACTCGAGTCACTAAACTGATGACTTGTGACTTGACTCGACAACATTACTAAAGACTTGCGACTTGACTTAGACTTTACCTTTACTGACTTGGACTTGGAATCGGACTTGAGCTTTAAGACTCGAAAAGACTTGACAACCCTACTTTAACATAATGAATAAGTAAAACTGAATCACATGACTGGATCATTTTATATTAAATGGCGCTGTAACGCTAGGGAGCTGAGCCGCTCAGCCCAAATGATCCGTAACCTAGCAACAAGTAAAGCCGTAACCGTACAGCCAATCACGGGAAGCTTTGAGGGGGGCGCCAGTGTTGAATTTGTGCGGAGAAGACGAGTAACATGATCCCAAAAATAATCCTGTTCAACTACAAAGATTATAATGTAGTAAATAAAAGAAGAACTGCGGTATGCAAGACATGTGGAGTCAAGATCACAGATGGAGAGGCAACCACTTCAAACTGGACATTTGAGGCTGCACAAGGAACAGTAAGTCTGTGCTGTGTATATTTCGCGTATAGCAGTTAGCAGTTAGCAAGCTAGCAAACGTAGCGACATAATAATAAACAACAGCGAATGTAAACAAAGCTGTTGTCCTCTGTTCGTCCCTCTCTCACACCGTTCACTGTGAGAGATTTTACTGAAAATTAAAGTGTTTAGGAACCACAGCATCTCAGCCACGACGTGGTGAATTAGCATAGAGCAGAAAAGTGTCAAACACAGCAGTTCACACATGCTGTTATATATATATATATATATATATATATCGTCGCTGTCCAAGGAAAAACAAGTATCTCCAAAATGGCAACTTTACAAGAGAGGCCAAAAACCTCATTAAATTTTAATGTAAGTCAATGGAACCAGACGTTTTTCTAAGCAATTTTGGGCCATTTCTGTTGGTCTATTCATCTTGTAGATCTCACAGTGTAAACGACTGCCGCTGTTTTCAAATTATGCATGAAAGTCAAAATGGACAAAAAATGGAGATACATGTTTTTCATTGGACGGCGACGATATATATATTACAGGTCCATACATTAACGCTTATGGGTTTAGAATGTGATGTCATTAAAAATTCCTGTAGGTGGAATGTGTTCTACTACTTCATTATAGTGTGGTGTTCCTCCACCTTGGCCTTCGAGGCCCACTGCCCTGCACATTTTACTGTTTTTTTCTGCTTCAGCACCTATTTTAACTCAGTAATGGGCTGGTTATGAGGTGATTAGTTGGATCAGATGTGTTGGGAGAATGGAAAACAATAAAAAGTGCAGGGCAGTGGGCCTCCAGGGCCAGGGTTGAGAAACAATGATGTAGTGTACTTTGTTAGCCTGTTTACAGAAATGTATAGCATACTGAAACAGCTCATATGATATCATGAATCATATGATATTCTTGTCCTTTCCTAATTTTTTTTAATCCATAAACCTTGACTTTTTGTTGCTGTAAACTGTGGTATAATGTCACATTAATTTTTCCATACTGCGTTTAGTACATATCTATTAGAGATTACAGTAAGTACTTTGTACTTTGTTTACTGCACAGTACTTTGCAGGTTATTTAATCCTCAAATTATTTAATTAACGATTTGCACTACTTGTTCCTGTTAAGTAAAATAGCACTTTGTTGTTTGAACTGTTTGAGATGATGCAAGTTGTTTTTGTTATACTAAATACAAACTTTAAAAACATTTATGATTATGTCAGTTTAATATACTATGAATCAGCTGCATCAGTTATGTGAAATATTGAAATGACATCTGGTGACTTGACTAGGACTCGAAGTTTAAGACTTGGGACTTGACTTGAGACTTGCTTGTATTGACTTGGGACTTGACTCGAGACTTGCTTGTATTGACTTGGGACTTGACTCGTGACTTGATTGTTAAGACTTGAGACTTACTTGTTACTTGCAACTTAGTGACTTGTTCCCATGTCTGCAAATGACTGATAAGAGTTTAGACATATAGTGTGATTCATGGGACTTTTTTTTCTTTGTATGGGTTTGCAATTCTGCAAATCTTTTTTGTAAGTCAGTGGTTTTGTTTGAATTTCCAATTTAAGGGTTTTTGGCCTAATATTTACTATTTCAGATTATGTTTGTTGTTTGTAGACATATCAAAGCAATCATCAGAAAAGTTCTCCATCTTAATAAAACTTTTGAGTCCCAACAAGAAATATATCTATGCTTTTATCTCCAGGAGGGTGGAGTATTGTAAAGGTCTCACAAATTTTCCAAAATGGTGATGCAGCATTTCACTGTTATGCTGCACACAATTTGAAGTCCAAGAGGATCTTAGAGGATTTAGTGTCCTAAATGTAGCAATTTTTAAAAGTCAGGAAAAAAATTATTTCTTTTTTTCATGCACCTATAATTGAGATTTAAAATTTGCATTTTGTACTTATTTGTAACTATTTGCTTTCAGATGTACTCTGTATAGCTGTTTTACAATTTTTGTCATTATTTTTTTGAATTATATAGATGCATACTGGATTAATTTTGTGCATTAAATGTGTTATATAAATGTTAACTACTAATACTGTAAACTACTCAAAATTAAGACTTACTTTGAATGACTGTGTTGCTATGTTTCATTGCACACACTCATAAAAACAATATTTGCATCCAGAGTGCAGTTTTAGATTGCAGTGCTATTGGAAAGGAAGATAACGGTTACCAGGAACAATAAATGGTGATACTTATAGATTGATATGGGCGATATTTACTGAACTACACATACAGACGTAGTGTCTTTCAGTATGCCGTCAGGCCACTGAGTTTACAAATGCCATAAAAAAATGTCCTGGCAATTTACTCTTTTCTTGGCTGGCATCAACAAATAAACAAAAAAATCAATCGTTTCCTAATGTTGCTCAGTGTTACTAAATGGTTAAGCTGCTTGTAATTAACTGACCAAAAATGGCTATATTTAAGGACAATACTGCATTTCTAATAAACTATAAAAAATTATCTTGCGAAGCTTAGTGTAATTTACCTGAACAGATGACACTAGCATCTAAACTGTGCTCACAGTTATGTTTTCCCCATCCTCTTGTTCTACAGTACTTCAGTGTAGACTCTGATCCACTACAGTCCACATCATCCATCCAGATTGGTCCTGATCCTGGTCCAAAGTGAGCTTCAGCCAGTGCATCTACAGCCTCTCCACAGCCCAGCTCTCTACACACCACTGCAGCATCTCTCATATCCCAGTTATCACCACACACTGTTCCCCACTGTCCTCTATGAAGAACCTCCACTCTCCCAGCACAGCGACTCCCACCATTCACCAACCTCACACTGCCTGTACAACAGAGCAATAAAGAGAGAATTACATTCAAAGGGATAACAATTAAACCTATATATATATATTATATATAGGTTAAAACACTGCTTGCAGGTGCGCCCAGACAACCACTCCTCAGCTACACAACAAAACTTGACCCCAAAATTCACAATATGCACAATTTCCAGACACTTTGTCAACACTTTCCGAAAATAGTGATGGAAAATCAAAATGTTAATACATACATTCAAAACCCTCCAGCTAATCAACAGCAGTTACATTACAACAGGACATAACTTCTAAACCGTTTACACTTCTCCAGAAAAAAATGAACGTGGGCCCGCACACGCACACGCAACACAACCAACCACAGCAGGCCTTTACGATGCTCGGGTGCGGTGTGGCTAAACCGTTAGCCCCTTCTACACAGATGAGTCAAAAGGAATCGACTCAGACGAACGAGTCAGTCGTAACGAAGGGCGAGAGTCCTGGGGCTTCCTCTCAACAGGGCAACAATGAAGGCAGTAGAAACTTCATCAGAGCACCCCCACAGGTCCTCGGCTGCTGTGTGGTCTATCGGACCTTGTCTTCCGAATTCTCGGGATCGTGAAGAGTACTACTGGACAGTCCACGTCACGAACGGCGCTATTTTCAAGCGCGTGGTTCAAACGGCCACAAACTCGCATTAGCCGGCTAGCTACAACCAGCTAAACTGCTACAACCAAGTTAGCAGCTACCACAAACTGAACCTCTAGGGTATTAGCAGTAAATACCTGAACCCTCTTCACCTTTCGCCAGGAAAAGCAACGGTAAAACATTACTTTGGCCATTCTCTCTCGCTAGCTGAGTTTTCCCCTTCTCTTTCTCTCTCTCTCGTCTTCCCCACCTGTTGACTCATTCTGCACGCCACTTTGGCCCTTGACTCCCCACCACTCAACCAACAGAAATTGAAGAGGGATTGATTGACATACTGGTTAACCTATTAACAGTATAATCGGGTTCCAGTATGGGGAAATAAGAGATCTCCCCCTACAGTTCACAGATAAAACCTCATCACAAAAACAATGTATAAATGCAAGAATTTAAACAACAATACAGTTGCTTAGACTAACTCCTAGAGCATTTATAAACTTTACAACTGGGCTACATATATAACTTGTAAAGGATGCATTCTTACCAGTGCATTCCAACGCTGTGTCACTGTTGCGGGAACAGTTGTGTTTAAGTGCTGATGTTGGAGAGGTGTAAATCTGAGATTCATTGCCACCTATTATCATGATGGCAAAAGGGGATTTTTTTTTTCAAAGAATAAACATGAGCAGTATGTATATAATGAATGTATATAATGCATTTAAAATAATAGAAATATGTATTAATGTATATATCATACCTAAGCAGATGACACCAGCAGTTTGATTATTATTGCAGTTATGTTTATCCCATCCTGATGAAAAACATTTCTTCAGTGTAGACTCTGATCCACTACAGTGCACATCATCCATCCAGATTGGTCCTGATCCTGGTCCAAAGTGAGCATCACTCAGCGCATCTACAGCCTCTCCACAGCCCAGCTCTCTACACACCACTGCAGCATCTCTCATATCCCAGTTATCACCACACACTGTTCCCCACTGTCCTCTATGAAGAACCTCCACTCTCCCAGCACAGTGACTCTCACCACCCACCAACCTCACAGTATCTATTCAAACAAATGTAGCAAGATTGAAAGACAGAGAGGCAAACATGCAGACAAAATTTTAAACTCCTGCTTTAATTTTAGTACAGCATGCATACTGATGAGTAGCGAATAACTATAATCCCATATCAGAAACAGTATAGGAAAAATTTGGGAAAAATCCAACTTTCTTGGAATGTGTTGCAGGCCTAAAATGAAGGACTGAATGTACATTTAAGAAAATGTTGACCAGACAAAACATGAGCTACCTTGGGTTCACACTCTCTGCAATGAAATAAGTCTAGGTAAATGTAGAAAATACTGACATAATATGTTTTTGTTTTTTTGCTTGTGTAAAAATGTATTTCTTACCAGCACACACCAGACCCACATCACTATCATGGGAGCAGTTGTGTTTGAGTGAAGGTGATGTTGGACAGGAGTGAATCTGAGATTCGTTGCCTCTACACTGAAGCTCCTCTGACCACACCTGAACCTCCCCTCTGCCAAAAGCAGCTCCTCCCAGCACCTCCACAGGAAGCCCACAGCCCAGCTCTCGACACACAACTTCTGCATCCTGCTGGTCAAAGTCAGCATCACACACCATGTACCAGGTCTCTCCATGAAGCACCTCCACTCTCCCAGAGCAGTGAGAACCATTAACCAGCCTGACTCCTGAAAAATTATTGTCAGAAAAGAGAGGAAAAAAGGTATTCTGTGAAAAGAGTTTTTTCGTATTACTATTATGAAAAGCTTTTACCATAGCTCTTGAACAAAGTCTAAAGTCATATGTATTAGGAAATTTACCTGAGCAGACGACTCCTATATGTTTAGAATGATCACAGTTATGTTTTCCCCATCCTCTTGATCTACAGTTCTTCATTGTAGACTCTGATCCACTACAGTCCACATCATCCATCCAGATTGGTCCTGATCCTGGTCCAAAGTGAGCATCACTCAGTGCATCTACAGCTTCTCCACAGCCCAGCTCTCTACACACCACTGCAGCATCACTCATATCCCAGTTATCACCACACACTGTTCCCCACTGTCCTCTATGAAGAACCTCCACTCTCCCAGCACAACGACTTCCACCATCCACCAACCTCACACTGGCTAAAGAGAGGAAACATTTTCACTGCTGATGTTTTGAAAAATGTCTGCACTTCAAAGGTTACAGTTCATGGGAATTTCTATTTTAAAATGGGCCAGTTGTCCTTGTTACTGTCCTTACTGTCAGTCAGCACACACTGAGCTCTAACAACTACTAACACTAACAGTATACTAACAGTAGTTGTATAGTAACTGAATTGTATTGACAATTAAAAAAAAATATTCTGAAAGCATTATGTTTTAGGGCACATGGTGCCCATCCAGGCAGAACTGGAGTGAATGCATTAAATAACAGCATTCTGTTTTCTTTTTCCACCCACCCCTTGCAGTTTGTAGATGAACGCTTTGGAATGGCGGCGGCGCAGCCATAGCTTGCGGCGGCTGCTCCGGATACAAAAACGGTGCTTTTTGTTTATTGTTGTTTATTTTTCGTGTGTCATTGGAACATGGACATAAGAACAACCGGTGTCCATGTATACGACCGTCAGACGCTGCTACACTACCGGAATCGACCAAACAACACCATAAATGACGAGCTACGAGAGACGCTACGCGGCTTCGGTCTGCTGCGCCAACCAGACCTCCAGACCGCGGCCTCGCCTGAAGCCGGCAGCCGAAAGAGGGGGCACCGGAAGCGCTGCGCGAGACCACAGAAGCGCGGTAAGCGTGCTGGAGTTCGTACTAGGCTAACCTCAAAGCCCGCGCGAGCAGCTCTCCCGTCCATCCTGCTCTCGAATGTCTGCTCCCTGGAGAATAAACTGGACTGCATCCGACTTCAGAGAACTACACAGAGAGAATCTAGAGACTGCTGCGTCTTTGTCTTCACGGAGACGTGGCTGAGCGACAGAGTTCCCGACGCCGCCATTCAGCTAGACGGACTAGCTTCGTTTCGAGCCGACAGAGACTCAGCCCTGTGCGGTAAGACTCGCGGTGGAGGACTGTGTGTTTACATCAACACAGAATGGTGTAAGAACTCTGTACTGGTCTCTAGCTACTGCTCACCTCTAGTGGAGTTTATGGTCGTCAGATGCAGACCGTTTTATCTACCGAGGGAATTCACCGCAGTGCTGATCATCAGTGTCTATATTCCACCCGGCGCTACCGCTAAAGACGCGCTCTGTGAGCTGTACAGCGCTATCAGCGGACTGCAGAACACACACCCTGACGGACTGTTTATTGTTGCTGGAGATTTCAACCATGCGAATCTCAAGTCAGTTCTCCCTAAATTCCACCAACATGTGAACTTTGCTACGAGAGGAGCGAACGCGCTGGACCTTGTTTACACCAACATCCCCAGCGCGTACCGGGCAGAGCCCCGCCCCCACCTCGGATACTCGGATCACATCTCTGTTATGCTAATTCCAGCATACAGACCGCTCGTCAGACGATCAAAGCCGGTTCTAAAGCAGGTGAGAACCTGGCCATCAGGAGCCATCTCTGCTCTTCAGGACTGCTTTGAGCACACTGACTGGCAAATGTTTAGGGAGGCTGCAACCTACAGCACCACCACAGACTTGGAGGAGTACACTTCATCTGTGACCAGTTACATCGGCAAGTGCATAGATGATGTGACCGTCTCCAAGACCATCACCACACGTCCCAACCAGAAGCCGTGGATGACTGCAGAGGTGCGTGCTCTGCTGAAGGCTCGAGACTCCGCCTTCAAAGCAGGAGACAAGGCGGCCCTAAGGAAAGCAAGGGCCAAACTGTCCCGGGGCATCAGAGAGGCAAAGCGCGCACACGGCCAGAGCATCCACAGCCACTTCAGAGACAGCGGTGACACACGGCGCATGTGGCAGGGCATCCAGGCCATCACTAACTACAGGACTGCACCACCTGCCTGTGACAGTGATGCCTCCCTTCCAGATGCGCTGAACCACTTCTACGCCCGGTTCGAGACACAGAACAGCGTGGCAGCGAGGAAGTCCACCCCTCCTCCAGACGACCAGGTGTTGTGTCTTACAGCAGCTGACGTGAGGAAAACTCTACGCAGAGTTAACCCACGGAAAGCCGCTGGACCGGACAACATTCCTGCTAGAGTGCTCAGGGAATGTGCAGACCAGCTGACTGATGTCTTCACCGACATCTTCAACATCTCCCTGAGCAGTGCCACCGTTCCAACGTGTCTCAAGGCAACCACCATCATTCCTGTGCCGAAGAAGTCTTCAGTGTCCTGCCTCAACGACTACCGTCCCATTGCACTCACACCCATCATCATGAAGTGCTTTGAGAGGCTTGTCCTGAGGCACATCAAGACCCTGCTGCCTCCTTCTCTAGATCCTCTGCAGTTCGCGTACCGTCCCAACCGCTCAACGGACGACGCCATATCCACCACCCTTCACCTGGCGCTCACCCACCTGGACAATAGAGACACCTACGTTCGAATGCTGTTCATAGACTTTAGTTCAGCATTCAACACAATCATTCCTCAGCACCTGATCGGAAAGCTGAACCTACTGGGCCTGAACACTTCTCTCTCTAACTGGATCCTGGACTTCCTGACTGGGAGACCTCAGTCAGTCCGGATCGGACGCAACACCTCCAGCACCACCACGCTGAGCACTGGGGCCCCCCAGGGCTGTGTGCTCAGCCCTCTGTTGTTCACCTTGCTGACTCACGACTGTGCAGCAATGCACAGCTCGAACCACATCATCAAGTTTGCGGATGATACGACTGTGGTGGGTCTCATCAACAAGAACGACGAGTCAGCATACAGAGAGGAAGTGCAACGGTTAACAGACTGGTGTAGAACCAACAACCTGTCTCTGAACGTAGACAAGACCAAAGAGATGGTTGTTGATTTCAGAAGGACAAGGCGTGACCACTCTCCACTACACATCGACGGCTCCACTGTGGAGATCGTCAAGAGCACCAAGTTCCTTGGAGTTCACCTGGCAGAGGATCTCACCTGGTCCCTCAACACCAGCACCATAACCAAGAAAGCCCAGCAGCGCCTCTACTTCCTGCGAAGGCTGAGGAAGGCACATCTCCCACCTCCCATCCTCACCACCTTCTACAGAGGAACCATCGAGAGCATCCTGAGCAGCTGCATCACTGCCTGGTTTGGGAACTGCACCGCATCGGATCGCAAGTCCCTGCAGCGGGTAGTGAGGACGGCTGAGAAGATCATCGGTGTCTCTCTCCCCACCATCACGGACATTTACACCACACGCTGCATCCGCAAAACAACCAGCATCGTGGATGACTACACACACCCCTCACACACACTCTTCACCCTCCTACCATCTGGAAAAAGGTACCGAAGCATCCGGGCCCTCACATCCAGACTGTGCAACAGCTTCTTTCCCCATGCCATCAGACTCCTTAACAACCAGAGTCTGGTCTGAACAAACAAATACATTAGTGTCTGAACTGAAATCACACTCTCTCTCTCTCACACACACACACTCACCACTCACCACCAAAAAAAAAAAAAAAAAAAAAAAAAAACTTGTTCCACCAACTGGATAACTTTAGTACTACTGTTAAATTCAAATACAGTGTTTACAATGTCTAATGTTTACATCTACACCAAATGCACCTTACTGCTCCCACTACTAAGGGGCCGACTGCACTGTTCTCCCCCCCTGTATTTATTGTTTGTCTTGTAAATGGTTGTGTGTATTTATAGTATATTGTCTTGCGCACTTACGCACGTGCACTTTATGTTGTATTGTTTTGTGTAGTCTATTGTTAGATGTAGCACCTTGGTCCTGGAGGAACGCTATTTCGTTTCACTGTGTACTGTACACCACTGTATATAGTTGAAATGACAAATAAAACCACTTGAACTTGAACTTGAATAACCTGATTATCTGTTTTAATTATAAATATAAAATGTAAATGAGTTACATTTTATACAGATAAACAGAACCTAACTATACTTAAACACAGCTGTACTTTTCATGTCCTCTATTGAGCATAATGAATAAACATCCTCCCTCTTTAGCTGCAGTCACCTACATCAAACGTGGAAAACTGATGATTCATTTGTTTTAATTCAGCAGTGTTTCTGGGATGCTAGCCTAGACAGCCCTCTTCAGGTCATACTACAGCATCCTGATAGGATAAAGGTCACAATGACTTTACCATTCCAAAACACAAATCTTTTCAACCATTCTCTCCCCAAACATTGTGCACTCCTTCCTGGTGCCCTGAACGCCATTACGGTTCAGTTTTTCTAAAGGTTTCCAAAAAGGTTTTGTAGTTTGTAGAGTCTTGTTTAGGTTTTTTGCTGTTAACCCTTTTATTCTTTCTCACCTTGTTCAAGATTGCCTGTTGTGTTATTGGAGTAATCTTAACAGGATGCACACTCCTAGGCAGTGTCCTGAATCTTCTCTATTTGAACACAATTTGTCCAACTGCACATTTATAAACAGTAGGGCAAAAAAGTATTTAGTCAACCACTGATTGTGCAAGTTCTCCTACTCAGAAAGACGAGAGACCTCTGTAATTTTCATCATAGGAACACTTCAACTAAAAAAAAACAGGAAATCACACTGTAGGATTTGTAAAGAATACACAGCACTGTGTAACATAACCTTTGTTGGCAATGACAGAGGTCAAATGTATCCTCTAAGTCTTCACCAGGTGTGCACACACTGTAGCTGGTATTTTGGCCCATTCCTCCATGCAGATCTCCTCTAGAGCAGTGATGTTTTGGGGCTGTCGCTGGGCAACACAGACTTTCAACTCCCTCCACAAATGTTCTATGGGGTTGAGGTCTGGAGACTGGCTAGGCCACTCCAGGACCTTGAAATGCTTTTTACGGAGCCAGTCCTTCGTTGCCCGAGCGGTGTGTATGGGATCATTGTCATGCTGGAAGACCCAGCCACATTCCATCTTCAACGCTCTCACTGATGGAAGGACGTTCTCACGATACATGGCCCCCTTCATTCTTCCCTTAACACGGATCAGTCGTTCTGTCCCAAGAACAAGGGAGATTATCAATGGTCTTGTATATGTTCCGTTTTCTTACAATTGCTCCCACAGTTGATTTATTCACACCAACCTGCTGCCTATTGTAGATTCACTCTTCCCAGCCTGGTGCAGGTCTACAATCTTCTTCCTGGTGTCTTTCGACAGCTCTTTGGTCTTGGCCATGATTGAGTTTGGAGTCTAACTGTTTGAGGCTGTGGACAGGTGTCTTTTATACAGATAACGAGGTCAAACAGGTGCCACTTATAACAGTAACGAGTGGAGGACAGAAAAGCTTCTTAAAGAAGAAGTTACAGGTCTGTGAGAGCCAGAAATCTGGCTTGTTTGTGGGTGACCAAATACTTATTTTCGACCATAATTTACAAATAAATTCTTTAAAAATCCTACAGTGTGATTTCCTGGATTTTTTTCTCATTTTGTCTCTCGTAGATGAAGTGTACCTATGATGAAAATGACAGACCTCTCTCATCTTTCTAAGTAGGAGAACTTGCACAATCAGTGGTTGAGTAAATACTTTTTTGCCCCACTGTACATCCACGATTTTAACAAAGCTATTTTCTTTTCCATCTTCATGTGTCTCTATATCAGATCTTGACTCCAAGCTGTTTGCATTGAGGCATGGTTCACACTAACCTTTATCGACAAGAACACGTTTGTCAGTAACCAGACTTTGTGTGCTGCCTTATATAATAGGCAAAGCAACCGTGAAATCCACACACCCAATCTCAATTACTTATATGAAACACCAATTAGCCACTTACCTTTGGAGAAAGCATTAACACAAAGGTTCACTTACTTTTTCTAGCCTGTACTGGATGTTACTCAAATTTGCTCAAGCAGACCAGTAATCCATACAGAAATACAGAAAGTATTTCTGCAGAGTTTACAACTATAATTACCTTTATTCAGATTTATGTTTATACGTTAGTGATACAGTATTGAATGGTATGACATAATCTATATTTATTAAATTAACTAAAGTTACTATATGCCTGTTGCATGTTGGTGTCTGCTAACATTACCTAAAGACTGTATACAACTGCAACAGGGATTTGTGGGTAATTATGGTCAGTACGTATGACTATCAGATTTTCACTGTTTTGCTTTTTAGATGGCTAATTTTGGGTTTATGGGAGGCAAAAATTGGGCAAAGCAACAGCTTTTGGTTTACCTGAGGCCATAAGCTAGCAAGTTGGCTTTGATTGGCTTTTATACTTGTATTTATATTACTTTCCTGTATTTGGGAATTATTGTTTACCATATTGTTGTTTGCAGTAAGGTATAGCTGTAAAAGGTTCATATATCATTGATTAGATCTCAATTCCTTGTGTCTACAGTACACTTACTGCCAATTTTCTTAGTTTCACTTACTGTATAGAACCCAAATAGTCTTGAATAATAAACTAAGGATCCTACAAAGATGACTGTTTGGAACTCTTACCAGCACACACCAGTCCCGCATCGCTATCATGAGAGCAGTTGTGTTTGAGTGAAGATGATGTAGGACAGAGGTGAATCTGAGATTCGTTGCCTCTACACTGAAACTCCTCTGACCACACCTGACCCTCCCCTCTGCCAAAAGTAGCTGCTCCCCGCACCTCCACAGGAAGCCCACAGCCCAGCTCTCGACACACAACCTCTGCATCCTGCTGGTCAAAGTCAGCATCACACACCGTGTACCAGGTCTCTCCATGAAGAACCTCCACTCTCCCAGAGCAGCGAGATCCACCAACTAAACGGACATCTAAGATTGTAAACAGAGAAAAAATGAAATAAAAAGCAAAATCATATCAGTGTAATAATGATTTTTTTAAAAGGAGTTGATCATGTTTCACAAAACAATACAAATTTTCTTTGGCTAAAAATGTATTATTTATTAATGTTCCATGTTTTTGTTTCAGAGGAATTTCAGGAGGGCTGTGTCAGATTTATATTAGAATATTGTTTTTTATTAAACATGCTAATATTTTAGTTTGTATAAGAGAATTTGTTTATCAATATCATGAAAGTTTCTTTTTAAAATGCCAGCTACAATTACAGTGGAGCATATTATTTCAATGTTACTTATCTGTGTAAATATTAAATATACAAATGTTATGCCAAACTCATCAAATATGCGTCACACCACAGTCAGGAGGCAGACCCAAATGCAGAGAAGCCTATGAATACCAGTCTAACCTTCAGGTGAGCCTGGTCTTAGCATTTTGATTTAGTGTCCCTTGGAGTACTAGTGTAGCACTTCGCTGCAATCTGCTGACAACGGGCAGTACAGGAGAACCCTTCAGAATGTGCTAAACTTATTAAATAGCTGTCATAAGTGGCTGGCCATGCAATTAATGCATGCTCATTCAAATACTATTAATAATAGTAATAATAATAATCATTATTTATATGAACAGCAATAATTATCCTGGTCTGTAATATGATACATGAAAATAATCTAAACCGTTTAATTATTATAATACTTATATTTTATAATACTATAATATAATACTAATATAAGTCTAATCTAATTTAAGTGTGGATCAGATCTGTTGAATTTGAGCTAATCAAAAATGATTACCGCTGTAAATAGAGAACATCCAGCTAACGTCATTTGAGCTGCTCTATTATTGTGAATCTTTACAATGTTCTTATTGTGAAAACTCATCTTGTAATTAATAATGATTTATATACTATTTATCAAGTAGCCCTATTGCTTGTCCTTTCAGCTTCCTCACAACTTTCTTAGTGTCTGTCATTCTTGCTTTTAGGGCCAAATTTGCAAAATAGTTCTATGCAATGAAATATATCTTTATTTCCGAAGGGTTTTATGTTTTAAGGCCTGTTTTTATTGTTGTCAATGTGAGACACTTTGCTGAATGATCACTTGTAGATGAGCAGTACATTCTTTATATAGTATGATGAATCATTTATATCGTAAATGTGTATTTATTGCATTTTGTTTGTCTCTTTTGTTTGTGTTCTTGTTATTATTAACTAAGCCATATAATAAATAAGACCTAAGAATCCTTGGCTTTACAAAACAAGTAAAACAAGACTAAATAATAAGCTTTCAATAAAAAAAAATATAAATGAGGTTTATTTAACTTCATGTGGAGAATTGCCCTAGCTTACCTGAACAGACTGTTCCAACATCATTAGTATGATCACAGTCAGTTTTAAACTGTTTCATATTTCTTCCTCCACATGTTTTCACTGTAGACTCTGATCCGTCACAGGCCCTTCCATATATCCAGAACGCTCCTGATCCGGGTCCAAAGACGGAATTATCTGGTATATCTACAGCTTCACCACAGCCCAGCTCTCTACACACCACTGCTGCATCTGTCATGTGCCAGCCATCTTCACACACCGTTCCCCACTTTCCACCGTTAAGAATCTCCACTCTTCCAGCACAGCGCCTGCCTCCATCCACCAACCTGACAACACCTGTATGGCACAGAAGCAAAAAAGGAAAGAAACAAAGAGGGAAAGAAAGGACTATAAAGGTGTCTCTTTTCTAAGCGCTGCTGCAATGGTAATATACCATCAAGTAAATAATATTTAATATGAGAATTCTGAGCTAACCGACAGCAAGTCATAAAAGTACTCAATACTTGGATTATGAATTTACATTTGTTTTTAAACAGCAAGTACATACCAGCTGTGGAGAGAGTGATTGTAGAGGACAGAAGAATGAGAACCACACAGCTGTCCATCTCCCTCTGACCTGCACACAGTCCGTTCAACTCAGCAGCAGAACGAGCTTCACCTCCTCTACCCCAGAGAGACTGAAGATACTACCTTAACACCCCTACAGAACGAGAGAGAGAGAGAGAGGAGCTCCCCACAGCCGCCAATCACACTCACTATTACCTTATTAGAAAGAGAAGAGGAAACCATCAAACATTTTCAGTGACAAATCAGAGGAGGCATTTTCTCTCCCTCCATATATATCAAAAGAGCGTCAGCACTGATGAACAGAACTCCACCTCCGTCTCTAGAGGAGTGTGTGTGAGGAGAGACGCTCACAGCAGTGTGGTGAGAAACACACCAACATACAGGAGACTGAGTTCAGAGAGGAAACACTCCAGTGTAATACAGCACTAATGCTGCACCTGCAGAGACACACTGATAACCATCTCACGCACACACACACACACACACACACACACACACACACACACACACATCCAAACACATACATTCATTACCATGAAGAAAAGCACATGAAGCTCACTTTTTTTTAGTAAGATTTAGTAAATGCTACATTCTGTAATTCATTTTCCCTACAAGACAATTTAACTACTATATTATATATTCTCTACCAATTTCTTTAATGTAAAGAATACACTAATATTTCTATATATAATATAGTAATTTCTTTACAGACAAATTTCCAAGTGTGCACCTTCTTGTATCTACACTCACTGTCCATTGTATCAGCTCCACTTACCATATAGGAGCATTTTGGAGTTCTACAGTTACAGACTGCAGTCCATCTGTTTTCTTTGGATACTCTATTAATTCCCTGTTAACCTGTTCTCCAGTAGTCAGTAACTCCACAGCTATGCTGTGTGTTGTGCTGGTACAAGTGCATCGGACACAGCAGTGCTGCTGGAGTCTTTGATCTCTCTATTAGACACTCCTACCTTGCTGGTCCACCTTGTTATATAAATGTCAGAGACTATGGCTCATTTGTTACTGCAATTTAATGGTTCATCTGTGGTCACAGGACGCTGCCCGCAGGATGTGATGTTTGGATAGTTTTGTTTGTTGAACGATTCTCAGTCCAGCAAGTGACACTGAAGTGTTTAAGAGCTTCAACACACATACACACTAACACACCACCACCATGTCAGTGACTTTGACAAGGGAAATAATGCAAAATGTTTTCTATGCCATAATGATTTTTGCATGTAATTTAATTAGTAGAGCTATGGCCATGTTGGTATGATGATGATAATGATGATGATAATGATGATGATGATGATGATGATGATGATTATTATTATTATTATTATTATGACACATGGTTACCATATATGTAATGTTTTTCCAGCATGAGAGAGGTGGCTGAAATGAGGCAAACATCATGCATATTGCCTACTGTACAATCGTGTGGAGGCAGTGCTATGATCTTGGGTTGCTGCAGGTGGTCAGATCTAGGTTCAGCAACATTGTGAGCCCAAAGAATGAGGTCAGCAGACTACCTGAATATAGTGAATGACCTGGTTATTCCATCAATGGATTCCTTCTTCCCTGATGGCACGGGCATATTCTAACATGACAATGCCAGGATTCATTGGGCTCAGATTGTGAAAGAGTAGTTCAGAGAGCATGAGACATTTTCACACATGGATTGGCCATCACCCCAAGACCTAAATCCCATTGAGAATCTTGTGCTTGGGATGTGCTGAGCAGTGCAAATCTCCCATCATCAATACCAGATCTTGGGGAAAAATGAATGCAACTCTGGACAGATATAAATGTTGTGACAATGCAGAAGCTTGTGGAAATGGTGCCACAGCAAATGCAGGCCATGATCAAAGCTAAAGGCAGTCCAACAAAATATTAGTGTGCGTGACCTTTTTTTTGGCCAGGCAGTGTATATAATTAAGTATCTATACATAATATGAATTTGCTGTAGATGTACTGAAATGCTAAGTGAGAGTGAGGTGCTTTGGGTTCCTAACCCAATTCTAGAGCTCCCAAGATGGTCCACATTTTGCTCCAACACAGCTCGTAACACATAGTTCTAGTTGGAAGCTGCTGTCTGTTATATCAGACCTATTTCCAGTGGTGATGACCTTTTTTCCTGTATCATGCCAAATAAGGTTTGTTTTACAACACAGCTCCAAATGGCCTAATAGGCCTAAACCTGTTCAGAGCGGGGATGAAAATGAGGCTCTGATGTGCAGTGTTGCTCCTGAGGAAGCATGGCACCAGTGTGTTCCAGCTATTAAGGATGTAACCTCAAATTGCAGAAGTGATTGACGCCGGCTTTGTCGAGCATCTGGTTGCTTCATGGGAAAGTAGGTGATATATGAGAATGTAATGAAAGAAGCACCCAATCAGGCCTGTTGTGAGAGTTGTGAGAAGACATAGCCTGACAAGTTTGGGGGTCAGGTTTGGTTGGCTTTATAAGGTCTTTTTTAGTAAGTCATCATCATAGGTTATACACTTTACAAGGGGCATGTCCAGGTAATACCTAAACTATGGCATCCAGAGGCATGCACATGATGTGCCAGGTTTAGAGGGACACAATTGACTGTATGCCATATTTCAATTACATACCATAACCCTGCTGGTATCATCACACACACTATTTATACACATGCTTCGTATCCCTATGTACTGGCAGAAACCAGCTTTCTATCATTTCTAGTAGTTGTGCCCACGGACACTAGGCAGAAAACTGCCCTCAAGGTGTTAGTATGTAGTCGGACGTCAGTCCTACCAGGATATAAAAACACACACAGGCACTCACACACTCTGTGTCTTCAAATTCCCTTAGCCCAAAGATGAATGGGTCAGTCCACTGCACAGCACTACAGGGCTTAACTCCACTGCTTACCAAATTGAGCAGGGACCTGAACAAAACCGGTGGTTAGGGTTAGGGTTACACAATACTGTCACACCTTGGAAAAGTATTGTCAATAAAATCAGCCAAATGTTTATCTGTTTCTGTATAGGTTTGTGTTGGTTAATAACACTGTACATAGAAGATCCGTTTCAGTTAAAGAATACAAGCCAAATAGACTTTATAAAGCAAGAACACATAACTACTATTCTTAAGTTTATCTCAATCTACAGATTAAATACAAGTATACTCAAGACTTTTCAGTATACTTGTCAGTATAAGTATACTTTGGTATGGTTGTGTTTAGTATATCACTGATAAGTACGTAAAACGTGAACTGAAAGTGTACTTAGTCTATTTAGTTTAAAAGAAGTATACTAATAGCACACTAGAATAAACCTCTTTTTTGTAAGGGTTGGCCACAGTGAGACTTATTGGCCTGAGGAAAAGGCATTCAGCAGCAGTTAGCATCATGATCTAAGTGTATCCAGAGTTTAGCAGATGGTTACAGCTGATTAGTGATCGCTATGCTACCTGCTCAGTGCTATTAACTCACAACAGAACAGCTATGCTGAAGCAGCTCACGTAATAGCTGGTGCCTTTAATCATGCTGATTTGAAGACAGTTCTCCCCAAATTCCAACAACACATAAACTACATTAGACAAGATCTATTCAAACATTAAGAACAGGTATAAAACAACATTATTGCCACACCTGGGCCAATCAGATCACTGCTCTATATTTTTAACTCCTGCATACACCCTACTCAAAAATAAATCTCAACCCATCACAAAGACTATCAAGACATGGCCTGAAGGAGCTTTCTCACAGCTGCAGAAGTGCATCGAAAGATCAACCTGAAGAGAAGCATCAAGGAGGCTAAGACCACCTACAAGAGGAAACTTGAGGATCATTTCAGCAACAATGACCCATGGCAGGTGTGGCAGGGCATTCAGCACCTCAGCAACCACAAGACCAGAAGCTGCACAACAGTCAAAGGTGACGCCTCACTGGTAGAGGAACTTGACAGGTGAAAGCAGCAAAGACAGACACAAGATCTCCACCAGTCTCCAACAACACTACCCTCACTGTGCAGGACCATGAGGTGAGACGTGTGCTCAGGGCAGTGAACCCCAGAAAAGCTGCTGCCCCTGACGGTGTGACGGGAAGGTTGGGTTTCCATCATTCCTCCACCCTTAAACTCACCACAGGAGCACCACAGGGGTGTGTGCTTAGCCCGCTTTTGTAGTCTCTTTACGCCTATGACTGTGTCCCCACCCACTCCTCCAACACCATAGTAAGGTTTGCAGATAACACATCAGCGGTTGGACTTATCTCTGGAGGAGATGAGACCGCCTACAGGGATGCAGTCCAGGGACTGACTAAGTGGTGTTCAGGAAACAATCTCACCCTGAACTCCTCAAAAACAAAATAACTCATTATAGACTTTCGGCAGAGAGGTGCAGCACCAGCACCACTGTACATCAGTGGGAAACTGAGTCCCTTCGTTCAGATTTCTGGGCACACACATCTCTGAAGATCTCTACTGGACCACCAATGCCATGGCAGTGGTCAAGAAGGCACAGCAGAGGCTCTACTTCCTGAGAATTATCAGGAAAAACAACCTTCAGGAGAAGCTGCTGGGGTCCTACTACTGCTCCACCATCTAGAGTGTGCTGACATACTGTATCTCAATGTGGTACAACAGCTGCTCAGTGGCAGAAAGGAGAGCACTGCAGAGGGTCAGAAACATAGCCCAGAGGATCATCGGCTGCCCACTGCCCTGCCTGGAGGACCGGTTCAGCTCATGACTGCCAGGTCTGCAGGGTTTTGTTTTCACACCTCCGAATGGATCCTCGGAAAAGTACACCTTACCTCTCACTCGACATATAGCCAAACTAAAGCTCTCTGGATTTGGACATATCGTGAGAAGAACCAGGTAATTAGAAAAGGTCATTATGTTTGGAAGAGCTGCAGGTAAAAAAAGAAGAGGATGAAAAGCAACAAGATCATTCAGAAGCCTGGACACACAAATAGAAGACATCCTGTCAAACCCCTCTCCAGCAGATACGTTACACTGACTGATGTGTAAAACTGAAGTTGTGAATGAATCGCGAGCGCCCACACTTTATCTGTTTCCATAAAAGCAGCTGATGACAGCTGATCCAGTTCTTGAAGGGTTGTCCCATTTCATAGGGGGAAGATTTCAACCGCTAATCCTTCTAACTCAGTTTCAAAGGTGAGGGTAACACTCAAAAACAAGGGGTAGGGGTAAAAATAAAAGTGGGAATGGGTCTAAACCTTTCAGCAGTTCTGCTAGACATTATCCATTAGGGGAACCCCACCTAGGACCTCTGTCTTAATTCAAACCCTACTAGACAACTAGATTACACATCTCCTTACTGTTCGCATGTAGATACACATGAAGACAAAGTCAAGTCTGTTGTTCACACCCTGTGCGATGGCTGAACAACAGCTTGTCTGACCAGAAAAGGGATTTTCTAGACTGCTGTCCCGAATTGATATTTTATTTGCCACAGGAAATTATAAATGAAGGAAACAGTTGATATAATAAATAAATGTTCATTCAATAGTAGAAACTAATCATCTAGACCTTCATACTGGAAGAACTACAGTTAGTACTCTATAAAGCTAAATAAGAACTCATTATAAACTGATGAATACTGATTTACAGCCATTTACAAATAGCACGAATGTGGGATGGGAGAAAAGTGTAAAGACTGAGGGTCTTCAGCTTTAGGCTAGATGCCTCATGATGAATAAAGGTAGGAGTGAGAGACAGGACTGAAGAACAGTTCTACAAGGAACTGTCCTAAAAACCCCATGAGAGGAAATGGAAGGCACATCAGTCTGATCAGTGTAATTAAAGGTGTACCTGTAACAGCATGTCTCAAGGTTTAATTCGTCCATCCAATGCCCCGGCTCCACCTTTCATAATGGAGCTGACGTAGATCCCTCCATCTCCCCGGTCGTTACTCTACCCCACTATTCTGGTGCCCAGAAAGTTACACTCCTCTGTTTGTTTACACAATATCAGCTTTTACAATAGTGAGATATGCTAATGTTTCTTCTAACCAACCACAATGCTTTACCTGTTTCACCTGTGTTTGATAAGCATCCTGATTAATCACACTTCCAGGTAACCATGACGTATGACTGACTAACCAATTCATTTCCTTTACATTTCAGTGTAAGTGTAAGACTGCATGTCTCTGGTCAAATCTTCCACAGTTACTGTTTACTCTCTATTATACACTCACCTTCAAAAGAACAGCTGCACCCAAAAGGATTCAACCCACAGGTATGAAACTTGGTGGGTGGGGTTTGACATCGTGAGACATGATGCACATGTGACGTAAGCAAGAATGGGCCTTATCCCTGTACCTGTTTGACCCAACAGCCCATTCAGCGAGCAGTGATGCCCTCCAGTCCTCCTGTTAGTGTCAGCACCATTGTGGAACCACTGTAATTAATAATAAATACATAAATAACAATAACAAAATTAAACTTAGACACAAAAATGTAATAAATAAAAAAGAAATCTTACATAAATCTAATAAATCATAAAGGAAACTTATATAAATCTAAAAACATAAAGGAAACTTATATAAATCTAAACAATCATAAAGGAAACTTCTATAAATCTAATAAACCATAAAGAAAACTTATATAAATCTAAAAAATCATAAAGGAAACATATATGAATCTAAAAAACATAAAGGAAACTTATATAAATCTAAAAACCATGAAGGAAACTTATATAAATCTAAACAATCATAAAGGAAACTTATATAAATCTAAAAACCATAAAGGAAACTTATATAAATCTAAAAAAATCATAAAGGAAACTTATATAAATATAAAAATCATAAAGGAAACTTATCACCAATCTTAAGATGTGGTGGTTTTAATTACTGTACAATATTTTACATATAAACATTTCTACAAATATACACCAGCTCCTCAAACTGAAAACCCCATCTCCTGAGCCAGACTGAGGATCCCTGGAACTGCCTCCAGAAGGTCCAGGATCTCCTCAGAGAAGATGGGGTCTCCTTCTCCGGTGACCACGGCGTCGAAGGATCCCGCACACACCGGTGGGTCAATATGGGAGTGGGGCAGACCTGCACACACCACAGTACCAAGTAACACAGACTCTGTAAATCACTGCTTGGTCAGCTAAAATCCAGCTCTCTTTAATCTCAGTCGGGTTTCTAGGCCTTAATGCGGTCTAAGAAATCTGATCTGCTGTTTACACTCCCACATCACATGACCACAGTAATGGTTTTCATGTAGTGTGTTATGGAGCTTTGTGTCCATGTAAACGGTCTGCAGAGTTACACAGCTCAAAGTACATTTAAATGATGAAACTGATATTTAAACACAAACTCAACATAGACGCCGTAACTAGCCAGTTAAACAGACAGCTGATCTGTACAGAGCCAGGAACACAGTACACCTAAAAAGCTGAGTCTGATCAGCCAAAGTTTCATTCTGTAGCCGCTACTTGAATTTCAAACACCGGGCGGATACCGGGCTGAAGACTGCAGCGGTTACTCTGCAGCGATTGGTGGACTGATAAGGGCGGAGTTTGGTGGAAAGCGTTTGATTGACTTTCTGCGCTCCCAGAAAACAGATCAGTTTCAGCATCACTACCAGTTCAGTTAATTCAGATATACTCTCTCCATTGTACTGGATCAGCTGGTGGTCGGTCTGGGTGGGTCCGGGAGCGCAGTCACTCAACACAACCGCCGGCGAGCCATAGCCTACTGAACCTACGGGAAGCGAAGACGCTCAAAAAACGTTATACGGCCGCGAATATTCACCGTATCAGCGCCGAACAGCACAGACACCAGCACGGTTCTGAACTTTTAGCTCAGATTAAACACAAGATATTTCACATATCTCACATTTATCAGCGTTTCTCCGAGTATCTGTAATCCACTGTAGACAGTAGGAGTGTGACGTCACTAACCGATCTGCTAACATGGCGGATAGGCCCGCTAACGTGTGAGTAAGGAGAGAACCGGCACTTCTTTATTCCCACTTCTAGCACCGCCTAAAGCCTTTAATAGATCCACTCTAAAGCGTTTGGAAGCGACAGCACATGGAAATGGAGATGAGCTCCTCTGTTTCAGTACAGAGTTACAGTTTCTAGCGGGGTTTGTACCGGGAGGGATGATCACAGGCCGCCGGTCGATGAACAGATCTCCATTGGGGAGAAGGTACACCCGCTCTGTGGAGACCTCGAACAGCCTGTAGATGGTCATTCTAAAAACAGGAAGAGGAGAAAACAGTAAATCAGAGAAACAGGAAATAGAAATCAGAGTAAAGTCGTGACCGTCTTTAGCTGATCAGAAATGTTTTCCCCAAACAGAATTCCAAACTGAGCATTCTGGAGTTGCTTAGCAGAACTGTGATGTCACAACCACCACCACTGGAACAACAGTACCAACACGTGATATGAGTTATTCAGTGAATGTGATCAGTGAAAATGTAACTTCATAAATAACAGCACTAAAGCAGATAATATCTCTCACACTCCTATTTTCTCTATAGATATAGAGATAGGAAATATGTAATTAACTTAATTAACTCTAATATAAATATAAATAAGAGGGATATCAGGGATTTTAATTGAGAGTGTGTGAGCAGTGTCCTTCATATAACCAGGTATCTCATCAGTATTCTCACTGCATACACTGGTACTGCACAGTGTCTATTGGAGGCACTCTTACTGTTTCATTTCTGCTCAGGTGGGCAGTGTAATTATTTAACTCTTCTGGGGGACATTAAGTTATGCCGTGCAAGTTCAACTCTGAATGTGAAGAAGCTTGACAAGGCCTTCTGAGAGATTTACAACTTTACAACTACAACCCTTTTCCTCTCATACTGACAGAATATGATAGACCAATCTTTCATCCCTCTCAAATGACGAATGCAAATACATTTACACGTATAGTATTTAGTTATCTTTAAAATGGGCCTATCGAACCCTCACCTCCAACATTGGGTGATAGCTCCCTGCTGGGTAGTGGTGTTATCTGCTGGGCCACACCAAGTAAATAGTTAGTGACTGACACTTTTTCATCTTCACCCATCAGAGAGCACCTGTTATTAAAGAGTCTAAAGGTTAAACAGACAAGGTAAGTATAAGCCAGAATGACTGTTATTAATTACAGTACATGAGGTTCTGTAAATGTACACCTTAACCTCCTGAGACCCGGACTTGCTGGGTGTACAATTTATTTTTCCTGGCTATTTGTGATTAGTAGGACCTAACAAGTATAAAAACTAAACACTGTCTTTGTACAGGAAGTTGTTTTGGCAAAAACAGTGTCCCTATGAGGCCAAAGAGTCATGGTGCAGAGAAGCAGAAATATAAGGGTTAATATATTTGATGCTGCTCATCACAAAATGGTGCTTTGACAGAACCTTAGCATATGCTAAAACAGACTGATTATATACCGCACTCTGCAAAAGACAAAGACCACCCACCATTCATCTGACTGGCATTCAAAATGCTATTAAGTAAATGTTTATGGCATCAGATCATGGTAAAAGCAAGGGGGCTCAAACATACAGGGTAAAAAATATCAGAATATGGGCAAGATGTTTTTTCCTGAAATGAGAACATGGTGCATCCCTTGTTTATTACATGCCTTTTAACTCACTAAATTCACAACATAGCTACAGTCATTTCTAACATAGCTGCATTTGTTTACTTTATGTTGTCTTCTGTCTTAATAGGACGCCCTGAGAAGACACATACTCTCCAGGCTGCTCTCAATGTTGAATTTGGGTCTCACAAGAGAACCTGTGGATGTGGATGTCGGCAGGAACTGTATCTCTGTAATGCAGTCTCCTGACACATTAATTAAGATACTTCATGCTCTACAGGAGCTGTTTGCTCGTGTGATGGAGCACATTGAATGGACAGAAATATACAAGTTGGTACTGTACCTGGAGAGACAGGGTGTCCCATGTTAGACACTGTGAGAGGTAGCTTGGAGGAGCTCTTTGGAAATTGACTTGTCTGTGCCCTGCATCTCAAAGACACTGGGTATTTCAACAAGCACTTTGTTTAGATGGATGCGGGAGTTTGACCTGCTAGATGGTACAGCAGTATAAATGATGAGGAGCTGGACAGTGTCGTATGGAATATTAAAAATGAAATGCCAACTCCTGGCTACCTTGTGATGAAGTGGAGGCGGCAATTCATGGTGATCCACGTCCAGTGGAGGAGAGTGGCTGCGTCAATGTGCTACCTTCTCATCCTCTTGCGATTCGTACAGCATTCTATGCAGGACGTATTCCATAATCAGTTCGTATGGGACACTAGTGATTTTTATAATTTATAGTAGCATGACGCCATTCTGCTTGTACTGTAAGCAATTACAATACAGATAACAACAGTTTACTGTTTGGGAGTTCCAGGACTGTCCTCATTTCACTCGGTTTGCTAATGTTTTGTATTTACCTTCTCATAGAAAGTACAGTATACCATAATCTGTATACTATAAATGCATGACGTACTTTAATAATACAGGTAATGTACCTGAGTGCTGCTTCCAACAACCTTGCATTGACTGCATTGGGTGCTTTAAGGAGACAGCAGAACGACATGGCATACCATCAAGGTAGTTTTAGCAACTTCAGTACACATGAGATGTTGCTACACATACAAGTGTATTCCAATCATTTTCAAGGTCAAATAAATGTAAATGATCTACATAGAACACCTTTTAGATCATAATGTTTGTGGAGTATTGTGGAATACCATTATTTGTAGAACTGATTATCAACAGTGCACTGTAGAGTCAGTGTGTCTCAAGCACTAGTACTAGGATCTGGATTTTGATGTGTTAAGAATATGTGCTTTGGCAAATTCTTTTTCCAGTGTGTGTGTGTGGTTACAACGTCAGAGCTGACCAAGGGGTTGAAAACGTTGAAATCGCCAGATTCATGCTGACTGTTTGTGGGACAGACAGGGGAAGCTGCCATTTGAGGCCTACCTTGTGCAAAATGTGTGTATTGTAGATCTCCATATCCTATAAATATACATATTTCTGACATGACTGTCATTGTTTAACAGCTACATCATTTATGTATTTATGTTTTTAGCCTGCTTACAACATTTGTGTCCTTTTGTTCACCAAACACGCCCACAAATAAAGTACATAGCTATTACATAGCTATTCTTCAAACTCATTTCAGGGTTAAACCTAGCAGTATAACAAAGGCAGTATGTTGAGGGACATTTTGTAGTAATATAATTATGTGTATAAAAGCTATTGAGATTATTCCAGAAAAACATTTTACTACAGTCCAGCATGGGTTAAATATGGCTGTATAAAAGGTGTAGTGTTGTGTGGGCTGCACCTGAAGCACAATTTGTTTTGAAGCAAGATCATCAAATGCTCTAAAACTATTAAAAATTGGAAATTCTTTATTCTTTCAATACAGACCAGCAGGGCTTAATGATACCAGTTTAACATGTGTAGTATGTTGGCTAAGTGCTACTCATACTGTTGTTATTGAGGTTATATCATTTAACATTCAAAAGCTACTGAAAGTGATTTAAATACATTTTGATTCTGATTTGCTTCTCGTTGCTCTATTCTTGATTCTCTCGAGGTGGTCTCTGGCAGTATGGGCGTTCCGCTTTTTAGCCATAAACACCAGGATAGTGATGGGATACGTGTCTCTCTCCCTGCTGAAAGGCTTCTTCAAATTTAGCCGCTGTGGTGGAGAAATCTGGCCTCTCACGATCACACTCTGCACAGGGCATTCCTATAAATGTGGCCTACCGGTTTCTTCAGTCAAGCTGCTTGGAAGAAAGCTCTCTACAGCATATGAGACTTAAGACCAGATAGTCGCCTCGTCTAGGACATTCAAAACTTGATTGAGGTATGACATTTTATTCTCACAAGCAACTGGTTGTGATTACCTTTAAAATCTGTTTTGACCTAAAAGGTAAAGTGCTGCTGAATTAAAGCTACAAGAACTCGTACTACAAGCTAACCTAGTGCATGTGTGGCCCCATGGCTCAAGCTAACAGGTTGCATGTGTGGGCCCGTGTCCAGACGAACATGCTGGATGTGTGGGCCTGTGGGCCAAGCAAACATGGTGCATATGGGGGGGATCTGTGCTCCAGGTGAACGTGCTGCATGTGGGTGCCCATGGCCCAACCAAACATGGTGCGTGTGCTATCAATTGCAAGTCCAGTTTGACAGATTCATTAAGTAAAGAAACACAAATGACAGTGAACGAAAAACGACAAGAAACAGAAAGAATTGGACACTGGGATAAACTAACAAACAAACACACACAGAGCCTTACATGGAGAAAACCAGAAACATGAGCACACAGAAGCATGAACTAACTAGATTACAAGGACAAGGAGAACGAGACACAGCTGGGACTCATGACTGAGGGGCAGGGAAACAAACAGACATCAGTGGAGGGGTGTTACATGAGGATGGAGCAAGAAGAAGCATGAAACCAAAACACTTATATAACTGACTGTATTAACAGTGTAGGTAATAATAAACAATCCTTCATTTATTACATCATCTTATATTCTAAATTATTTAAAATTGAACAGCCATACAAGTGTAGATTACATATTGCAGTGTTTTAAAGACTGGAGTCCCAGACACGGCATACAGACAGCGAGGCTTTAGACCAACAGCAACTCGCATCTGGCCCCTTTTACATTTTACATTTCTATAAAATGTTTTTAGTTTTTATCATTTAATGATGAATTTTAAAGTATTACAGTATATACATATTCCTGACTAAAACAGATAAAAACAGAGAAGACTACGTTTAATATAAATCTGACTTTATTATTACAATTTCTACATACTGTTTTGCACATTGTTAATAAAAAAAAATACATTCATAATTTCAACACAATTCAGTCTTAGTAATTCAGCAATATTCATAATTCTGTATTCATTGAAATATGTTTTAAATCAAATGACATTTCATTAAACAAAATTATTATTTTTTTAATCAAAACAAGTGAGAATTTCATAACAGATGACACAATCTACATTAACATTTGTAAAAATGTATTCCAATAGTCATGAAGTGACAGGTTTTGTGTCCTAACACTCTTTCATGAAATGATAAAGCATGTTAAACTGTAGCTGGTGTTTTTCTGGTAGGGTAAATACACAATGCTGATTAAACACAGACAGAGTTTATAGTAACACTGAATGAGAATCTCCTGTACGGAGTTGTAAGGTGAAGGTTCTAATACTCACACCCTGTAATAAATATCTTTATAGTTTCCTATTAAATAGGGGCTGTTTTTAAGATGTTATTAACTTTATTGAAATGCCAAACACTGAAATGAGTTCTGTTTATTTTATTCTATAGTAAAATGCTTTTATCTGTTGAAGTAGAAAGAGTTTAAATGTCCAGGATTTTTGTTTTATTTTACTTTTATTATACTTTAAGTTGCTGCTTATGGGAAAAGCCTTTATTAATGTGTATGTAGGTTTATGTCAGTTGTTATGAAACACTGTAAATGCCATGCAGGCATGATATCCATGTCTGAAATGCTGATCATTGTGGGAAGCAGTAGGAGTGCTGTGCAGGCTTGAGAACCTTTAAATAACATACCATAATTATCTTTCACTCCCATCCATTTTCCAAAGACTAATAATCTCTGGGTAGATGTGTGCAACTAACTTGACTAGCTGTAACACAAACATTCCCTCCTCTCATATTAAGAATCTGAATGAATAATTATTTATCTAATACAGACTGAAGAGCATCTACAAAGAGCAAAAACAAGAAATCAAACTAATAATTAAGCAGTTAAAACCAGTAAAACAAGTAAATAAGTGTGAATAACGTCAGTAATGACCAGCTCCATTTAGGCATGTTAGCTGACGCTCTTATGCAGAGCGACTTATAAGGTTATTCGTATTACAGGTAGGCCAGTGCAGTGTTAGGAGTCTTGCCCAAGCACTCTAATTGGTGTAGCTCAGCATTTGCTACCTAGTCTCCTACATAGGACGATAGCTCTTCGGTGGGTAGTGATGTTAACCGCTGAGCCACACCAACCAGTTTCACAAACTACAAAATGAATGCCAATTAATGGAATGAAAATAAGCAAAGAGGTTTTAAATGCAGTTAATTATAATAAAAGAATATGAAAGTATATCTTTAAAAATCAACATCAGAGCGTTTGGTATTGCTTAACCTTTGGCTGAGTTTCAACAGGCTCCTTTCCTGAGCAGATACACTATTCAGGTCTCAGTCAGGTGGTCTATTCCTCTTTCACAGGCATCACAACCACATCATCATAACCTGAAAGTAATAATTGTTACTTAATTTTAAAACCTCATAACACAGACATGACATCATCACTATAACTGTACAGTCCTGCATATGTAACACTACAGTGATGCAGATCCATGTCTAACTAATAACACTCTGCAATGACGTGTGCAGGAGGAAAGAACACAAGTGTAGACTCACCTGCTGCACTTCCTACATCCTGTCTAGCAGGGATGACATCATCATAGCCCTCTGGTGTGTACACTGCATCTACATATTCAGACAGAGTTTGATGGCAGTGAGAAACAGATCTGGTTTATTAATGAACTGATATGTGTGTACACTGTGTGTTTATAATGAATTCTCCATTCTTAGATAAACTAACCTGATGTAATGTTTGGATTCTCTCCAGCAGAAATGACATCATCATAGAGCTCCACTTTGTCCTCTGTTAGAATGTAGAAATAAATATCAGTAAATGTGATTATTAAAGCTTAATTATACAGTTCTGACACATTAAGAGGCGCATCTCTCACAGCAGTAACTGATGGTGCACTGTCAGTGGTGAGAGTGAGTACTAGCAGCACTCTAGATCTCAGCTACTGTACAACAGCTACCAGACCGGGAGGAGAAGGAGTAGCTTCTACAGCTACACACTGTTCATATTACGGTACGTAGATGAAGGGAGTGGTAACTGCTGAATATTATTAACAGATGTATATCATTTCCATTAATGCTCTGTACCAGTGTTTTCTCTACATGTGAATCCTGCTCTATTAGTCATGTACCAATATGTGGTGATTCTACACAAACCAACTAGAGCTGCTGTACTGCAGGACAGATGGGAGATTTAACAGTGCTGAAAACACACCTGCTAATCTATCCAGTGTCTGTCCAGCAGTGATGACATCATCATAGTTCTCTGGAGTGTCTTCTGTTCCCACATCACCTAAAACAGATGAGTAACAGATTTTAACAGAGAGAGTTCAGTGGTCTTTCAGTGAAGTGGTCTCTATAAATACACCCACCTTTCAGGTCACTGGTGGTGACGTCATTATAATATTCAGGCTTTTCCTCATTTACAGCCTTTCCTGGAAGAGAAAGAGGAAAGTTCATTTCTCCATCAATCTATCTGCTGGATGGTCCTGCAGGGGTAAATACTGAAGTAGCAGTTATATTATTATAGTTATATTATTATATTACAACATTGGTGAAGACACTGATGTGAACTCTTCCAGAATCAGGGTTTGTACATTTAGAATATTTACATAGATCAATTGAATGGAGTTTCAAACGCACACACGCCCTTTACCTGAGAGAAGCCCCTCATCCACATCCTCATATCCTGAATGCTCTGTTTTAGAGAGGACACTTCCTGTTAGTTAAGTACTCAGAAGTTTTCATTACAGTGACCTGTGTAGCTGAAGGAGAGCTCTGATATTTATTCAGCCACAACCTCACAAACACCCACACTCATCTATCTCCTATCTTCTCTCCCTACATCTGTCTGAATAATACAGGTTCACACCCACCAACCCCCACCACCCCCCCCCACACACACATACTCACATACACACACACACATACTCACATACACACACACACACACACACACACGCACACGCACGCACGCACAAACACATTCACTCAATGCTTCATCTTCACTTTTTTGCATCTTTTGTTACAATGTGTTGCTTATAATGATGAAGTTTAAAGATCAGTCTGGTAGAAATCTTCTTTAGAGACCCCCCTCATCAACAACTACTATAAATAGAGACCACTCTAGTGTAAATAATAAACTACTCTAAATAGATAAATAAAGATCTAGGTGGCTATTGATGAGCTCTCAGTAATTTTAACAACTGAAGGGAGTAAACGTGGTCTGCAAGTTTAGAAAGGTGGTGAAAACTAAGATGGTAATTTACATAGAAACATTTTACACTCATCATGTTTAAACCATGCTTAGTCTTAACCCTAACCCCCCAAAGCACCCAATCCCCTGTCTCCTGCCCCACAAATGAAACATCTTTAAATCTTTATGAATCGTGTGAGATATTAATCATTAATTTGGTTCCCTCCAGTAACAGGCTTCACATATCATTTACCCATTGGAGTCTTTCCCTTAGTGATGAGTCTGTGGTCAATCTCTTCATAGACTGCCTCAGTCAGAGTCATACGCCTCCTCTTAGAGAGCACTGTGAGGGAGACAGAGAGGAACATGGAGGCAGTTCAGTAGAAGAGAAGACTGATGACAGATTGAAGGACTAATGATGTTTAGAGAATGTACAGAAAGTGGATTGTAGATGATCTCTGAATCTCTCTACCTCTCCTGAGCCGTCTGTTCTGGTACAACAGCACAACCAGAAGCACTAAGGCCAGGAAGAGCAGCACTCCCAGAACCAGGAGAGACACTGGATAGATGGATGGAACAGCTGCTGATGGAGTTTCTGAGAGAGTAACTGCCTCTTTCTCTGTCTGACCAACTGTAAAAAATAGAAACTCCATGGAACAATGCATGTAACAACATCTAGAAACATCTAATAAATAAATAATAGAGTACCTGTGATGGTAGTTACAGATGGAACAGTGGGTGGAGATACGTCTGCAAATAGAAAATCAATATTAATTGAATGAAGAACTTGTTAAACCACAGTAGAATTTATTCATTCAATAATTATACAGCCAGTGTTTATTTTTATCTTTTTCTCCATAACTGTAACATTATTTACAAAGACTATTGCAGATACCTTTCAAAATAAACAACAGGAGAAATCTGTTGATCAGATCTACAATCCTGAAAGGTAACAGCCTCCTCTGACCTGTACAGGTGACTCCAGCGTGCTGTCTGTGGGAGCAGTCAGTGTGGTTCTTCAGGGAATGAGGACAGTCCCACAGGTGAATCTCATTCCCTCTACACTTCACTCTGTTCAGCCAGACAGGCCCTGAACCAGCACCAAACACAGAACTCCCTTCACCACTCAGCGCCGGCCCACAGCCCAGCTGCCTGCAGACCACCTGAGCATGCCTGATGTCCCACAGATCATCACAAACAGACCCCCACTCAGCATTATGATATACCTCCAACTTCCCAGAGCAGCTTCCATCTCCACCCCTCAGCCTGAGAGGCAGGTGATCTACACCAAACACGAGGAGATACAGAAACACTGATGAACTAGTGCAGTTTCAGAGCTCATTAGCATATTCAGTAGGGTGTATTTTTCTGAGGTCTAAAATCTTAGATGAGATTAAAAACATTGGAATGTACAATCAGGCCCAGAAATATTTGAATGTAAAAAGTTATTGTTACAAGTAACTGTTATTAGAGAGCTCTCTACCGCCGCATACTGGAGTTAAAATAAAATAATTTCATATATATCTGTACAGACATTCTTTGCACTTACTACTAAGATATGAAATTTCTTAACTGGTGATGTTCTGTCATTAACTGCGGTTCTCCTCAGTTCCTGCTTGTTCTTGGAATGTTTTTCCTTTTAGTAAGTGAAATGAATTTTACAGCACATTGCATTTCTTTGTCTTGTCCTAGGCTGTCTTAGTCTTGGGTTGCTTATGCTGTGTGAATTGGTTCACTGTCCATCTGCAAAGTGATGCCCCTTTAAATTAAAGCTGAAAGTCTAATATAATCTCCTGTATGCTATTTTAAATTAATAACAGCTAAAACAATGTTTTCAATGTCCAAACACTTATGGACCTGACAGCACTGAGCCCAGAATCCAGCAACACTATTATCAAACTCTGAACTGAAAGGTTAAGTGTCCTTACACAAAGATTGACCTTGGTGAAAATATGAGGAGAGTTTCAGATGGTGTTGCAGCAAAACATGTTTCTTCTCTCCTGTTAGTGCAGAAAACATTTGTTTATTAACATCTTAACTGGTTTATTCACTAATGCAACTCTACACAGCAATAAATTATACAGATTCACAATTATTAGATATTTATCTCTACTGTAATCATTATGTCCACTTTCAGACAGAAATAATTCTACTCATGATAAAATCAATCACACAGAGAGAAACTGACCTGAGCAGGTAATGCGAGCCACCTCATTACGATTATCACAGCTGTTCTGTCCCCAGGGTGAAGATGGACACTGCCACAGAGTGGAGTCATGTTTCCTACATTTCAGATTATCCAGCCAGTTAGGAGCTGATTCCACTCTTGCTTTGGATTGGCCCTCACTGCCAGATCTTCCACAGTTCAGCTCCTGACAGACCAGACTTACTGTTTCTTCATTCATATCATTAGCACACACGTTACCCCAGGACCCATTGTAGAACACCTCCAGATTCCCCTCACAGCCCTCAGTGAGTCTGATCTCTTTATACTCTGGTGGGAGAAGAATGTTCACTGTTAAGTCCTGGAGAATCAACATAGAGTACCTGCTTCAGAGATGTAACCTGCACCTGTCAGTCATCACATTACCTGAGCACACGACTCCTACATCCTCATTGTGTCCACATTCATCCTCTCCACACAGCTGGAATGTGCAGTTCCACAGGGACGTCTCGCTTCCCTCACACTCCACCTCATTCAGCCATATGGGTCCAGTTCCAGGTCCAAACTGAGCTGGTACTGGGGCACTGAGGGCCACTCCACACTGCAGCTGTCTGCAGACCACCTGCGCATCCTTAATATCCCACAAGTCATCACACACTGTCCCCCATGAGCCTCTGTGGAAAACCTCCAGCCTTCCTGCACAGTCTCCTCCAGAACCAACCAGCCTGATGGAGCTGTGAGCTGAAATTACACATACAGTAAAGTCATAGAGAGACATAGAGAGAAAGAGAATCCCAAGTTCTGATCCAAGTACTTCATTATTAATTCAGGGTTTCTAATGTATTTAAATATGTACTACATATATACACTTTCTATACACAGCTTTTATTATTGAAGGTGGAGTTTCTTAGCTGCTTTTTCCGCACCTTCTGAACAACTAAGCACTGTGGTAGAATACATTACAATAGAGACTAGGTGCACAAACCTTGGTGCAGTTTAACTTTTCATTGGCCAAACAGGCTGCAGGCTGGACATTTAATACCCTTTCAGTGTTTTTACTTAAATTTACACGTCTGTTTATATTCGTTCATAAATAACTCCAAATTACTTACCTGAGCAGGTGATGTACAGCTGTTCTCTGGAGCTGCAGTTGACTGCTTGTGCGCTGCTGCAGTTCCCCAGATGAGCTTCACTCCCAGAACAACTGAAACCCGTCACACACATGTGGCTGTGTTCAGGACTGGATGGAGAGGAGCTGGAGAAGCTGAACACAGAGCCACAGCCCAGCTGTCTGCAGACCACAGAGGCCACAGACTCACTCCAGGAGTCCAGCAGAACTCTCCTCCAGTCCTGCCTGAAGTACACCTCCACATCTCCCTTACACTTCCTCCCTCCAGACAACCGCACTCGCCCTTCATGAAGCACCAAAGAGGAAGCTGGAAAAACGTTAATATTGATTTTAGAAATTTCATGAGATGCTTCACATTTTACCTGACTCTTCTACATTTAGACACTCTGTACACTCAACAAACTCACCACTGCAGATGACTCCAGCGTCCTGTTTATGAGAGCATGCAGCTCGACTCCATGATGAAATGGGACATTTTGACAGGTGTGTTTCGTTCCCCTGACAATCAAACACATCAGCCCAGATCCGGCCACTCCCCTCCCCAAACCAGTCTGACCCCACCACAGCCACAGCACTCCCACACTTCAGCTGACCACAGAGGACACTGGCAGCTCTCATATCCCAGCTTACATCACACACTGTGCCCCACTCACTGAGGTACTGGAGCTCCACTCGACCAGAACAGGAGTCAGAGCCGTTCACCAGCCGAGCACCAGTGTGACCTGAACACAGAGATTATATTTAAACAGCAGATAAACAGATAAAAATGTAGGTACAATAATTAATATGGTGAAATGTATTCAAAAGTAATTAACAGGACTGTGTATACATACAGGACTGTGTAACCCTCCACATTGAAACTGAGTTATAGGGGGTAGTGATTGAAATCTTCCCCTTATGAAATGTAACAACCCTTCAAGAGCCAGATACATCATCAGCGGCTTTTATGTAAACAGAATGGGCACTCGCGTTTACAGCTACAGGGCTACGTGTTACAGGCAAGGGATGAAATGGGATTCATCATTTTCACCTTATCCTTGCAAAGCAGACTACAAAGACTTAGATAGATAGGATAGATAGCAGGAGGCACCTCAGCTCCTTATTCCAGAGACAGTTTTTCACTTGTGATTAATATCAAATATTATACTTAACCTGAACATACGACTCCCACATCACTGTCATGGGAGCAGTTGTGTTTGAGTGAAGATGATGTTGAACAAAGGGAAATCTCTGATTCATCCCCTCTACACTGAAGCTCCTCTGACCACACCTGACCCTCCCCTCTGCCAAAAGCCGCTTCTTCCAGCACCTCCACAGGAAGCCCACAGCCCAGCTCTCGACACACAACCTCTGCGTCCTCCTGGTCAAAGTCAGCATCACACACCGTGTACCAGGTCTGTTCATGAAGCACCTCCACTCTCCCAGAGCACAGATGAGGACCGTCAATGAGTCTGGACTGTCTGTGACCTGTGTGAAATGTAACCATATTAAAACTGTGCAGAACATAAAAGTGACACTGATGATGTGCCAAAAGACCACAGAGGGAATGTAAAACTGTTGTAGGTAGAAACATTCCCAGCAATAGTTTAACACTGTAACTCTCAAGCAACTCATATTTCTATAACATCATAACATCATATAATACAGGATATAAAATGATTGTTATTTTTATGACTGTTCAAAACCTGCTTAAATTTTAATTATAGGTCGAATTATTGATAGAGAGGAGAAACCTCGAATCTCACCTCAGATATAAAAACACTAAAGTGTTTCTGTCCCTCTGTTCACTGTGAGAATCAGCTCATTAATATGTTTAAGATGAGGAATACAGTTTTGTGGACTGATTGAACTAATTATGTAACGAGGATATACGGACTGAAGGAAGTAAAAATGGTCTAAGACTGAACTTTGAAGGTGTTCATGGGAAGAATAAAAATACCTCTGCTTTTCTTTTCTTATGATGAAAGTAATTCTCCCATATGGAATGTAAGCTATAATAAAGACTAGGGGTACACACATTAAACACTGGACAGTTAATAACTTAATTCAATTTCCTGCAGCTTTTTGTATTAATACACATTAAAACCTACCTGAACACTGAATTCCCCTATCTACATTATGACTACAGCTGTGTTTGCCCCATCCCAGTGATCCACAGTGTTTAAGTGTAGGCTCTGATCCACTGCAGTCCACATGACTCATCCAGATTGGTCCAGATCCTGCCGCAGAAGCATGCTGACTCAGTGGCTCCCCACAGTTTAACTCTCTACACACCACTGCAGTATTAATTATGTCCCAGTTAAAAACACACACGGTTCCCCACTCTCCTCTATGAAGAACCTCCACTCTCCCAGCACAGTGACTTCCACCACCCACCAACCTCACACTGTCTGTTAGAGTGAAAAATGAGAGAGAATAAAGGAATTTAAAGATGTCAAGACCAAATTAGAAATCATTATACAACTTCTTTTGAACATGAACTATGGTCAAATATGATGTCAGTCTACATAAATAAGTAAATAATTAATTAAAACTCTTACCAGCACACACCAGACCCACATCACTGTCATAGGAGCAGTTGTGTTTGGGTGAAGATGATGTTGGACAGGAGTGAATCTGAGATTCGTTGCCTCTACACTGAAGCTCCTCCGACCACACCTGACCCTCCCCTCTCCCGAAAGCAGCTCCTCCCAGCACCTCCACAGGAAGTCCACAGCCCAGCTCTCGACACACAACCTCTGCATCCTGCTGGTCAAAGTCAGCATCACACACCGTGTACCAGGTCCCTCCATGAAGAACCTCCACTCTCCCAGAGCAGTGTGAACCACCAACCAGCCTGACTCCTACAATATTATTATGAGGAAGAAGATCATGTCTAATGGTACACAGACTTATTTAACACTACTTCTACTGAGCTTACGGGATAACATTGTCACTGTTCTGTGTGATGCACTGTATTCTGCACAACAGAGAAAGTACACTAATACACAAGACCCATTCATATTTCCAGTCTGTTACTGTGTGTTTCTTGGACCTCTGCACTTCAAAACATAATAAAGAGGACCAGGTTTTGCTGAACTGCAACTACACTTCCTGCATTATTTCACATCATTACTATGTTTGTGCCGGTGATGGAACTTGTGTTGTTTCAAATTAAAAAATAAATAAAAGGTCACCCTATAATGTACAGAGTGAACAATTAATAAGTCAATAATCAATAAATTACAAACTAACAGTCTAACAGATTCTATATACATGTACCATCACAGAGTAAGTCAGACGTTTACGGTTAAAACATGCTTTTGGGGTTTTAATGTAGAAAAAGGCAATACAAACAAATGGTGAAAAAACAGGCCTTACAAAATACAATCCAAATCAAAAACATCACAGCAATAGTAGACGGAGTAATAGTCAATACTTTGTAAGGGACAGAGGAAAACCCCACAGAGATTCTTGGACTTCAGGAGAAATCTTAGTAGCTCTGGGGGGCAAACAGGGTTAAACAGCGCTGCTAACCTGTTGGTTATTATTAGATGAGCAAACATTATAACAGCTAACCGTCTAATTGGAGCACTGACAGATATTTAGATAATAATGATTAAATTCTGAGAGAGTAAATTGTGTAACTAGTGTTGAAGGGACAGGAAAGCGTGATTAAAGCTGTTCTGTGGTGTTTGGTTTACAAAGTTAATAGTCTACAGATGTAATCAGTGCCACAGTAAATGTTTGAATCTGAGTAATGGCTTCTCTGCTGACACAAGTGAGGAAGATAAAACCCTGTATGGTTAAAATTCAGGTTACAAGTGTTGGAGTGAAACACACCGATCTGCTGGTGTGGACAGAGAGACTATTCCCCACAGCAATGCCAGTAGTCTTGGTGATAGTCAGAAGGAATGATCTGGCACCGAAGATAAATCACTGGAGGTGTTGATGACTACACCAGTGAAGCTCATATCCATGGGGAATGTCCTGGGGGTTGGGAATCCCGTCAATGGTGAAATTATTTTTTTGATAATCTAATACTATTAGTATTATTGTGTGTTTTTAAGGTTTAGTAATCTTATAGAAGATAATCATTTCATTAGTATTATTAATGACTAAATGGGTAGGAACTCCTATGTTTACTGAGGGAGTAAAATGATAACACAAGCTGTTGTATGTAAACCAGTAAATATGTTATGGTTCAGTTACAGAAGAGGTTGAGATTAAAATTGAGAGATCACCTCTAATATTCCTCTAATCTTTTCACTTCTACTTTGTTCAGATTGCTGTACTCGCCCCAACCTGAAACCATGGATGACTATAGAGGTGCACAAGCTGCTGAGAACCCAAGACAAGGCTTTCAATTCAGGGGATACAGCAAGCCTCAGGATAGCAAGAGCCAAGCTGTCCTGGACCATCAGAGAGGCTAAAGAGAGGAGAAAATCCATGAACATTTTCAAAACACTGGTAACACACACCGCATGTGGCAGGGCATCCTGGTAATCACTAACACCTCCCTCTGTAACTGCGTCCTGGATTTCCTAACTGAGAGACCTCAGTTAGTCAGGATGGGTAATAACATCTCCAGCACCACCATACCGAGCACTGGCATCCCTCAGGGTTGTGTCCTTGGTACTTGGTTAACTCTACTGACTTACAACTGTACTGCAAAGTACAACTCAAACCACAGGAGGTTAACGGACTGGTGCAGAACCAGCAACCTCTCTCTGAATTTTGACCAAACTAAGGAGATGGTTGTTGACTTTTGAAAAGTGCGAGGTGACCACCTTCCACTGAACATCACTGACTCTGCTGTGGAAATCGTCAGGAGCATCAAGTTCTTCAGGGTCCATATCACAGAAGTGAGTGCTGTGTTGGTGCTGCACTGTACTGTCTTTGAACTGTGTCTAATGTCTGTTTAATTTATGATAGTTATTGAATTGTTTTTAGTTTTATTTTTTTTGGTTGCAAACTTATGTCTGCACATTTGCACTTAGTACTCTTTTGTTCCATGTTGCACATTGTTCTTGTGATGGAATGTCCAAGGGTTAAATTTTACTTTTAAAGAACCAGCTGTCTTGACATCTATAACAAAATAAATGTTCCTCATAAACTACCTCAGAAGGCTCACCTTTTACCACATGATGTGCACAGAATGGCTAGTAAGTATTTGGCGTGCAGCTGATAAGCAAAGCTAATGGAACTGTTATTATTTTATGGAGGAAGTTAAATTTAACAAAACCTGATACAGGTTCAGACACATAAGGATGCATTGCATATCTTGTGGTAAATATTATGGGGGAAATACTTACATTTGTTTTTGTTCCTTCCATTTTTAACACACAGTTCTTTTATTTTCTGTCAATATATCTGTTTCAATATGAATATGCTTTTGTTATGGGCATGACATGAATGCAGTTTTTCATAATTCACTCGATCAGTCAAACTAATACTTAGTACAGATTTTCCACAATATCAAATAAATTTGCCTCTGGCTTAACACTTATAGATCTCTGGCACACCCTTAACCCTTCTAGAAGAGAATATACCTGCTATACAGCATGACAAACTTCTTCTAGAACAGACGGTGTCCTTATTCCATCCTCTTTATTATCGCAGGTCTGTTCTGCTGAAGTCCTTCCTTTTTCTCTTTCTAACTATTATCCTAATATTTCTAGACTGATTTTTTAATTATGTGTCACAGCGCTCTCTTTATACAGTTTAACATCACATTGTTACAAAAAGAGTTTGTTGCCAGGATTAGCTCTTAAGGACTTCCTGTCTACCAACTGTGGTTCAGTTAAAGATTTTCATGTTTTGTGGGAAGGGGTTAAGGGCTATATCAGGGGACAGTCTACTCTTTTCACTTCTCACCAAACTTCTAAATACTATTTCTTACAACTTTATTTCACACAACTGTTGCATCCGAGCATCAATTAGTTAATGTTAAACTTAATTCTCTTCTTAGAATGTATTCTGAATTTGGCCCTAGTCATTTATTAGCTTCTGTATTAAGCAGAAATCCACAGTTTACTGATATTCTAGCTAAAAAGTGACCCCAAAGTACATTGGTTACAGATCCAGTTAAATTCACCATATATTCCAGCGGTTTTAAGGAGTTATACCAGTCTTTATCACAGAGTTACTTAAGCTCTTTAAATGTACCTCCTCTATTTAAAAGGAAAGCAGAAGTGTTAGACCAGACAATAACATTAAAGGAATTAAAAGAGGCTCTATAGGCAGTACAAATGGGCAACAGCCCCAGTTAAAGATGAATTACCTTCAGAATTTTATTTGGTATTTTTTTCCAATTAGGTCCAACTTCATAGGACATGATGAATCATGTAACAGAACTTTGTAAACCTTGTCTGATCAGAAAAATCATCTGGCCTCTGTCAATGTTTGTCGGTTGCTTCATATTTCTTGATCTTGTCCTTGATATACTTACTGCACGTGATGTTTTCTCTTTAGGCACAGGAAAAGCATTCACCAGATAACACCGGGGATTTTTATGTTCAGTAGTAGGAATGGGACCTAATTTTATCAAATTGTTTAAAACACTTGTGGCTAGGTGAAAAAATAGAGGATACCCTTTCGCAGGGCTCAGACAGAGTAGGTGCATTCAGGGAAACCAGAAGAAGCTAGTTAGAGCTGCTGGGTGCTAGCTGAGAGAAAAAGGTAAAAACCTCAAATTATACTCCTGTAAATGCTAAAACAGGCGTCATAAGTCTGAGGTTTCGGTTGTTTTAGGTGTTTAATGATAGAATGTCAAATATTTTTTAGGTTTAAAGCACAGGATAGAAAGTTTGTCGTATGGTGAAGCTCTTTATTAGACTTTAATTTATATTATATTTATATCATATTAATTTTTTCGGTAGTTTGTAATAAATGTGGAAGGAAAATATTGTACTATTAATATTAGCAGTGGTTGACATGTTCGTTTCTGTCTATCTAGTTACGGTGAACAAGAGAAGATAAACTCTGATAGATGGTGGATGTGTTCTGGTGTTTCATACGTGAGCAAAGTGAGTACTGCTTTTTCTGAGGAAGGAGACAATGTGAGTTGTTTGAGAATTGATTATTGACTAAACATCAACACATCTTAATTAATCAGTAGCTTTTAAACATTGTTACTAGTCCGCTGAGATTAATATGTAATATAGCCCAACACTCTTCTTCTTTTTTTTTTTTCCTGTGTTGTGCTCCATACCTACAAAGCAGTGGGAACCCAAAGTAGTACGGAAAAAATGAAGTGGCTCCATCTAACTTTGTATTTCTTTGTTTTGGGTTTGTTATTTTTAGGTTGTTTTGGTCGGCTGCTATATTTTGTAATGACTGTGATCCAAATTACTCTTGCTAAATTCTAAATCCAATTTAAAAATGCGTGGTATCTCACTGGGCCACACAGTGTATACTGTGTTACCTGAGATATTTAGTAAAATCTGTGATGATATACTTCAAACTTGCATATCCGTGGTGAAAATTCCCTTCCCTAAAATTCCCTAAACTCCATTCTGGCATTTCAGCTGATTTATTATAAGACAACAAACCCCAAATGAACTGTCTACTTTTCAGCACAATAAACTGGCAGGAGGACTTTCTTTTCCCAATTTCAGATTGGACTTTTACCAGTTTGTTCTTCATCATCAGTTCAGATGCTCACTCCTACAGTATGGTTGGTCCATACAGACATATACACAGTTTCATTCTATTTAAATATTCTCATTCAGCAATGCAAACTAAGGTATTACCTGTTAATGGGCAACATACTCTAAACATTACACATAAAAATTTACTTTCCCCTGCCAACAATGGATGTAAAATGGGATACTTGTTTTATTATATCTTTAATTAACATTCCATGTCACGTATTTATTTCCTATTTCCTTCACTCCACATTAAAGGAATATGGCATTCCTTGGTTTTCCTTTATTACCCTTACATCCATTACATAATCTATTTCTGGTAGCGCAGGAACTAGAGGTTTGTATCTAAGACTTACTGACTTACGAAGAATATTTAACATATATCTCGGGATGAATATCTATACATCTATCAATATATCTAGCTCGAACTGTGGTCGTTGTGATCACAGACCAGAGTGAATTGCTGCCGGGAGGAAAAGCGTGTGTGCCTGTGATTATGTAAAATCTTTATGTTGTTTATTTGCAATGTACTGTGTATAGTTTACCTGAACAGATGACGCCAGCATCTCTGGAATGATCACAGTTATGTTTATGTGATTCTGATGATCTACAGTTCTTCAGTGTAGACTCTGATCCAGTACAGTCCACATCACTCATCCAGATCGGTCCTGATCCTGGTCCAAAGTGAGCATCACTCAGTGCATCTACAGCCTCTCCACAGACCAGCTCTCTACACACCACTGCAGCATCTCTCATATCCCAGTAATCACCACACACTGTTCCCCACTGTCCTCTATGAAGAACCTCCACTCTCCCAGCACAGCGATTCCCACCATCCACCAACCTCACACTGACTGTACAACAGACAGAGATAGTGTGTGTGTGTGTGTGAGAGAGAGAGAGAGAGAGAGAGAGAGAGAACACCACACATTGCTATAACATTGCCTTTAAATGACAGGAAAAAAACTGCTTGTAGAAAAGACAATGAAAGAGAGACAGGGGTAGAGATCAATCCTAAAATGTTAATAAATAAATAAATATATATTATTTATACTAATTAACTGTATGTGTATTTCTTACCAGCACACACCAGACCCACATCACTGTCATGGGAGCAGGTGTGTTTGAGTGAAGGTGATGTTGGACAGGAGTGAATCTGAGATTCGTTGCCTCTACACTGAAGCTCCTCTGACCACACCTGACCCTCCCCTCTGCCAAAAGCAGCTCCTCCCAGCACCTCCACAGGAAGCCCACAGCCCAGCTCTCGACACACAACCTCTGCATCCTGCTGGTCAAAGTCAGCATCACACACCGTGTACCAGGTCCCTCCATGAAGAACCTCCACTCTCCCAGAACAGTGAGAACCACCAACCAGCCTGACTCCTGCAATATTACAAAGTGATAGAAGAGAACATTTTACAGTGATGATTAATGATGACTCATAATAAAGAATATGTAAAAACAGAAATTAAAGAAAAAGAAAATAAACTAGTAGAAAAACATAACAAGTGCAGAAGATTGAAGGCAGGTGCTGGGTATGATACAGTTATGTACTACACTGATCCTACAGCAACACTACTTAGTGCAATGGGAGATATACTTAGTCATTAGTTAAAATCCTATCATGCTCTGTAACATATATTAATAACATATATTAACAATCCGACCACTGGTTCTGCTTCAGCATCAGTGTTATGGTCAGCAGGAGCAGGCAACAAGGGCATGACAGACAGTCAGCTGTGGTGTCCTGTGGGTCTGGTCTGTAAATCATATTAAAGGCACATCAATCCGGCGGACCAGCGTGCAATGTGCATTCCAGAGCAACCTGTGCCTTTCAGACATTTTAGAGCAGATTCCAACCACCTGCAGTGTTCAGCAGAATCAGTCCTACATATAATTATGCCATCAAGGTAGCTGTGTACATCTGACACTCCCTCCAAAACCATTGCCAGTAACCTTTAAAATGAAGAAGGGCCTAAGAATACTATAGTACCACATAATGAACACAACAACTCCTGATCTATACAGAACCTATACTGGTCCAGAAGTGCCCATACAAGGTGCCCATATGAAATACATCAGCCTCTGCTCTCATCAAAATCAGCGCATACCACCAAACAAATGGAAAGCTGTGGCTCTTTTATGCTAGGGGAGCATTTTGTTGGCTGTTTTGAGTCCACTAGCCCCCACATGAGAAAATGATGACAGTGCTCCCACCCAGAAGACATGATTTTACTAAGTGGCTTGATGAGCATGAAAATGACCATAATTACATGCTATGGCCTTCACAGTTACTAGATCTGAACACCTATAAGACATTTCAGAACATGTTAAGCAAACTCCCTACCACCATCAAAACATAGACCGATGCTTATCTTTTGAAGTAATATTGTTCCCTCTCTTTACTAAAGTTCCTGATATAAGATATACACCAAGGTGCTTATGGTGGCTCAACAACTCCCTTTACTTTCAACCCCCATTTTATATACATGCAAATGGCCATTTATAAATTCATGTGAATAGATCAGTGTTGATCATAAACGTATGACAGACTGATATTTGTGTTTAGGTTTAGAGTAACTTACCTGAGCAGATGACTCCAGCATCTTTAGAATGATTACAGGCATGTTTACCCCATAGTGCTGACTGGCATTTCTTCAGTGTAGACTCTGATCCACTACACTCCACATCATCCATCCAGATTGGTCCTGATCCTGGTCCAAAGTGAGCATCACTCAGTACATCTACAGCCTCTCCACAGCCCAGATCTCTACACACCACTGCAGCATCTCTCATATCCCAGTTATCACCACACACTGTTCCCCACTGTCCTCTATGAAGAACCTCCACTCTCCCAGCACAGCGACTCCCACCATCCACCAACCTCACACTGACTGTACACAAGAGAGAAATGGGACTGACACTTAAGGAGAAAAAGGGGTATTATAATCACACATAGAAATGCAGACAGAAAAATCCATAATTAATTTCAAACACAAAACAGGGCCAATGAGTATATTACAAGAGCTTCTATGAAAGATGTATTTCTCACCAGCACACACCAGTCCCACATCACTGTCATGGGAGCAGTTGTGTTTGAGTGAAGGTGATGTTGGACAGGAGTGAATCTGGGATTCGTTGCCTCTACACTGAAGCTTCTCTGACCACACCTGACCCTCCCCTCTGCCAAAAGCAGCTCCTCCCAGCACCTCCACAGGAAGCCCACAGCCCAGCTCTCGACACACAACCTCTGCATTCTGCTGGTCAAAGTCAGCATCACACACTGTGTACCAGGTGTCTCCATGAAGAACCTCCACTCTCCCAGAGCAGTGAGAACCACCAACCAGCCTGACTCCTAAAATAAAATTCACATGTTTATGATGGAGAAAGCGGTAAAATATTATTATATGTATTTAAACAGATATTTTATAATGTTGGTTTAATTATATACTGTGATTGAAATGTGTACAACCATTGTGGGCACCACAAAACACCTTCCTGGCCATATCTTAGAGCCCCTGTGACCAGGTGACCTTACTTCTCTAGAACGCTTATAGTTCTGAGGATAAAGTGAGATAAAAGAGGATCTGTTTTATCTAAACCTTCTTTAAGAGTGACAGTGACATAAAATTACATGAAGCAATGCATATCTAATGTCTTCAGTTTAAGGTGATATTACCTTAATGGCAGAGATATGTTTGTGAAGGTATGGGACACACCAGTTGCATCATGTGAAGGAATTGCCAATTGTGCCTCCCACAACCAAGATAGGAGTTCTAGTTTGTCTAGGACACTCCTAATTATCCTCTCTGACCTCCTGAATGTTTTAAAATCTAAATTATAAAAATGTTATGCTAGAGTGACCAAATTCTGTTTTTTTAAGAGGTTAGTGAAGGCAGGAGGGAGACACAGAATTGCAGAAAGAAAATTCAAACATGAACGTGAAGTCACACACGCACACTGGGCCAATCTAGAAATCCCAGCCAGTCCCAAACAGAGGACATGTCCTGAAAAAAGAGGATGTGTGGTCCCCCTGTGCTTTGCTCTCTAATAAGGAAAACATAAACACCAGTTACAAATTAAAGGTAAAGGTCAGTGTTTAGCTGATTCACTCTACACAGTCTAGAGGCTTCTGTATTCTTCAGTAAGCTTGTTTTTCTTAACTAAAGCTGAGCACTGGTCTGTCTTATGGTGGTGCTGTGGCAAACTGGTTTACCCAGCTGGTATTTCAAAGCCTAGCTACTACAAATATGCCTGGGATACTTCTAAGAAAACTTTACAATATGCCACAGCACACGTTTAAATCTTTTAATCCTTCCATTCCAAGACACTGGTGGAAAGAATAAGTTATAGCTTATTACTTTAAGTGAAGACAGAAGAGATGTGTAAGATCTCCATTAACATGTGGAAGATGCATCACTAAACTGGAAAAGAGCATTTCCAGAAAAAAAGATTTGTTTGTTAAAACATTGAAGCTAACATCAGTGCCAGTTTTCACCTGCTGATCTCATTTTGAAATCGTACTTGTTAGGGAAAGTTATTGGCTAGGGGCAGATACTGATTATCACGTTGGACCACTTGGGGGCGCCAATCACCGGGGTCTTATAAACTGTGGGCTCAGCCGAAAACTTTAAGGCTTCGAAGATTTGCGTTGCCTCGTTCTCTGTCTCCTGAATAATGATTAGTTTCACCTGACAATCATTTAGTCCTCATGTTTAAATGCTTCTCTCTCACACCGGCTCATTGTGAAGTATTGCCACTCTGTAGCATACCGAGCGTTCTCTCTCTGTTTGATCATGTGTTACTCTGGCTTTGACTCTATTTTGATTCCCTGGTTTACTCCTCTTGTTTATTCCCTCTGGTACCTCTGCTGGGTCTGATTGTCTGCTTGGTTTGGCCCTTGCCTGTTTATTGACTCTGACTCAGTTTAGCCCTCTGGTTGTGTCTCCTTGTTCTTGGTGTTGCTGTTTTTCTGTACAAACCTCTTTAATAAACTGTGTCTTGCTTTTAGCTCATCGCGCGTCACAATCTGTTTGTCCATCATCAAACTACAACATTCTTTAGAGCATAAATATAAGTATATGCAGTCGTCTTTTTCCCCATCCCTCTTTGACCCCATATCGTCCCATTAATTTTCTGCACCTCCCAAACCCTTTTATTATTTACCTTAACATACAGCCACCAAACTGCATGTACTCTCTCAGGGCAGCTCCCCAAATATTAATCCACAGCCATACTGACTCCTCAATGTGTCATTTATTCACCCACATTCCTCTTAAAGACTCCCATTAGTTTTTCCCCCACAAAGACTCTATTGATTTCTTTGCCTGACAGTCAACAAACATTATGTCACCTCATGCCATCACTCTTTTCTAGGTAATCCTATTCTTCCTAGAAAGAATTATTAATAATATAAATGCTATTATCTTAAAACCTTAGTATTATTTTACCAATATCTTCTACACCATTAAAGACATAAAGTCTAGCAGCATACCTGAGCAGACGACTCCAGCATCTCTGGAATGATCACAGTTATGTTTTCCCCATCCTCTTGATCCACAGAGCTTCAGTGTAGACTCTGATCCACTACACTCCACATCATCCATCCAGATTGGTCCTGATCCTGGTCCAAAGTGAGCATCACTCAGTGCATCTACAGCCTCTCCACAGCTCAGCTCTCTACACACCACTGCAGCATCTCTCATATCCCAGTTATCACCACACACTGTTCCCCACTGTCCTCTATGAAGGACCTCCACTCTCCCGGCACAGCGACTCCCACCATTCACCAACCTCACACTGGCTGTACAACAGAGAGACAAAAAGAAAGAACTTTTCACTCCATGTTATGTCACCATGTGTAAATGAGCAATGGCTTAATTAATGCAATGTAAGATTTTAATAAATCCTCATATTTAATTATCATTTTTTTAAAAACATATGAGAAATAAAGTATAAATCAGTGGTTGCCAGATCTGTTTTGTGGAGTTTTCTCCCATGCATGTGCATGCCCTATTCCAAATAATCAGGCCACAGTTTCCCAAATGCATCTAGAGTTTAGATGCATAACTGGTAGAGAGACTGTACAGTCTGTATATGCTTTCAAGAAAACATGTTCAGCTATACAACAAGCCTTGTCTATTGCTTGTCTTTCACTTTTGCGGATGACGAGGACATAGAGGACCCGGACAGCTGATAAAAAATTTGATGAGGTACAGTGAGTCCAAGAAGTATTTGATCCCTTGCTGATTTTCTTCGTTGGCCCACTAATAAAGACATGATCATTCTATACTTTTAATGGTAGATGTATTCTTACATGGAGAGACAGAATATTAAAAAGAAAATCCAGAAAATAAATCTAAGGAATATATATTAATTGATTTGTATTTCATGGAGTGAAATAAGTATTTGATCCCTTAGTATTCATTAGCAGTTCTGGCTTTTACAGACCAGTTAGACACTCCCAATCAACTTGTTACCTGACCTGAAGCCACCTGTTCTCACTAATCACTTGTGTGAAAAACACCTGTCCACAGAATCAGACAGATCACACAGATTTCAAGTCTCCAACATGGGTAAAACCAAAGAGCTGTCACAGGACCTCAGAGTCAGAATTGTTGACCTTCACAAAGCTGGAATGGGCTACAAAAAGATTAGTAAGGTGTTGGATGTGAAAGTAACAACTATTGGTGCAATTATCAGAAAGTTTAAAGAGTATAACATGACAATCAACAGACCTCGGCCCGGTGCTCCAAAGAAGATTTCGCCTCGTGGGGTGGCAATGATGCTGAGAACGGTCAGAAATCGTCCTGCAACCACTCGGCAGGAGTTAGCAAATGACCTGAAGGCAGCTGGGACCACAGTTCGCAAGGAAACAATTGGCAACACTTTGCGCAACAATGGATTTACATCCTGCAGTGCCCGAAAGGTACCCCTGCTGAAGAGAGCACATGTGGAGGCGCGCCTCAAGTATGCCAATGATCATTTGAAAGATGAACCAAGTTATTGGGAGAAGGTTTTGTGGTCAGACGAGACCAAAATTGAACTTTTTGGCCTCAACTCCACCCGCCATGTGTGGAGGAAGAAAAATGCTGCCTATGACCCCAAGAACACTGTGCCCACCGTCAAGCATGGAGGTGGAAGCATAATGTTTTGGGGGGTGTTTCTCTGCCAAGGGTACAGGGCTACTTCACCGCATCACTGGGAAGATGGATGGAGCCATGTACCGCACAATCCTGAGGGACAACCTCCTCCCCTCTGCCAGGGATCTGAAAATGGGCCGTGGTTGGGTCTTCCAACATGATAACGACCCTAAACATACAGCAAAGGCAACAAAGGATTGGCTCAAGAAGAATCACATTAAGGTCATGGAGTGGCCCAGCCAGTCGCCAGACCTCAATCCGATCGAAAATCTATGGAGGGAGCTGAAGGTCAGAGTTGCCAAGCGACAGCCCACCAACCTTCATGATTTAGAGAGGATCTGCAAAGAAGAGTGGGCCAAAATTCCCCCTGGTGTGTGTGCTAAACTTGTGGTTAACTACAACAAACGTCTCACCGCTGTGCTTGCAAACAAAGGCTTTGCCACTAAGTATTGAGTGTGTTTGGCAAGAGGGATCAAATACTTATTTCACTCCATGAAATACAAATCAATTAATATATATTCCTTAGATTTATTTTCTGGATTTTCTTTTTAATATTCTGTCTCTCCATGTAAGAATACATCTACCATTAAAAGTATAGAATGATCATGTCTTTATTAGTGGGCCAACGAAGAAAATCAGCAAGGGATCAAATACTTCTTGGACTCACTGTATGTTTGCAAGCCAAGAATGTAATTATGGACAGACACACTTTTAACACATGTAACCGGAAACCAGATGAATGTATCCAGACATACCTGTTCACCTTAAAACTGTACACTGTGACTTTGAAGCTCTGACCAATGAGCTAACCAGAGATTGGCTGGTGTGTGGTATCAATGATCACACCCTCCTTGCTCGTCTGTTCAGAGAGCAACACCTCACATTAGAAAACAGCTGAGCCAGGCCAAGTCAGTCCCATCTGCACCATTTAGCAGAGGGGGATACGCACACAAAATCAATGAGGTTGAAACAGAAGAACACCCTCAATCCACTGATGTGCTCTATTGTGAAAGCATGGACGTCACCTTAGAATATGGAGAAATCTTCACAAATCTAACTGCCCCCCAGAGCGCCCATTTTGTTAAGGTGAGAATAGATACTGGAACAAAATGCAATGTGTTACCACTCACACTTTTGCATCACACTGAACCAACAGCTCACATAGACTGCTCCAGCAAAGTAAACCTCATGGCTTATGGAGGTCAGGTCATTAAGACTGTTGGGTGTGTGGACATAGACTTGTGGGAGACTACAATTTCATGTAGTGGACCAAAATGACAAGCCACTTCTAGGACACACAGACTGCATCAAACTTGACTTTGTCCATCTGAGGCCCAATGTTCACACAATGCAGCAAGATGCTCCAGAGCTGTCTGAACATCGATGTATTTGACTGCAACACCATAGGCTAACTTCCTGTGGTTTACAACATGCATTTGGACAATTCCATACACCAAACTATTTGTGCTCCGAAGCGGATCCCTATTGCAATGAAAGACAATATTATTAAAGAAATGGAGTGTATGACGAAGCTGGGTGTCATTGCTCCTATGGAGGAGGCCACTGAGTGGGTTTGATCCTGTGCATCAACAAAGCACTCCTCAGAGCTCGCCACCCAACGAGAATGGTGCAACATAATGTCTGACATGCCTGATACCTTTTCACCATTCTAGATGCAAAATGTGGATTTTGGCAGATTCCCTTAGACGAAGAGTCACTACATTCATGTCTCCATTTGACCGATATGCCTTTCTCCGAATGCCCTATGGTATCTCAACAGGCAGTGGAGTGTTCCAGAGATGCATGGAGCAACTCTTTGCTGGGCTTCCATGTGACATAGTGGTTGATGACCTCCTTATCAGGGGCCACAGCCTACAAGAACATGACCAGCTCCTTCATCAGGTCTTGGTCAATATGAGGGCAGTGGATCTCAAGCTCAATCCTGACAAATGTTGTTTCAGAGTCTCTGAGGTCTCCTACGTAGGCCACCTTCTTACAGACAAGGGTATCAAACCTGACCCTGCAAAAACAGCAGATGTGCGCCTTATGCCTCTGCCTCAAGATGTCCAAACCCTATAGCAATTCCTGGGGATGATTAACTATCTTTCAAAGTTCATTCCGAACTACAGTGATGTGGCTGGTCCTCTGCACCAGCTTCTCCACAAAGACACAGAGTGGCCATGGCAAGATCATCATGCAGCTGACAAGCTCAAAAGAGCTTCTGACAAATCCACCCCTACTTCAGTACTTCAGTGTTCAGCAGCCAGCCATGTTATCATCTGATGCGTCACAACATGAACTGGGTGCGGTCTGTATGCAACTTGGCAGGCCTGTGGCATTTGCATCCAGAGCGCTGACTGACACTGGATAATGATATGCACAAATCTAAAAAGAGCTCCTGGCCCTCGTGTTCGCATGTCATAAATTTCATGTCATAAATTTCACAACTACATATATAGTCAGTCACTGTGGAAACTGACCATCAGCCAGTCATAATAATGCTAAAGAAACCACCAGATGATACTCAAACTCCATGATGCCCATGATGAGCCCATGGAGGACTATGATGTCATGACAGTAGAAGTGTTATCGTTGGGCTGAAGAACCATGGCTGACCCTCCTTCCAGGCATCTTACAGAGTTTGTTATGAGTGGCTGGCTTGACATCTCAAAAAAGTTGCCCCGTAGTTTGCGCCCATTCTTCGATATGAGGGTCTGCAATGGTTTGCTGCTTCATGGTCAGCTCTTCATCATACCCCATACACTTCAGCCTTACTACTTGCGGCAAATTCACCAGGGCCATCCTGGTTTAGAGGCCACAAAACGCAGAGCGAGAGAAACAATGTTCTGTCCGTCTCTTTATTCTGACATTGAGAGTGGTTTCTCAGTGTGCACCTTGTCATGCTCTTAAGCCACACTAGATGAGAGAGCACCTGAACCTCCATGACACTCCAGATCTCCCATGGACTATCACTGCGGGTGACATCTTTGAGTGGCGGGGAAAAGAGCACCCATTCTCTGGCTGGTTTAAAATTGACCACTTGCCAAAACCCAGTAACACCATGGTGATTGCAAAACTCAAATGGGACTTCTCCATCCATGGGGTCCTATACAAGCTCCTCACTGACAATGCACAGCAGCTCACCAGCAAGGAATTTCAGGACTTTGCCACCGCATGGGATTTTGTCCACATTACAAGCAGCCCTTTATACCCACATTCCAATAGCCTTGTAATGGGAGCGACTTCTATACTGCCTTGTTCAGTACACACAATTTACCAAGAGATAGCCTACCATCACCAGTGCAGTGGCTCCTCTCCAGGCGCACACGGACCATGATCCCTGTCATCAAGAGTATGCAACCGAAAGTGGAAAGTCAGGTACACACTGAAGGCCTGACAGGCATGAAAGGTACATTATGATAAGTCTGCAAGAACACTCCCAGCACTTCACAAAGGACAAACTGTGCGAATGCAGACTCCATGTGGACATGACAGACTGGCCATGGTAATGGGAAAGACTTCATAGCCAAACAGCTACAGAGTCCATGCACAAGGTGCAGTCTATGTGCACATACTGCAGACGAGTACGACAACCTAGGACAGCTAAGCTTGCTCTGCAATCTGAGCCCTCAGCATCTTCTGATGAAGGACATGCACGTACTGTCACATGTTGTTGGCCATGCTCTCCAGAATCCCAGAAAGATGATACGCAGATTATCAGAGAGTTGTCCCATGGGCACACAGAGAGGTTCTTCCAAGAAACTTTAATGACTGGTTGGACAAATGGTTATTGCATTTGGTAGTCTATGAGTGTGTGTGTGTGGTCTAAAGGAAACAAATACAATAGATGGTATTAGGTAAATAAAATAGAGATAATACAATATAAACAACAATATTCCGTATACTACAGTATATTATATTATATTGCTACTCTTAACACTAAATACAGACAATAGGCTACCCAGATTAGTGGTTTAAAGGATTGTGGTCTCTAGAGTCCTCTAGTGGTGAAACTAGGTAATTGCAGCGTCAAAGGATAACACACGACCAATGCGTAAACAATGCTCAAATAATAGTCTAACTACAGGCATATATGTTATATAAAGTGGATATTATGAACATAGATACATTTAGCACACACTAGTAGAAGTTATACAATATGAACTGAAACAAGAGTAGCTACTAACTACTAACTAGATTCGTATTACACTCAAAAAGGCACTTGAACAAGGTGTGGAAAGTACTAAACATGTAAAGAAACTTAATGCAGACTTATGGTCTAAATTGAAGTGGTAAAACTGAAAATTGACTTACATTTAGTCATGAACGCACACGGGGCTGTCCACCATTACTGATCACCCGCATAGACTATGGAGACAATGTGCTTAAAAGGGAAGTGACATCACAAACCGTGTCACCAAAATAAGAGCCTAGGAAATATTTCAAAATAGAAGTCCTAACAAACAAGGAAAAACTAAAACACTTTCCGACACAGCCGCCCCCAAATTTAGCTATAAATTTGAACTCTAGAGGAAAGTCTTATCTTAGTTAGTGTCCTCTTCGTCTTCCCATGCTGGAAGCCGCACTAGGCGTACAACCGGACGCAGATAAGTCTGTCCCTTGATCCTCACTTCAGCTGCCCTAACTCGGCCATCCGGGCCTGGACAGGTCTTGACTACTCTACCGATTGGCCATTGGGCTCTGGGTAGTTGCGAATCAACCACCATCACGACTTGTCCAGTAGTTAGATTGCCTGTGTCCTTATGCCATTTATGCCGCTTCTGCATGTCAGGAAGATGATGGCTTATGAAGTTGGACCAGAAGTGGTCCGCCAGGATCTGGCTATGTCGCCATCGCCGTCTGCTTAAGAGATCACTGGAGGCGTAGATGGCCTGTGGAAGTGATGCGTCACGGCGTCCCATAAGCAGTAGATTGGGGGTAACCGGGTCTGGATCAGCTGCATCGGAAGAAATGTACCCGAGCGGCTTCGAATTGAGTATTCCCTCCACTTCAATTAACACAGTCTGCAGTACAGATTCTGCAACAGTTTGATCTCGCAGTACCACTTGGAGAGCTGCCTTTATTGACTTGATCTCCCGTTCCCATGTCCCCCCGAAATGTGGAGAACCTGGAGGGTTGAAACGGAATGCTATTCTCTGTCCTGCTAGCTGTGCTTGGAGAGGAGCTTCTAGAGCTTGAAAGCTGGCTTGCAGCTCAGCAGCTCCACCTCGGAAGTTAGTTCCTCTATCGGCTAGGATCTCAAACGGCTTGCCACGACGAGCAACGAAGCGGCGCAACGCCATTAGGAAGGCGTCCGTGTCCATGCTCTCTAGTAAGTCTAGGTGTACACAGCTCGTTGTCATACACTTATAGATAATCCCCCAACGCTTCTCTGTTCGCCGGCCCACCTTGGTGTTGTAGGGGCCGAAGCAGTCTACTCCAGTAGACCAGAAAGGTGGCTTGTATAGACGAAGTCTTGCAGGGGGCAAATCTGCCATCTGAGGAACTACAGGGCTGGCACGCCACTTTTGGCATTCCACGCAGCTGTACTGGTGCCGTTTAATGGATTCTCTTCCTCGTAGGATCCAGTACCTTCTCCTCATCTCTGCGAATACTCGCTCAGGACCAGGGTGCAGAAGTTGGGAGTCATACTTCTTGATGAGGAGCTTGGTAACATGATGGTTTGGATCGAGGATGATGGGATGCATTGTATCTGGGTCTAAATCCTCTGCTCTGCGGAGCCTACCTCCCACTCTCACCAGACCGACAGCTTTATCATACTCTGGGGCAAGCATGATCAAGCGACTTTGCTTGGAGATGGGCTTACAAGCAGCAAGGATTTGCACCTCTTCATGAAAGGTTTCATTTTGTGACTGACGGAGGAGGTGTAATTCTGCTTCTAACGCATCTGCAGCTGTCATGGCAGGACTTCCCTGGTCATTTGCCGCCCCATGAAGGCTCTCATGAGTGGCTTTGATGAGACTGTCCCAGTTGTCTATGTCAGAGATAGACATTGTGGGTGGAGGACAGGTAGTGGCTCCACAAAACACCGTCTTTCGTAGCTCACCTTCATCCTCTTCCTGAGCCTCCTCTGCATGTAGCACTGGCCATGTTTCGGGAGGCTGAAAAAGAAACTGTGGACCTTGACCCCACCGGTTAGGCTGGCTGAGCTCAAGGAGGGTCTTACCGCGAGTGAGGTCATCTGCTGGATTGTCAGTGGTGCTGACATATCGCCATGTTGACCTCTCTGTTAGTTCTTGTATTTCGGCGACTCTCGTACCAACACAAACCTTGTATCGGCATGAGTCTGCTTTCAGCCATGTCAATACTGTGGTCGAGTCAGTCCATAGCACGATCTGATCAGAGGAGAGAGACAGTTCAGTCATGATGACTTTAACCAACTGAGCTCCAGACAGAGCTGCACACAGCTCGAGGCGTGGTATTGACAGCTGTTTGCGAGGGCTGACACGTGATCTGGCCATCACAAATGCTACATGAACATTGTCCTGGGTGTCTTGGGTTCGGAGGTATACCACTGCACCATAGGCCCTTTCAGAAGCGTCACAGAAGATGTGTGCTTGTTGGGTAGGTGCTCCTATGTCTGCGGATGCTGGAACATAGCACCTGGGCATTTCCACTTGTGGGAGGTACACCAGTTCGTTCTCCCATTGTGTCCATATTTCCAGGAGAGCCTTAGGTTGAATTTGTTCATCCCAGCCGACTCCCACTTTCCACAGGTCCTGGATGAGGATCTTACCCCGGGTGGTAAATGGGATAAGATACCCCAGTGGGTCATATTGCGTTGCCATCACCTTGTACACGTTTCTCAGTGTTGGCTGAGAATACTCTACTGGTCTGTGGCGGTATCCAAGACGATCAGTGAGGCAGTTCCAACGAAGGCCTAATGCTGGTTCTTCTGGGTCTTGTTGGTGCTGAGAAAGCCACTGCTCTGTACTAGCAGCTTTGGCTTCAGCAGGGAGGTGTTCTACCACGGATGGCTCATTACTTGCCCACTGTCGTATGTCGAACCCACCAGTAGACAACTGCTTGCGTAGTCTGTCAACAAGGGTCTTAGCCTTGTCAGCAGTGGTAAGGCTGGTCAGACAATTGTCCACATAAAATGCGGTTTCAACGGCATGCAGGATGTCTTCATGGCCCTTGCTGTTGTCCTTCACGTGCCTTTGTAGGGCATATATTGCACAGCAAGGACTGCACGTAGTTCCAAACGGCAAAACCTGCCACTCATATACCATGGGCTCCTCTTCTCTCTTCATACCTCTCCACAGGAAACGGAGAAGGCTCTTGTCCTCTGGTAGTAAGCGAACTTGGTGAAACATCGATTTGATGTCACCACTGACAGCCACTCCGTGTTCCCGGAACCGGAGAAGTACGCCGAGGAGTGAAGGGCCCAGGGTTGGACCAGGCAGGAGTTGACTATTAAGGCTTAGTCCATTGTGCTGGTAGGAACAGTTGTAGACAATTCTTGCCTTGCCATTGTGGTAGACAACGTGGTGCGGCAGATACCAAGACTCCTTGGAGCTGTCTACAGTGGCTGGAGGCAATGGTTTAGCATAACCTAACAGTTCAAGTTTCTGGATCTCTTGACAGTAGGTGTCAGCCAGGACTGGGTCTTTAGCTAGACGACGCTCTGTGTTCCGTAGCTGTGGGAGCAAGGTAGCCTTTGGTGCCCATAAGAGGGGGCTCCCCTTTCGTCTAAGTAGTGGCGTTGCATATCTTGTCACCCCATCTACTTCCACTTTGGTGGTGCTTTGCTCTAGCAGTTCTAGGGCCTGTTGGTCTTCTTTAGAGCGTGTAGCACCTTTGATATTCACATAGGGTGAAATGTCGACTTGCCACAGACGTTCTACATGACGCTGGAGCTCTGAGTCGGGAGACATGGTGAAGTAGCAGTGAGGGTTTTCTGCTGGAATATGGCTTGAGTTGGCTGGACCTTGTAATGACCACCCCAGGGCAGTGTACACTGCTAAAGGGCTCCCTGGTGGGCCGACTCTCACTGGCTGTTTGGGTATGAGAAGATGTGGGAAATCAGACCCAATAAGAAGTAAGGGTTGAACTTTGTCCACCAGTGGGAGTGGAAGTCCTTGCAGATGTGAGTATTTGCGCATGAGTGATTTGACAGGATAGCTGTGCTCTGAAAAGCTTAACTCGTCAGCCGTGAATGCATGGTGGATGTTGTACCTTGCTTTCGGAGCATGAGATGGGGATATTTCAAATGAGACTGCAGCTCCCTGTAAGTGGATCACCTCATGGCGGACGGTACGCAAGGGAAGGTTCTCTGGCTCTTTATCCAGATGGAGGTGTTGCACTGCTGATGGAAGGATGAGAGTCCTCTCAGACCCATCGTCGAGGATGGCAAACCCTTCTAGTGAGTGTCCAGCGTTGCGCAGACACACTTTGACCAGCTTGAGCATGACCCTTTGTGGGCGGTTTGCTCGGTCGACGTAGACAGTGTCTGGAGTGGCACTAACCATTAACACCTTCTTGGCCTCTTGGTGACACATGTCGTGGAGCACAGTAAGATGTTGCTGCTTGCATACTTTGCAGGGCTTTTTTAAAGTGCATGCCTCTGGAGCATGGTTTCTTCCACATCTCCAACAATTTCTGCCTTTGATCCATGTGGCCATTTCAGCTGCTGAAAGAGTCTTGAATTTGGGACACAAGCTCAAATAGTGTTCTCGGGTATCACAGTACGGACAATAAGGCTTAGGACTAGATGTAGGCTTCGGCGCTTTTGTACTGCGAGCTGGATCTGGATGTGTAGCTTTAGCTTGGCTTTCTGTGTTATAGTACACATTAGATGAATGCCACTGGGATTTCTTGTTGCTCTTGGCTGGCTTTGTTTGGTCTTGAAACATGTAGGCTGCTCTTGATGAGATTCGCTTAGCTTGGGATTTTAACTGGAGCCACATAGAGAAGTCTGACAGCGTATATGTCTTATCAGTCCCAGTTCTTAGGATGCCGTGGTTCAAGCTGTACTCAACAAAGCTGTCTCTGTAATTAGCTGGCAATTTGCTGAGCAGCCTATCAACATGAGAGCCACATCTGAGCTCGTAACCATTCTCACCCTCAAGAGAACGAAGCATGCCCACCAGAGCTTGCACTGACAGGGCGAAGTTGTCAAATGCTTCTGGATCTCCAAATTTTATTGGAGATGAATTGAAAATGGCTCCTAGCTCACTCTGCACAAGTTGTCGGGGTTGTCCATATTTATCTTGAAGTGCCTGCAGGGCTGATGTATATGGCATCGGGTCGTGCATATAGGCTTGTGCTAGCTTGTAGGCGCTTGGCAGCTTTAAGTGATCCAACAGCACTTGGTACTTAAACTGCTCAGTGAGGTGAGTATGTGAGTTTAGGAGGTTATCCAGTGCCATTTTGAGTAGTGCAAAGTCCGACTCTTTCCCAGATGTAAATGGAGGCAAAGCAGGTCTTGGAAGCCCATATGAAGTAGCTATTAGTAGCTCCATTAGGTCTGTACCAGGTGATGCTCTGGAGCCTGGTGGAGGCGCTGTCACCTGTTGCAAAGGTGGCATGGTGGGATAAGAGTGAGACTGTGGGGCTGCATCTCGTAGCGTTGGATGTTGCTGTGGATAAAGCATAGGCATTTGCGGGTCTCGAACTTGGCCGTATGCTGCTGGTATGACGATTGGTGGTGGAGCATTGGCATAGGGTGTAGAGTGTAGGGGTCCAAGTTCTCCTTGTGAGTGTGGTGGTACTCCCTTGTCATCAACTGGGAGCCTAGGGTTGAACTCACTTTCGCTGAGTGGCCTGGACTGGACAGGACTGCTTGTTTCCTCCTTCAGGAAAGATGTAATAAGAGCAGCTTTCTCTAGTTCCATCTCCTTTTCCTTCAGTTTACGTTGCAGCATTAGATGTTTGGTGATCTTCTCTTTAGTCTTTAATGCAATCTCTGCTTCCTCATCCAGCTTACGTCTCTGACTTTCTTGTTCTCTCAGAAGTTCCTCCCTTTTACTGAGGGCTTCACGAGCTTGTTTGTCCAAAAGCTGGTACTGTTCGTCAACCATGTTTTCCTCCATGATTTGTCTCTGCACTTCCGCTAACTCCATTTGCTTTACCCTCTCCTCCAACATGGCAGTCTGCAGGTCTGATAATCCCTCAGTGATGGACCTCTTATTCGACGAGCAATAACTGCCCTGCGTCTTGGCTTTACTGCTTTGTGAGGCAGATGATCGGCTTCGGTGAGATGGTGCTCTCTTCCACGAAGCTGCCGCTGTTGCCGGAAGGGCTGTAGATTGAGGTTGATATCCAACTTCATAGTCACCAAGATATGTTGGGAGTAATCTCTCTCGCTGGGGTCTAGGACGGACTGCTGGGTCTGCAGAGGCTGGTTCTGACTCCATGTTGTCTTCAGATAACTATCCTATCCGGCTCGAAGGACCATGTGATAGAGTTGGTAACTCTGGATGCGTATTGCTGATCTGATAGTATCTTTGAGACAGGGACTCCGGTCAGAGAGTATGGGCACAGAGAGGTTCTTCCAAGAAACTTTAATGACTGGTTGGACAAATGGTTATTGCATTTGGTAGTCTATGAGTGTGTGTGTGTGGTCTAAAGGAAACAAATACAATAGATGGTATTAGGTAAATAAAATAGAGATAATACAATATAAACAACAATATTCCGTATACTACAGTATATTATATTATATTGCTACTCTTAACACTAAATACAGACAATAGGCTACCCAGATTAGTGGTTTAAAGGATTGTGGTCTCTAGAGTCCTCTAGTGGTGAAACTAGGTAATTGCAGCGTCAAAGGATAACACACGACCAATGCGTAAACAATGCTCAAATAATAGTCTAACTACAGGCATATATGTTATATAAAGTGGATATTATGAACATAGATACATTTAGCACACACTAGTAGAAG